>OX243817.1:718531-881031 GCA_945859605.1 Lumbricus rubellus
GGTTCTAGATCTAGAAGATCGGGGAATTACAGTATTCGTTATCATAAAATCATAATCGCCATGGTCGTAGCCATCGCAATCGTCGTTGTAGCCATCATCAACATAATCGTCGTCGTCGCCATCATCGTTATCATCATCATCATCGTCATCACCTTCTTCCAGTTCTTCTTCTCATATAATTCTTCTGCCAAATCTTCCCTTCTCTTTATTCTCATTCTCTTTTCAATAGTCATTTTTATTCCCTCTCCATCATCATCATCATCATCGTCGTCGTCGTCGTCATCATCATTATCATCATCACCACCACCAGCCACAGCATGACGTCGCCCGTCTTAAATCCCCAAACAAATCCCGTCACTTCATATAGCTCCTCTACATTTAGTTATAAACTCACATGCGACGGTGACGTTGATAGCAGGCGATCCTACAATGCCATTGTTGTTCTCCCCCACACACACGTACCTCCCCGTATCCGCCCTTCGCACCCCATTGATGGCGAGAGTACCGTTGAGGAAGACAGTGTAGTGGGTGTCATTGGCCAGAGTGACAACGTCCTTGAACCACGAGATGACTGGAACAGGCCATCCATCCATCGGACAGTCCATCTGGTAGGATCTGCCCTCCGCCAGCAACAGCTTAGATGGCCACGTTCCAGAGATGTACGGTATCGACGACGGTACTGGAAACCATGGTTACGAGGATTGTAGCGATTAATCAATCGAGTATTCGCTAACAATTTTAAACGATTAATCAATCGAATAATTGTTAACAGCTTTAACGATTAATTGATCAAATAATCGTTAACAATTTTTAAACGATTAATCGATCGAATAATAGTTAACAGCTTTAAACGATTAAGCGATCGAATATTCGTTAACAATTTTTAAACGATTAATCGATCGAATAATAGTTAACAGCTTTAAACGATTAAGCGATCGAATAATCGTTAACAATTTTAAACGATCAATCAATTTAGTAATTGCTAGCAATTCTAATGGATTAGTTGCAGCGTGTTTAATTTCTAAAAAATTCTCTTTTGAACTTGAACTTGTTTATTGATCCCAAGAATATCAAACAGACAATTATGCATTCATAATAGTACACAAAGTGATTAATTACAGTTAACGATTACGATGGTAAAGCTTAGTGTACAATCATTTCTGTGAAATGTAGGGAGCAATAGGCTACCCGAAGGGAGTGATCCCGCTACTGGGGCCTATTTACCAAGGAAAAATTCTTTATTATAATATGATAAATGATAATAGATCAGGAAACAGATGGAAATGGAAGTATTTTGGAATCAATTAAGTAGTAGCAGTGGGATACCTTCCCTCTGCTAAACTTAAAAGAGGGAAAAAATAAAGATTAAGTGGGTAGTTCATTTAACATTTTTTAATATGTGTGCACCAATTTGGGATTTAAATCGAGTGAGACTTCTGGATGCACGAATATTTTCCGGTATATTATTCCATAAGAGAGGACCCTGATAGGCCTACTATAGAAAACTTTCTAGTGTTCGTTTTTGCAAAGACACTTATATAGATTCTGTTATTTCTAATGCCTTTAGTATATAAGTTAGGTCTAAAATATATAGGATGAGAATGCAAGTGGAAGAAGGTTGTTGTCATAGGCCTACCTATACATAAATGTACTCTTGATGGCCAGTAAACTATTTTCTGCAGGAAAACAAAGAGTAGGCTACGGAGAACAATGATAACGTGAAACGTGTGAGTATAAAATTAATTTGCATCTAAGAAGTTTCATTCTGAGAATGATGTATAACTTTGAATAAATGTTTCTGCCATTTATTTCTTCTGTAAACTACAGTACTGCGCTTTCCTAATAAGGAATATTCTTACTTACTTACTCATTTACGGTAAATGCTAACGGAAAAGTCAAAGATTGTGTCAAATTTAGCTACCTTTTAATACTGCAAAAATAATCAATGATATTCAAAAAAACATAGTCTAACAAAATCAATCAGTAGGTCTATGTGAGCGATTTACATTCTCATCATCAGTTTCATCAAGGTAAGCTAACCATCCCAGTTCAAAGCTGCCAGCTGTTTTTGTCTTGGGCAGTGTTGCCACTCCTAGGTTTTTCCACCTAGATCTAGGTTTTTTCGGTGTAATCTAGGTTTCTAGGTTTTTTTGGTCAAGATCTAGCCTTTTTTTCTCACGGCGATTTTCGGATTTTTTACACATAAAAATAGACTTTTTAAGGTGAAAATGCACAAAAAACATGAAAAAAGTCGAAAATTTTGTGAATATGGACCAAAAATGGTGAAATTTGGAGCGAAAACTTTTTAAAAGATCATCAGAAATTTTATCGGGAAGGAAAAAGAGATCAAATTTTAAGCGTCGGATGACTGAAAAAAGGTCGTCAGAAATTTCAAGCCGGAAAAATGGAAAAATCCATGCATTTTTCAGAGAAATTGTCAATCTAGCCTTTTCTAGCCTTTTTTTGGACCGGATCTGACCTTTTTCAAAATTCAGAGTGGCATCCCTGGTCTTGGGAACAATAAACTTGACTTGACTTGACTTGACTACCTTTTAATACTGTAAAAATAGTCAATAATACACAATGAACACCAATAATCGAGCAAATCAATTATCAGTAATAACAGCAATAATATTCTAATCATAAGTTTCATCACGGTAACTATTCCCAGTTCAAAGCTGCATGCAGGATAGAAAAGACATCAAAAATAATTATATTTTACCATAAACGTCGACAGATGCCGTCTTACTGACGATGACGTCACCGGAAAGTGGATTGACCGCCACGCATGCGTACTGGCCGCTCTGCCAGCGCTGTGCAACATCAACCTCCATCTGCATTGTTAGTTGGACGGCTCCGCCATCCGCCACGGAGCCGAACCTAGCCGTCAGCTGGCGTCCGTCACCAACTGGCTGTCCGTCCTTCGTCCAATAGGATCGCGCGGGGGGAGCGCTGTATCCTGTGACGCAATCGAGAGAGAAAGATGAGTTGATGTCGATGGTGATTGGTTGCGGATTTATGAGAAATTCATTTGTATCTAAAAATACAAATAAAATAATACAAAAATAATAATTAGCCTAATTAAGTTAATAATATCACGATAAATTGATTGACTTCGGCATATCCTGTTTTAACAAGACGTTTGTTTTCGGATTATTGCAATGTGACAGATAAAAGAAATTATCAGCATAAAATTATCTGCTATTTGGTGGATACATCACTGCACCATAATATAATATTAGAAAATGTAGTTTGAAAAGTCGTTGCCTACTTATCTGATAGATACCAAAACTAATTTTAGCTACTTTTCATCTAAATTCAACATATTTTGAAAGTAACAAGGTTTAACTACTAGTCAAGTTGTTACTGCCCATCATTTGTTTCATGTCCAGTGCTTCTTTGATTATTATAAATAATTAAATAAACAAAAATCACAAATCTCTGGGTTAGGCCTAATCATAAATTTCTGGATTTTATTTCACAATAAATTAAGCCATCGACTCACAAGCCTCAACGACCGTTGCTACGTCACTTCCGGTCACGTGGTCAGCATTTCCAGCCAGCCAGGCGAGGCACTGGTATCGTCCAAGGTCATCGGACGCCATCTTGGGTACGTAGAGGGAGTGGTTCGTGAACATGGCTGCCTTGACCTTGACGCGACTGACAGACTGACCTTCGAAGGACCAGTCGTAGATGATCGGGGAAGCGCTGGGTGAAGGACTGAGGACGATTCCACCGGGGTCGATGAGGACTGCTGAGCAGTTGAGAATGAGGTCATGGCCCAGAAGAACGGCGCTCGATGTCGGCTGAATCCGGAATTCTTAGGAAGATAAAACGACAAACAAGGAAAGTGTATGCATTTAGTATTGCAATGCTCAATTACATTACCTTAAAAGCATTGTATTGTACTGGTTTCTTTTAGTATATCACATAATAATAGTAACAGAAAGAGACCAAGAGCAACAGCAATAGGCCTTGCAACAGTAAAATCAATTGTAATATTATTAGTAATTAATTTAAATATTGACCTATTCTTCCGCTGTCAGCAGAAACAAGCGGTCCAGACAACGCAAAGCAATGTAAGGTCCAGAGTAGATAGATGATGTGGCGCCCGTACATGACCTTAGAAAGAAAGGTCAATGCTTGTCTAAACTGACGCTTTTGAAACAAGCTTAACGAGCCAAAGGGATTCAGCGATTTACGAAGATTGCCGAAGATTTCCGAAGATATCTCGAATATACACGATGATCCTCGAAGTTAGACGAATGTTGCTAAAGACTTCGGAACATTTTCGCAGATTTCAAAGAATTTCAGAATACATCCAAAGATTCTGACGATGATCTAAGATTTCCGAATATAATCGAACATTTTCAAACTGTTTCCGAACATTTCCGACAGTTTCTGACCTTTTTATACGCTGGCGACTTTGACTGAAGCGTTGATTCCAGCTCTTCGCATCAAATTTTAACCAATACGGCTGTCCATGCATGTCTGTCTGTCTGTCTGTCTCTGTGTGTCTCTGTCTGTCTGTCTGTCTGTCTGTCTGCTTGCTTGTTTCTTTGCGTGTTAGGCTGAACGTGTGAGTTTGAACCGTTGCTTGCAGTATTGATTGATTTCTGCCATGCAGGTTGGCTCCGTTGCTGCACTATAATCAATTATTAAACTCTGATCTAACTGATATCGATCAATTGCTTTTCATGCAACCCTATACGGTAATACCCACCACCGGTCGTTGTCTTACCGTTAGGGTGGAAAGTAATTTCCACCAAAGAAGCAAATGGAAGAGGAATAATGGATAGAAAATAATATTGTCAGTGGAAACATCATAATAGGAGTCCAACCAAGCACCTGATATTAATGCAATTAATTTAATCCTTCATGAAATCTATATTACGTTATTTACCTGTTGTTTATTTAGCGCTGGCAGAAGAAAGTGCGTGCACTGTGACACAGACAGAGATGAAACTATACAGACAAACATCTAAAGACCGACAGAGAGACAGACAGACATACATGTACAGAGACAGCGAAAGGCAGAGAGGGACAAGCAGAGACAGAGACAGAGGCACCTGGACACCAGTGGACAGACAGAGACAGACAAAAAGAGAGAAATGCGTTTAGTCAGTGGCCAGATAGAGAGAGGTCTCAATATGTGAAATATGATTAAGAGGAATGAGTTGAAGAAACGGGGGAAAAGTATTATTAGTAAGAAGTCGATTCCAGAGCATTGATGAATGTGATCAATGCTCAATTATTCACATTGCCGACTCAGGTGTCTCTTATACATCGTCTACAATGATTTAACAAATAGCTTTATCACACGTGATTGTGAGTTGTGACAACGTTAGAAAATATTTTCTCAATGAAACTCGAACAATGGACTGCATGTAGAGACCGACTTCCGAATGGCACAAACAGAATCGCAATCGGAAAAACATCGTAAACATCCACACGAAAGAAAGAAAGAAAGAGTGTAGTGATGACAAAGGCGCCAACATGCAGTGGCGTTAATATCAATGGCCCAGATTTTCAAATGGTAACAAAAGTCCCTTTGACCCCATAGGAGCCCACACCTTTTGAGTGGGTATACAACTATACATTATATAGACCTGTTTACCTACAAGTCATAGACCACAACTATCTGCAATGTAACCATCGATATAATATACGCCTACAATAAATTATATCATATATTTGTACACATATTATATTACATACATTGTAGCAATATAATATTATATAATTATATCCTAAACTGTGGATGTGTTTGCCTGTGAATCATGAATATGCAAAAATAATAATGAATATAATTATCCTGTCTCAAATTATTAATGCATGAGTTTTATAAGTAGATAATTTATACCAAATTATTAATGCATGAGCTTCTTGTAGATAGGATTAATTTATACGCCAATCTATCTATGTCTTGTATCTTGCATACTGTGGTTCGCCAGTTTGAGTTCATAATAAAATATACGGATGTATCATGTGTGCCTCTGTGTTTGTCTGCGTGCCTGTGCGTGTTTGTTTTTGTGCGTGTAGCCTATATCATAAGAACATGATTTATAATGCATTATGTATACAATATACAGGGTGTCCAATAAGTTCGTGAACGATTTTGCTAGCTTGTTACAAAAAATATACACAACAAAAATCAATAATTATTGTACCATTTAATAGGCAATAGTGTTGCCTTTGCTGGCTATAACAGCTTTTATTCGTCTGGGTAAAGATTCGATGAGGTTGTACAAAGTTTCAACCGATATCGAATTCCATGCTTTTCACAAACGACGTTTTAGCTGAGGAGGAGTTTTTGGTTCAGGATCTTTGCAGACACTCCTTGAGAGTATACTTCAGAGATTTTTAATCGGTGAGAGATCAGGAGAGTTTGGAGGCCAGTTTTCAATGTAGTTAGGAATATTTTCGTTCACCCATGCTCGCGAAACAGCAGATGTATGTGCTCGCCAATAACAACCTTTTTTCCTCTCAGCGTCTGTTAGCAATGGCGCCTTTCTGCGTTTCCAACTTTTCCACTTCAACTCCACTTTCATGTAATTTCTGATTGTTTCTTTGTTGCCCTTCAGTCCACCTGCCTTGAGAGATTTTTCTATCTGTCTCAATCCAAGTCCTCGTCTGTATTTCGCCTTTTTGATTATTTTAATGGCAGCCTGTGTCAAAATCTTTGGTCGACGCATCGTGCATGATCGCCTAACTCGCCTTGCATGCTTCTTTCAACCCATTATGCTACCCAACCTTTCGATCGTCCTAATTTATCACCTATGACGGAATATGAATATCCTTCTTCAGCAAGAATAGCAGCTTTCGAGCGTAACTGAACGTCTGCTATTTTCCCCATTTTCCCCTAGTTTGCTTACAAAAAACGATCGCGAACTGCATAAAATTCGCTAAAAATAGCCCTTCAGCATAAATTGATGACGTCATTTCCTCGTTGCAAAAAACTAACACTTTTTACACTTTTTGGTTTCGGGACATAAAGCTCTTTTAAATGACTTAAGCATTATAGATGTTTGTTGCAAGAATTTTCTGCTATCTGCAAGCAAAATCGTTCACGAACTTATTGGACACCCTATATAATTGTGTATCACTGAGAAATATATGATCTGTATAATTGTGAATGGTAGATATATGATATGGGCTAATTTTCCGGTCTATTGAGAGCTGGTAAAAACGGTGTTGGTCTTAAGAGTAGGCTATATCCTAAAGCAGGTGTTGGGTTACATTTCATCGACAACGGCAGACGAAATCGTCATGCATGAATGAAGCATGACTTCAGATTTTTGTTGTTTACATTTCAACAACAACGCCACGCATCACAAGGTTCTAATAATCATCTATTCAAATCAAAAATTATTTCTATAGCGCCATTAATTTTAAGAAATCTCTTTGGAGATGGGTAAATCTGCCAATCAAGTAAACAACAAAGAAGAAAATGGAAGAGAACCGTTTCTTGAGCTATGGGTGTAGGGATTTTTAACGAGCAGTTGTACACAAAATGTGCAGTTGTAAAAGAATTTCTGCAGTTGTAAAGCAATCTTGTGCAGTGAAAAACAGTTTTTACAAAAAACAAGGTCACTGTAATCCAATTGGGGGTCATTTATCATGATGGACTGCAATGGAATGGAAGGAAGAGGTTGCGCAGTTTCAAAAGACCTAAACTTAGCTACATACATTTTGTGTTTCTGGGTTATTGTTCAGGAAGAAAGACTAAAAAAGGTCACCAGATTTTAAAACAGGAAGCTTGGTACCTAATTGAAAAATTTATGGCGAATGACTAAAAAATCGACGAATATTTCCGGGTCAAAGGGCACTGCTGGTTGTGCAGTTATAGATATTCCTTTAAAGAGTCCTGCAGTGGTGCGAATTATTATTAGCCACTTCATTTTCTTAGTCTCGGCATATATAAAGGTGGGTGGAGTGACCAGTATCATCTTCCACCCGACAGTGTACTGTACAGTGGTGTACTCATTGCAGGTGAGTTGGACAGGGAGCGGGAGCGGGGGTGGAGCTGAGTAAAAAATGGACCAAGTGATTGACTAAAATATTAATGATTAAATAATGGACTAAATGGCCAGATATTCGCTGCTGCCGAAATGACAAAACGACCGTCATTACTTTGGGGTAACCCTATGCGTCAGGGTTTCCGGTTGACGATGAGTATTTCGAGCCACCTCAGACAATAGTTCGTCATGGCATAGTCACAAGTCAACATCTCTGACTATAGAGTACACACAGATTGCAGTAAACAAGATGACGACATGTATCACAATGATTGCGATGTCGTCATGAAGAAATACTAGGCCTATATACATGTGTTTATATACTGGACCTGTAAAAGTATGTATAGGCTTATAAATGTGATGACGATATGTGTTTTTATTGGGCCTAGACATATGTGTTCATAGTCCTATATATGATGAAGACATCAGTTATCTGTGAGGCACCCTGTACTACAACAATTACGTACGACAGTCATGTACGTAAGTCTGTCTATCAACCATAGTTTTCTTTGTATTTGCAATTAGTGTAAGCCTACTCTCATACAATAAGATGTATCACATTTTAATTTGACGGATATATGACTCGTTTTATTGGTAAATTATTAGTTTGCTCAAACTCTTGCGCAATACAAATTAGCTCACTTAGGCCTACAATAACATCGCTGATATAGGCCTATATATTTATATATAATATATATATTTATATCATATATGTATGTGTATAGCATATATAATTTTATATTATGACCAAGTGATAGAGGGTAGAAGAGTTCATGTCCACATATGGATTAATAAAGACTATACTTATACTTACTTAATAATAAATTGGAATATAAAAAGACTCGGGCAAACATCGTGGGAGCTCAAGACTCTTGACAGATTACCGAGAACAACAATTATAGAGTCCATAATTATTATTATTATTCATAATAAACTTAATCTGTCACCTCGCCAAATGGCCGAAGTCAGAAACAGACGACGACAACGACGACGACGATGATGATGATGATGACGATGATGACGACGATGACGACGACGACGATGATGATGATGACGACGATGATGATGATATACATATTAATTCATTCATTCATCAAGTGGATTTTGTATAGCGCCTCTTCAAGGCACTACTCAGAGGCGCTTCCAACTTCAGCACGGCCACACAAAACTGTCTTAAGACAAGACACGAATGAAACTCAACGGATCAATTTTCTACTCAACTCACCCAATCCAATAATAATTATTATTCAAGGGTTTGGTAGTCTTGGTAGACCACTTACTCCTTCCACGACCTTCTGAATTGTGAGATTCAGAGGTTGTGGTCTTTCCAGAGCAGGTCTGCACATCAGGCAACACACTTTCTCCTCCACTCCTCTTCTTCCTGTTCATCACCAGTTCCTCAGCCTCCTCCCATGACATCTCCAAACATCTCCAAACATCTCAAATCACCTTTGATGGTGTCCTACCACTTCTTTCGTGGTCGTCCTGTCTTCCTTCTAATTATTCCACGTCTTCCATCCATAAAAACAACGCAAACTGCATCTGACAATCACGCTCTCCTTCCATCATTTCCATGGACGTTTGTCACCATGGGTTGCTTGTTGTGTTTATGTTAGTAATCGTAATCGCAATCTCCAAATTTATAAAGCGCTACTTGAAAGCCAAGCGCGGGGCACCAGCTTATTCACGAGCGCTGCGTTGAGTAAGAAGGGTTGTCCGTGAGAGTTGTCCGTGGTGGTCCGGGTCGAGTTACCATAGGATCAGAAGGGTGGAACAGCTACTAAGGCGGGTGGCGTCTGTATGTTGTATGTTTGGGGTGTGCATGGGGTGTGTTTGGGTGTGTGTGGGGTGTGTTTGGGTGCGTGGGGAGCGTGGGGTGTTTAGGAATGGCAATGTATAGGCGATTGGCCAGAGACTACGTCTTGTACAGGGCGGAAAACACCGTGACCTCATAAAAACAATGCACAGTAACTGTTGCACACGTATATCATGTCAATTATAATTATAGTGGAACGGATCTATAGTACGTCACCAATCACCATCTGGTTTCATTCATCTGCTAACTGCAGTGCATAGGAACTGGGTTGGGTGACTTGGGTCACACGTGCGTGCGAGTGCATCCCCTCCCGGGTGTCTCCATGCATTGCTAATTATTGACGCTACCGGTACATTGTTTGACTAACTGATGTAACAGTCTAGCTATTAATTAATAGTCAACAAACTAATAATTGTCTAATATAATTTATGGTGAAGACACGTCACGATAAGATTCTGAGAAGAGAAACGATGATGGGCAATATATAATTTGACAGCTGGATAAATACCAATTATAGGATAGGCTTTCAGTGCAGGCGCTAGATTAGTAGAAGATTACATGATAGCCTACATTTTTACAATTGCAAACGGAATTATTCAAAAGAAGGGTTGCGGATTCTAACGATTAATTAAACGATTATTCATAAAAAAATTATCGATTATTTTTCGATTATTTTTCTACTTAGGCTTAGGCCTATATTTAATGATGTCAACCATTTACGGAGTAGGTTGAACAATATGGTGAACAATGATGATGTGAAGTTTCGAGTGGAAAATAAAGCCACCATTTTGTAGGCCTAATTATTGAGGTAAATGCAGATCGAAAAACATAATAATACAATGGGACATAATAAAAAAATTATAAATAAAAACCGTTCTATTGACGTTTTCTGTGCAAAGAAAGTGGTATAAAAATACGATGACTAAATCATACAGTGACTTCAGTTTTGACAGTTTGTTTTCACGATTTACGTAACATAGACCAAGTCAATTGAACTTGACCGATAAGAATCATCATTGTGGAAATCAAATAAGAAGGCTGGTCAATTCCACAGTCAAAGAAGGAGGGGTAAGCAGAGAAGACACGTAGGCCTGTAGCTCTTCCAGAAGGCGTTTTGGAAGAGCCAGAATAATCCCACGCATATTCGAACCGTTGAGTAATGTTGCCATAGGCTTGAAGCCTAATCAGAAGGCCTAATCATAAGTCCCTGCATACATATAGTAGGTCTATATTATTCTATTCTTTAGTCCAAGCGGACTTAGAAAAGTCTTCGTTAAACCAACGGCAGTATTATGTCTTGCTTTCAACGTGAGTCATGCAAAATGCCGTTCAAGCCAACTTGTTGTTGGCGCACAGACCGCATTTCAAATAACAAAGGATAGGCGCCTTTGTTTGACCGGCGCTATAGGCCTACTGTGGCCAATGAGAGAGCCCGCACTTTTTGTCTGCCTTCAGAACACACTTCCTCGTTTAGACTTAGTCTGGATTGGTTTCGGAACGCCATCGGCTGTTGTTACCTTGTGCACTGGGCTATGGCGACATAGAAGCTATTGATTACATGGAAATTTTTTAGCAAAATTCTCCGTGCCGTTTATAGAGGCGCTTCAAAAATTAACGTTTATCTTAAAAGGTATAAATAGCCGCATGCATACATTATGCATACAAGCATAAGGACATACATACAAGTATACATACATAATGCATACATACTTTACATAGGCTGCATAAAACATTTAAAAAACATATAATATAATTATGTAGGCTATAATTATTATAGCCTACACAAAAACACAGATAGGCATACTGCAAAGACGTGCTATAGCCCTACATAGGCATAAACAGACATAGGCCTACACATGTCAACATACTTATATGGTGATAATGCATACATGTAAGCGCGCATGCACACTACAGCATACATGTACACAGTACACAAAGTGTCTAGAAGCATTTGTCGACCAAACTAGTGTCTGCCTCGACCAGCCATCATTTCTAAAGATCCGCCAACGACGATGATGATTATTTCACGGTCTAGAGCAGACGAGCGGCCGAAGATTTTGCCTTTCAGCTGAGGCCGGCGAGGGTGGAGGGGCAGCCGGGCAGATGGAGGGGTGGGGCGAGGGCAGATGGATGGGGGTGGGACAGATGGATGGGGTGGGGTGAGTTTACCCTCTGTCATATGAGGTCAGAGAACAGTAGGGCCTACGATTGCTTGGCCCAAAGACGACGTATGCCGAGCCAAGCCCTAAACAATCGACGCCTATGAATGAGGAGGATTTGAGTTCTTCTATTAAAGCCGCTTTCTAAGGACAGCGTGTCACCAGTTTCAGTTTGAACGCAAAGAACTGAGATCGTATACACTCGGATTTTAACCGATCTTCTCGTCACTGCAGCGCTTAGAAGATCCGAGCCTACGAATGTGAGAAGGTAGAAACGGCGGTAGATAAAGTACATTGAAGAAGAGACTGGTATATAAATCTGTAGAGCGTGGTTGGAGAAAAATCTCTTGAGATTGCGTCATATAATTGTAGATGCTGCGAGTTACGCTATAGTCTTAGAGTAAATAGTATCGAAAAGTTGTTTAGGTTTCTTTGAAGTTGAAGAAGGTGAACTTCAAGAGTGATAATAATATCATGGCGACTCTAGGAGGATTCTGTCGAACGGTTGTCGCTCTCTTCGTCTGCTTTTCTGTGCTTGTTTTACTTCCGGTCAAAGGCCAAAGGTCAGTAGATTACGACGATTGTAACCATAAAAACTGTTTAAATTGGATCATCATCATCATTATTTATAATCATTTTCTTTGTCTTCATCATCGTCGTCATTATCGTCATTATCACCACCACCACCACCACCACCACCACCACCACCACCACCATCATCAAATGAAATAGCAGCTACCAAGTCTATCATTCCATACTAATGTCAAACACCATTACAGAGCGTAATAACAGGCATACTGTTATGTATTGTGTATGTATATGAGTACATGGTATAGCTCCTCTTCTTGATGTCTATACTCAGAGGCGTTATATGATGATGATAATGATGATGATGACGACGACGATGATGATAACGATGACCTACCTGCCGGAGGGCAAGTTCGATGTCATTAATGCAGAGATGAATGAAGTCGTTTCCCGTTGCCTTTCTCACTACAGACCATTCTCACATACCATAATTTTATGCAACCTGTCCATGGCCGATATAAACGCAGTGGCTTCAGGGAGATTCGAAGCTGCGGTTAAAAAGCCTCGGACCACACCAAGATATACCACCATGTTACAGAACGTAATCAATAACTAGGCTATTTAATATTAGTTAGAATAATCATTGCTACATTACAACTACAAAGTAAATTGCAGTTACATAACAATTACAATAATTACAATTACAATAAGTTACAATTACAATAATAACAATTACAATAATAATAGGCTACAATTACAATAATAACAATTACAATATCGGTATTACAATCACAAAATAATGTAGGTCGTAACAACGTTAATTTCAATTTTCAGTTTTACTCCATACACGGAAGGAAGCGGAGACGATGAAAGCGCACCCAACAGCATATCACCAGAAGTTACGTCACCACCGACGTCATACAATGCGTCACCAACGTACCAAACGACCAGCATTCCGTTTACTGATGTAAAGCAAGATGCAAGAGAAGTGACAGGATTGACAGATGGAAGACAAAATGTAACAGAAGCGACAGGATTGACACTTGTAACAGAAGCGACAGGAATGACAGATGTAACAAAAGATGTGACAGAAAAGACAGGAATGACAGATGTAACAAAAGATGTGACAGAAATGACAGGAATGACAGATGTAACAAAAGATGTGACAGAAATGACAGATGTAACAAAAGATGTGACAGAAATGACAGGAATGACAGCTGTAACAAAAGATGTGACAGAAGCGACAGGATTGACAGAGGTAGTATCGAATGTACCTGAAGATGATGCAGGATTGACAGAGGTACCGCAATATGTAACAACAGTGACAGGTTTGACAGATGAAAGACAAGATGTAACAAAAGCGACAGATGTTACACAAGATGTAACAGAAGTGACAGGATTGACAGAAGTTACACAAGACGGAACAACAGTGACAGGATTAATTGTGGTAATACCAAGTGAACCCAAAGATGTTACCGGATTTACAGATGTAAGACAAGGTGTAACAGAAGTGACAGGGTTGACAGATGTAACGAAAGATGTAACAGAAGTGACAGGATTAACAAAAGCAGTACCAATTGTGCCCAAAGATGTTACAAGATGGACAGAGGGGACGCAAAGTGTAACCGAAGGAACAGGAATGACAGAGGTAGCACAAACGGTAACAATGGCGACAAAAGTTACAGACATTACACAAACTTTACAACAGGAAATTACCCGGTTGACAGAAGCAACAACAAGTGTAACAGAAGCGACAGGATTAACAGATGTAACACAGGATGTAACAAACGCAACAGGAGTGACAGTGGTAGTACCAAATGTGCCTAGAGATGTTACCGGGTGGACACATGTAACGGAAGCGACAGGCTTTACAGAGGTAACACACGATGTAACAGAAGTGACAGGATTGACAGATGTAACACAAGATACAACAAACACAACAGGATTGACAGAGGCAGTTCCAATAGTACCTAAAGACGCTACCGAATTTACAGAAGTAACAGAAACTGTAACAGAAGCTACTGGCTTGACAGATGTAACACAAACTGTAACAGAAGTGACAGGATTGACAGATGTAACGCAAGATACAACAAACACAACAGGATTGACAGTGGCAGTACCAAATTTACCCAAAGACGTTACCGAATTTACAGAGGTAACACAAAATGTAACAGAAGTTACCGAATTTACAGAGGTAACACAAAATGTAACAGAAGTTACAGGATTGACAGATGTAACAGAAAGCGTACCACAAGAAGTGACAGGATTGACAGAGAAAACACAGAGTGCAACAGAAGTTACAAAAACAACAGATACTACACAAACGATACCACAAGAAGAAGTAAGCACACTGGTTGCAGAAAACGTAACAGTAGTAACCAGACTACCAGCCGCAACACAGAAAGCTACAAGCCAGACAGAAGTGACAAATGCTAAAACTACAAACAATCTCCCTCACACAATGAGCGACACAACTCACGCACCTGCCACCACAGGTTCTCCCCAGAGTTCCTCCCCCATCTCCTCTGCCTCATCAACTCCATCAAATCAGACAACCGTCGGTCGACCAGCATCGCCAAAAGATGTGACGTCATCCCCAAAAGATGTAACATCATCACCAAAGGATGTGACGTCTTCACCAAAGGATGTGACGTCATTCCCAGATGTCAGCCTCACCAGCGAATCATCTTTCGGGGGAGACAGGCCGATAAACCAACCATCTCAGGGTAAATATTAAACGTCAGAAATTCCTCAGTAACATACTGGCGCTATATAAATGGTCAAATTTTTTTACATGGATCAGCTTAATTAGCCCGTACCCGGTAATATTAGTTTCCTATCTGCACTACACACTCAAATTACCGCTAACCTTAGTTATCTTACCTTCCTGTAGGCTTAGCCTATAGATACTGTCTTGCCACACACTAGCCTGAGCATTGTGATCTACTCCCAAATGCATCGCTAGATGCTAGGCCTACCTTACATTACTGCAGTCTCACCTTCTTGTACTATTACCCAACATGATCTACAGACTTTTCTAACCATACCTCACAAGTTTGTACTTTGTAATCTAACCATTTGTATTTTTACCTGCTGATGTAACGTATTACCTTTCTTGACCTCTAACCTTACTGCTTGAATAATTCTTTCTGCTTAGTTTATGACGAACCGTACAAATTCCAACACCCCCTCTGTCTGTCTGTTCGTCTGCCAAAGAATCACTTTGTACCCTGTTAACTCGACCACCCTCCAAGGCTCCAACTGCCCACGTAGCATCCTTTCAGTCGGCGCCATCATGGGGATAATTACCCCGAAAATGGGGTGAAAGTTCACGATACAGTTGGGTGAACAGACTTTGAGTCGCTCGCAAAATGAGGTCAAAGCCCCTCAACCATGACGAAGAAAATAAACCATTTCAGATATTAATGTTATGTGATCATGTCACATTCACGTGATCATTTGACATTCATGTGATCATGGGAATTCGGCGTTGATAGTTATTTTCTGCACAGAGACGCCACTCAAAATAATTCAAGTAAACAATATTTCGTAGGTATGGCCAAGGACACGTAATCTTGCAAATATGCAAGTAAATAATCAGATAAATAAGCTATGCATCTGATATTATCACAACAACTCTAATATCGATGGTAGGGGCGAGACGGACCCCCGTTCCCCTACTGTGATGCACATAGGTTAAATGCCTTCTATTACAGGTCCTATGTATTGTGCCAGGTTAATTGTCATTCCAGGGCATTTTCGCTAAATTAATGATGAAGTAAAAACATGTTAAAGGCTTATTAATATTATATTATTTTAAAATAATAATAATAAATAATATTTGAATGGATTTAAATTGCAACAGGTGACGACACTCAAAAACTCAGTGGTGGCAAAATCGCAGCTGCCGTCATCTTTAGCGTGCTCGGTGCAGTCGCAATTATCGCTGCAATCATCGCATTCATACTTTACAGAAGACGAAAAACGTAAGCTCATCATAAATAATTCATTAATATAATATTGTTATAATTGTTTTATTAATAGAATAACTGTCTGTAATTTAAATGAATTTGCAAACTTTGAATGCTGTTAAATTATGCAATTATTGTTGTACATTGCTGTCCAATACTTTCAAAACTGGCTTTGCAGGAAAGCGGTACGTATATAGGCCATTCAGGTCGTTTTTAAAATCATCTGCTTTCACTCTGGAGAAAAACTGGTCTGGTAGATGACGGTTTTTGGTCTGTAGTCAATGTCATCCATCTACTATTACTATTATTATATCCATCCATCCTGTCAAAGTCTCCCTTCTTATTTTAATTCATTTCTCAACTCTTTCCTTCCTGCATTCATTACTCTCAAATGCAATTATAAACATGTACCTCATGCACTAGTGCTCTTCACATCATGAATCTAACCAAAACTCTTTCCAATACATGTCTAGGAAAAGCCAATATGAGGTCGGCACAAACTACGAAATGATGTAAAAAAACCCGATGACCTTCGATGACCTCATCAGTATTCGTTAAAAGTCAATGACAGGATCCGGTTAACCCTACGTCAACCAAAGCCAACAATGTACCGAGTGCCTCAAACAGCAGATCGGCAACATCAAGAGGGCAACAACAGCACAGGCCAACACCAACATGGCAACCGAGTGGTCACAATTGAGCTCTGTATATAATAAGTCAACCACACTCCGCGGATTGGAGCAATGACATTTCTGTGGCCAAGTCGAATGCAATGTCTGCTATAGGGCAAGACATATAGAACCGCACAAGTTCTCTAGTTGTAAATAAAGCCTTTGTTCATGAACAATCAAAATTTAACTCTAGTGAATTCCACACTGTGTTCATTTAATAATTTTATAACTTGTAATTATCATAATAATTTTAATTCATAGCCAGTGAAATCTCATTTATTTGATCATCGCATGTGAAATCTCATGTATTTGTTTGCTACAGAACTTTTCAATGTTTCTTTTGTACATAAATATGTTTAACTTATGAAAAAGAAATCCGTTCATAATATATCGCTGTTATACTTGTTAAAACAACACATGTGTTTACAAAAGCTAGGAATATGTTTACAAAAGCTAGGAATATGTGCAGACCTGTTAACACAACAGAATTATGCATCATGTATATTATACATAACTTACAATATTACCACACAAAATCTTATACAATACAACTTCATTTTGATATTGCTCTCATTCTAAAGTTAAAAGTAAAACACGACCATACAATATAGAATATCACTGGCATCACAATGCAGTTGCAAGTGAAGGACTTGCTCAAAGTCCTACAAAGAGAACATCTCATTGGAAAATGTACAAAACCCGTACTCTTCGCGTTACAAGCCCAACACATGCAAATAAATTTTTAACACACGTACTATATAATATTATTGATTATTGAAATTGTTTTAAATTGTACTTTTAACTATTTGCATCATCTCCATGTCCAAGATAATCAAACAAACCCAGTTGACATTATATTGTTAACATATTCGGCCGCTTTGAAATCAGTTAATGAAATTTTATGTCAATTAAGTGAAACTAGAAAGTAACTTTGAATCAAGGATTAGCATCAGCAGAATAAGAAAGAAAATGAAATTGACATCTCTAAAATAAAAAAACTCAAATTATAAACGACATTTTAGATCACATAGTCTAGAATAGAGAGCATCCTTGATTAGTTTCATCCTGTAGTTGTGCCTCACAAACGTTCCACTACAATAATTCGACGCTGACAGAACTATTCATCACGTTGACTTCGCAGGAGGATAGTTTCGTGCTCCGAAGATCGTGCTGCCAACTCGAATGTTTGTGCTTCCAACGTTAATCTGACAAACATAAACAAACATTTCATCATCATTGTGACTCAAAGCGTGTGCTATCCAACACCTGAAAACATTATAAAATTTAGACAACTACTGGTAGGCATAGCAACCTATACTAGGCATAGCAACCTAGGTTCTCGTAGCCATAGCAACCTACTTGTAGGCATGACAGCAAACTGTAAAGCACGAAAACCTACAAGTAGGCATGGCAGCCAAAAAACAAACATCAAGGTTACCATAAAATTTCATCACCTATCATTTTAAAATACTTCTGCATTTTTTATTATGCACCCAAACCGAAAGAAAAATCACGAGATTGATGTTGAAATAATTGTGAACGCAATGACGAACCGCGTGTTCAAAGTCGTTAGACATTCCCATGCTCAACTCCACGGAATCTCGACTCAAGCTCAGCTTCTCACAAACATCTTCTCTACATCGGAGGAGCAGCTGAAAATAAAGACACACAGATGGTTAAAAAACGCAAATTGGAACAAGCACAGAAGTATCAGCATAAGCTGAAAAATAGCCAGTGAATATAAACAGCAGCTAGTGACATCTATTGAGATATGTACATTAAAAAAAATCTACAATCTCTACAACATCTAAAAATGGCAGATAGATCTAATGGCAAAATAGAAAACATTTTTTAAATTAAAATCAGCCAAACAAGTATGGACCACACCATCCATCATGAATGATAACTCTTCAGAGCTGGGCATTTGTTACCTCTGATAATATACAACGCTATGCTAGTATCTCTCTGTTTTTTACTTCACAAAAAACCTTCTGCATAGCTCTATAACAAGTACTACCTTCTAACTATACACGCGCACTTAAAAGGTCCTACATAATTTCTTGAATATATTTATATGCACACAAACACACACACACTTAAACACACACACGCAGTGATTAGGCACCCATACAAACACACATACACATTACACAAACATACATAAGCGCATACAAGCAGCGTATTATACACATAATAATGATCAATCTGGAACCTGGAAGTCTGGATTGGGACCAGCGTTTAGATCGTGATCAAAAGCGCCGATCGTCATCAAACCAACGAACTCAAGACGTGGACAAGACTTGATGATGAACGACGAAATCTCCGTCACTTCGTTTGGATTGCATCCATTCTTACCTACACAGAAATTCATCAAAAATTAAACTCGTTCTACTAGAATGTCATGCACATACACACATACAGTGTGGGGCATGGTGGTGTAGTGGGTACGTTCGTTGTCTTGCAGCCGAAGGCTTGCAGGTTCGAATCCACCTCAAGTCGCCGCGTAGGAACCTTGGGCAAGTCTTTCATTCGAAATTTCTCAGTGCTTTGGCGTGAAACTCCGATGCAGTGTCCGCGCTGTAGTCGGGAGCGCCTCTGAGTAGTGAGCTTAAAGGGGCGCTCTAACAAGCACACATACAAAACAAACAAATGTTTGTATATACGCATTTATAAAGCGCCTCTTACAGGCTAGCTATTCAGAGGCATGTGAGTGTATGTGTGTGTGTGTGTGTATGTGTGTGTGTGTGCACTGTGCAAGTTCACAAAACCAGGCCATGACTTACTGTCCTCTGAACTTGAGTTGACTTGAACCATGACCTTTAACCTCTGCGTATCTCCGGATTTCTCCAGTGCAGCGTTGAGGGTAGAAGCGAGTTTCGTACTGTGAATCGTCTCGATCATGAACAGATTGGGAACGTCTACGGTACACAAAGAAAAAAGAGCACGATTCAAAAGTCGTTTAATGGCCGACTTCGCTAGAGGGCGACATATGCAGCAGACACCTAGCGACATCTTTTTGTTCCTGTGAGATTTTAACCCTGCCGTCCCAACGTTTCAGTTGCAAGAAATCAATCTATCCAGCACTCCAACAAATTGAACCTTGTGTATTGCAAAATCATGCTGAACTAAACACCAACAATACACATAATAATTAATCACACACATAATAATTAATCACACACATAATTATTTATCAGATTCAGCTTCACTTTCTAGTCAAGTTATATGTATCCTATGAAATATGTATCCTATGAAAACATTCATGAACATTATTTGGAAGAAAGGGATCAGAATTTGTTGAAGCTACTAGCTTTTACTGGCTTCCATTGCATTGTATACTGTACTTAATTGTGATGATTGTATAACCAGAATTGAATGTGCAATAAATTACAAATTACGTGTACTTCACTTATATAGTAACTAACTTACAACCTAATTACGACTCACCTATGACCTAATTATGACTCACATATGACCTAATTATAACTCACTTATGACCTAATTATGACTCACCTATGACCTAATTATGACTCACCTATGACCTAATTATGACTCACCTATGACCTAGTTACGACTTATCCATGACTTATCCACGACTTATCCATGACTTACATATGACTTACTAATGACTTTGTTGACTTTATTCGTCTGCAGATGGCCAATGAAATGCCATTTGATTTCGGAACAGCTTTTAAGAATCTGCAAAAAAACAAAAAAACATAATATTACAGCTATTTAAATTTCAATCGCAAATGCACAATATGCAGCACCGCTAAATGAAAATGACTCAAGAGATGGTCATGAAAGGAAAATCAAAATGAATGGATCGTCGAAATAGAGGCACAGAAAGGACAATTAAATAATGTAATTAATTATAGTATGTAAGACTTTTATAAGTGATTGCAAAATAAAATTGTAGTATGTAAGTAATTGTAATATATGATTAATTGCAGTAATAAGCAAAAAATTTTAATATGTAATTAATTGTAATATCTGATTAATTACAGCAAATATTTAACTGCAATATATATATATATATATATATATATATATATATATGTCTTCATTAGTAACACAGAATTAATTGCAACACATGCAAATGACTGCAGAATATGAAATTAATTAAAGTATAGTATGTAATAAATAATTCAAAGACCAGATAAAATAATGACAACGTATAAAACTGAAGAAACACTCATTTTAATTTTCCAATTTTTAAAAACCTAGACTTCCTACCTCTGGGTCATTTCCTTTTTCCACAAGCTCTTGGATCTAAACAGAAAACAAATTCATTTGATCACACCATAAATCAGCCAGCATTGAGGGCCAAAATCACTTCACAATAGCGCAACCTTAGACATACAAGAACCAACTAAGCCACAAATAGATGGTCAGAGCCACAAATAGATGGTTAGAGCAGAAATGACTGTTCACAAGGGGTCAGCACGGTATCATGCAAACACATGAGCAAATTTATGAAGCCATCTCTGAAACAGAATTACTCGGTCAAACTTTAGTACATTGAAAAAATTCACAATGCTGTCGCTAAAAAAAAATCTTTCCACCATGCATTTACTTACGTAATTCTCTCCAAAATGTCGTTGACCGAGACGATAAACTTCGGCAACGAGCGCAGCAGGTTTCGTTTTGCTAACGGCTACAAGACGCGGCTGGAGTCTTGGAAGTTCCTGATTAAAGACAAATATACTTGGAAATAGAAATAAATATTTAGAATAAGTAAACTTAACCAATATAACATTTTAACAAATTTAATGCAATAGCAAAGTCTACATAATGCAACGGGAGCGCTTCCAACTTTAAATAAATTAATGAAATTACTGATATCATACATACATACATTATACGAATAAAACGTCAATGCATACAATACCTACACAAATATATACAATACATACATGTAGATGAAAAAACTTAGTGAAAACAATACATGTGTACTCATTCAAATACCGATCTTATGACATCCAATGCATGTATTAAAATCAAATATACACAGCAATGAATTGCAATCGTAAGCATAGTTAGAAACTCAAAATTTCTAAACGCTGCCTCTTAGTAGATGAGTTCAATATTCTCGGAGGGGAACGGACATTATCCCCCCTGGACACTATCCCCCCCGGACATTATCCCCCCCGGACATTATCCCCCCCGGACATTATCCCCCCCGGTTTTTTGTAGGACATTATCCCCCCCGGACATTATCCCCCCGTCATGTACAAATCAGGGTAAGCGTCGTGAGGGTCGGTTAGGGTCAAGTTGAGCGTCGTGAGGGTCGGTTAGGGTCAGTGTAAGGGCCGTGAGGGTCGGTTAGGGTCAGTGTAAGTGTCGTGAGGGTCGGTTAGGGTCAGTATAAGTGCCGTGAGGGTCGGTTAGGGTCAGTGTAAGTGTCGTGAGGGTCGGTTAGGGTCAGTTTAAGCGTCGTGAGGGTCGGTTAGGGTTAGTGTTAGGGTTAGTGTCGTCATTAGATGAATGAACGAATTGGAATCGTATACAGTCAGTAGGCCCACAAAGGTTTGTTAACGTGATTTGAACTTCGTAGACTTATTAGCGTCAATCATTTTAGGTAATAGACTGGGGGGGATAATGTCCTACTTCGGGGGGGATAATGTCCGGGGGGGATAATGTCCGGGGGGGATAGTGTCCAGGGGGGATAATGTCCAGGGGGGATAATGTCCTACCCCCATTCTCGGACTTCCAGGTCCCAATCGAACTTCGTAGTGCATCATGTCATCCAAGACCCAACCAACTCCCCGACAGTGCTGCAATTGACGCAGATGTAATCCCACACACAGGGTGGGAATTGCCGGGGGTTTGGGGTTTCAACTACCTCCCCGGTCTTTCTTTAAACCCCATAGAAACGTCTGTTTTTCACACTCCAATTCCAAGTGGCTCATAGTCCAAACCCCCAGTTATTTTCCCCAATTCTCACACTGTCCACATAGCCAAGTCGCATCTACAACTCTCTGATGCTGTTGTGCAAGTGTAATTCTTCTAGCGTTGCACCCAAACGTTGCAACCAGCCACAATGTAGGCAACCATCAAACCCCACAAACTTTTCAACCAGCTGATGGACGCATGTCTCAAACTCTGACTTATTGACAGGGAAAGGACAATAACTCCAATCGAAGTCGCAAGTTTACAAAAACAATTTTCATAAAGACTGATTATACCAACCGCAGGACGAGCAGCAACCGCCACTGCAATACGTTCTAAAACCGACCGAAATGCTCTCTCCATCTCACCGTCGTTGTCCGCCATTGCGGTCACCGAGTCAACCTTGAACCATCGACTAAAAACCATTTTCCATTTTGTAGTCTATGGTTGTGTACATCGATCAGTGGGTGACGCGACCATGGGAGAAACGTTAAAGTAAGTAAGGAAGAAATTATGAATCAACGTCATTACCCGTCATCGTCACCTTCTTCATTATCTGGAATTTATGTATAAATTTAATAACAACCTGCTACCTACTGCCTTTTTAGACTACTTTCCTACAATCAAACACACTCATCTTACTAGAAGTAGGCCTAACAGAGAATACATAGGCCTAAGTGATTATCCAATAACTAATAATTAGGCCTATACCAAAGATATTAGAGTCGTAGACTTTGCCTATACCGTTAGGCCTATACGAAAATTCTTCATTAAAATAATATCAAGGTCCACGAATATGGAATAATTTACCGACAACTTTGAGAACTGCAAAACCTTTCTTTCACTTTAAACAATTAATCAGAGCACACTTTGCAAAAAAGGATGTAGGCCTATGTCTCTAGTAATTATAGAAGTGAACTGGCGTTTTAGTCTTTTCTCTTCTTTTTCTTTTTCTTTTTGTATCATTTGGGCACTATAATTTTATATAATCTTCCAGCACTGATTGCTGACCTCCCAGCATTTTATAGGTCTATTGTTAATCTTGAGATTAAAAGTAGGGTCCCTACCTAGCGGGATTTTTCCCTTCAGGGATAGGCCTAGGCCTACCCTTTGTGTTCCAAGAACTGTTAATTGCATTGAATTGATTGTGTTCTGTTTTCACATTTGTTGTCTAAGTTTACTGATCTGTTTAAAAAAAACAGAACTGTATAATGGTTGACTTGGGAGCAATTAAAAATAAAAATAAAAGACCTAATTATTGCACATAGGCTAGTTTATAAATAACGGACTGGTTGTTCACCCGGACTGCAACACGGAAACTGTGGGTTCGAGCCTCGTCAGCGTTAGTGACTCTTTAAATACCTAGAGCAAGACTTTCGCAAATAGGGAATTATCAGAATACAATAATAATAATATTATTATTGTATTGTGTTGTATTGATAGTGGTTCGAGTAGTGACTTGTAGTCCAAAACCAAAAACGTTGCTCCAGCACAGCTTGGGGTTTCCAGACTATGCACAGGCTCTAGATCTTTGACCTCAACAACACGGGGTTTCCGGAAAGCGCAGCAACACTTATCCATGACCTCGCAAGGACTAGAGCAACTTACCAGTAGAAGGGGCTTTGATGCTTATATAGTACACGATTTACTTTTAATTTAAAAAAGGTGTCTTAATGCAACTTCTACATTGGTCGATGATCTATGCATTAATTTATAAGATTTCTTCCAGCAATAATACTTAGTTAATGATTTTGCACGATGCACAATATTTATTTAATAATTTTAAAAGTCTTTAGAAAAAGGTTTTACATGATCATTATTGTTTAGAAGCGATTTTCATTCGTTTGTCTTATAACAGTAATTTTCTCTGAAGCTACTGCCACCTAGCGAGTAACTAGTCGATATGGCTGCATTTATTCGCTAAATGGCGTATATTCTGCAGAACAAATAATTTGAAAAATTAGCCAATCAAAGGAATATATAATAACAATTTAGAAAAACAATAATGATAACTCATAATAACTGAATAAATGATAATAATGATCATTTCAACGTCCCTGTGGAATTACACACCTAAGGACGACAATAAAAAGCGGTTTGCCCGGTAGCACATTGGATGACACACTGGCATGGAGATCGGCTGACCCGAGTTCGAATCCCACGCAGCGGATGGGAAATTTTATTTATTGAAACATCTTTTGTAGACTGTTATTAGCGCAGTGTATTGCAGGCTGAGGTTGTCTGTTTTATTCGTAATTAAGATTTATGGCATATGCGTTCAAGTGAATTGTTTCAATTGCATAACTATATGCAGTAGGCTATTAGGCCTATAATTATATGCACTGTTACAGTGGTACAGTACCCAGTTGCAGTCTGACAAAGAATTGTTTCAATAAAGAACATTGTTCAATAAAGAACATTGTTATCGTTATTTTGATTTAGAATTTCTGATAAATGGTTGCAACAAGAATTGGCAGTTTACGACAACTCATTTTCTTTGCAGATCCGATAATAGAAATAGGCTAGTAACCAGGGCCGGATTAACCAGTATGCCATGTCTGCCATGGCGGCGGGCCCCCCGTCGTCAGGGGGCCCCCCGTGCGAGAACAACAAGAATTTTTAATGTGCATTTTCCCATTTTATTCAACTTCACTTAAAGGGCAGTGTGTAAATTTATGTCAATTGCTGATTGGTCCTTACGAGCGAACAATGCACTGCGGGCCCCCTATAACTTTTAGAGTAGGCCTACCGGTATAAGATCCCGGCCGGGCATGATTATAATTGTATCAAAGAAAGTAAACGATGCCAAAAAACAAAATATTTCAACTTTCCAATGCTCAAAAAAGGCGAATAGCCAAAGGACCCACTGGTTTGAAAACAAATTCCTCTGTTCCAAAACCAGATTTTTTCATAAACTCCAGATGGGTCAAAGGAAGGGGTTGGGTCGGTATGTTCAACGGTATAGTCAGGCCCTAACCGCTATGCACCGAAGGTATAAGCTTAGGCCCGTATCTAACGAACCAGAAATTTGTGAGTCTGAGGTCTTAAAGGTTACAACGCATATTTCTGCTATTTAGATGCTGTTTCTTTCAAAGACATTCTTTACCAGTTTGCCACCGCCATTAGGAGAAAAATTAATGTGAACCATAGCTCCATGGGCTCTCGAGTAGGCAGACACTTGGCATTGGCTTTTTGGGGGGTGGCGTGGGGATAAGCGAGCAACCGGAGGACGATTGCCGAGGAGCGAAGCGCCAAGCAGCGGAGGGGCATGGGTGGGGCACATCACCTCCCCCATTTTTGATCTGTTTTAAATTTCCACACTGCAACAGTAGCATTAATATTTAGGCTGTCATTTAAAAGACATTTCTCATCATTTCAGTGTTCATAGTCGTGGATTAAGGCTTGAAAAGCGTCTCCTCCTAGCATAAGCGTAGGAGACGGGGGTCCAGAGGGGCAAATGCCCCCAAATTTTTGGGCAAGTCTGGTTTTTCGGGCAAGCAGTCCGGGAAAGTAAAAAAATGTATAAAGAAATACGACTAAAAAAAGTCGTCAGATTTTTCGGGCGGAAAAGAAACGGAAATTTTCTGGTAATTTGGACCGGACGACAAAATTTTTTTTTAAAAATAAAAAAAGGTCGTCACGGGAATTTTCGGGCAATTTGGACTCGACGACAAAAAAAAAGTTCGTCAGATTTTTTCGGGCGGAAAAAGAAGTAAAAAGTTACGGGAATTTTCGGCCGGACGACAAAAAAGTCGTCAGATTTTTCGGTAAAAAGTTAAGCTTCCCCCCCACTCCTGAATTGTCCCCTACGCCTATGCCTCCTAGGCTCCTACTGTTTACATTTTTTAAATTAAGTTTGATTTATAGTCAATTATAGGCATGCATAAACATGCGGAACTGTGGGAGGAGTATGGTTTCGGAAGGTATAGGCTACGGGTCGATTAGGGGCCCCCCTTAGAATATGGCGGCGGGCCCCCCGAGGGCTTAATCCGGGCCTGCTAGTAACTGGCTCATAAATCAATTCTGACACTTAGGTCTATTAAAATTTTAACTTGGCAAGCTCTTACCATGAGTTGTAGTATGCCAAGTAAATTTTAATAGACCACAACGGCATTTGTTGTCGTAAGCTGCCGTTAGACTGGATCCATGGACCCATCCATAGTAGGCCTAATATTCAAGCATGCAGGCAGAGAGAGA
This sequence comes from Lumbricus rubellus, assembly GCA_945859605.1. Classification (NCBI taxonomy): domain Eukaryota; kingdom Metazoa; phylum Annelida; class Clitellata; order Crassiclitellata; family Lumbricidae; genus Lumbricus; species Lumbricus rubellus. The sequence continues at coordinate 745,784 of OX243817.1, forward strand.
CAGTCAAAGACTCTTCAGGTATGTCCTAACTCCTATAGGGCCTACATAGATGTGTGGACAGACAGACAGACAGACAGACAGACAGACAGACAGACAGACAGACAGACAGACAGACAGACAGACAGACAGACAGACAGACAGACAGACAGACAGACAGACGGACAGACGGACAGACGGACAGACGGACAGACGGACAGATGGACAGATGGACAGACAAACAAACAGACAGACAAACAAACAGACATAGGCCTACAGAGTACAGACAGACTGACAGATGGACGGACATGCATAGGCCAACATGCATGCAGCATTGCAGCCTGATCAAGGAAGTATGGCAGGCAAGCAGTTATACAAACAGGCAAGCAGTTATACACGCAGGCAAGCAGTTATACAAACAGGCAATCAGGCACCGTGCCACAGAGACAGAAAGACAAGCATGAAGCTGCGCACACGAGAAAGGCTTGCAGGCGGACAATGAGGAAGGCGGGCAAGCGTGCAAGATGCCTGTAGAGAGAGGCAAGCGAGCAGACAATTAAGCGTAGAAGCAAGCAGCAAATCAGACACGACTGTTCTGTGCAGTGTCGGAAACAACACATCGCTCTCGGCTTCATAGTTTGAACACCTGTTTGATCAGCTGCTGAAACAATAATGGTAAATATTCACACGCATACATACATACATACATACATACATACATACATACATACATACACATACATACACACAAACCTACACACCTACACGCATACACACACACACACACACGAGCGCGCGACTATACTACATAATTTTATAATAATTATATCACAACACACATAGTAATGCGTGTATATAATTATACGTAGGCCTATGTATAATACATAATTATGTAGGCTACATACACGTGCAAGTATGTCATTCACGGACGCATATAAAGGTATAGGCCTATTATAGATCTACGTACGTAGCGTCGTAGCCTACATAGGCTAAAATGTAAAACAATGCATTTAAAATGTATGAGCATGTGTATGTGCTCAGCATATAATTCGTATATATATATATATAAATTATATAAACACATGCATACGTATACACTTCTACAAAATCGTATGCGCGTATTGATCGCTAACTGCAGATGCTTGCTCACTTGCTGCACAATACATATCGCGCATGCAGAACAAAAAGCACCTGTGTGTCTTTCTCACTAAGGATGATGCGCGGGAGCGTTGAGTCAGATGCTACGACTGCAGCAGCAGCAGCAGCTGATGCATGATGAGGATGAGGAGGATGAGGAGGAGGATGAGGAGGCTGCTGCTTCTCCTGCTGCTGTCACGGTTCACTTGAGCTGTTGAACTCGACCAGCAATGGCGGACGATAGTGCGGATCTTGATCCAGATCTTGTCCGAGGAGGAGGAGGAGGAGGAGGAGGAGGAGGGGCCACTTCCGGTCCAGCAGCGGATACGAACTTCCTGCGACAGTTTCGCGACAGTGCATCGAGAAAGTTCAGGAAGTTCACTGCGTCACAATTCATGGAAGTCTGGAATCACTACGATCTCGACGGTATGATAATTATAATATGCGCCAAGAATCTCATCTATGCTAATCTATTGTAATTATTGAACTTGATCCAATTTAATCTAATCTAATCTATTCTATTTTGTTCCATTTTATTATATTATATGCTGTTCTAATCGAACCATAGGCGCTAATCCGCTCTAATGTCATTATAAACTGAATATTACATATAGCGCCACGAGTAGCCCATAATACGCAGTTTGATGGCATGGTATGGCATAGCATTATCATGATGTAAATAAAATTATAAGGGTGGTTTATAAGTATAGTTGACTAAAGAAGGGTAGGTCACCTTGATTGAACTTTAATGGACTTACACCCAGTACTTTCACTTTCAGTGACCTGGATTCGAGTTGTGACAACAAATAATAATAAGAATTGTTGTTGTTGGTTGTTTGCATGCAGGAAATGGATATGTCGAAGGCAACGAGTTGGATGGATTCCTAAGAGAATTCGTCTCCAGCGTCAACATCTCTGACGTCGGTGCTGACGTAAGTCAAAGACGATGATGACAATGACGACAACAGTTAGATGACGATGACGACGATGACGGTGGTGACGATGATGATGGTGATGATGATGACAACGTTGACGATGACGATGACGGTGGTGACGATGACGACGACGACGATGATGATGAAGACGATGAAGAAAATTATAATGACGACGACGACGGTGATGGTGACGGTGACGGTGAAGGTGCCGATGACGAGGACAATGGTGATGATGGTGATGATGATGATGATGATGATGATGACGACGACGACGACAACGACGACGATGATGATAGTTTTGAGGTCAATAATTTACGCAGTTCCTTTTTGAGGGCGAACGGTTTTCAATCGCGAACCCGATAAAGGATGAAGGTAACAATTGATTAGAGTGTGGCCGGTGGAGGGGAGGAGGGGGGCTGAAGGATTAGAAGGTAACGAAGATGACGGATTGGGGGTGTCTATGAAATAATCTGATAGCATCATCAGTTTAAAAATGCAAATCAGATGGATTGATGGATGCAAACGAACATCTGACTCCGCATCTTAGCATCAGCATCATCATGCTCCTGCTGCTGCTGCTGCTGCTGCTGCTGCTGCTGCTGCTGATGATTACAAGATGATGATGATGATGATGATGATGGCGATGACGACGATGATGACTATTACATGATGATGATGATGATAATGATGACGACGACGATGACGACGACGACGATGATGTGTTGCACGTGTACTTCTACGGTGATGCACTCATGTGATGTACTGTAGGCTTTATCAGAGACTGCGATGGTTCATCTCAAGCAAACGTTCATGGATGCCTACGATGATAATCAGGACAACAAGATCGACATCGCAGAGGTATAAGCTTAACCTAACATACCATACCGTATTATACCTTACTTCATACCATACATCGCTTTACCTTATCTTATTTACCATACCTTATCATCATACCCCATCTCTTACGTCTAAGTGTGTGTGTGTGTGTGTGCCCGCGCGTGTGTCTCTGTGTGTCTGCGTGTCCGTGTTTGTGCGTGTGCATGTGCGTGTGTGTGTCTATCTTACCCCATTTCATCCAGGTTTTTTGTGTGCAGTAATTGCAGTTATAAATAAATTTGTGCAGCTGCAAAAGCTAAACGTACATGTAGGCCTATTTAAAACGATTCATTGTCATCCGATTGGAATAATTTTCCACGGAGGATGGGAAAGAAGAAGGGTTTGTGCAGCTGTAAACTTCCTTAAAGGAAGCCATGCTCTTATCGTAGTCTAAATGCTAATCCATCTTTACAGCCAGCTTTCCTTATAATATAGACCTACATTAGGCTTCTTCACATCACCATAATATTATGGCTGATAATTCTGCTGCTACTGATTAAATTAATAGGATCACAGATGTCTGTGTGTCTGTTTGTGTGTGTGTGTCTGTGTGTGTGTGTGGGTGTCCGTGGGTGTCTCTGTGTCTCTGTATGTGTCTCTGTATGTCTCTACATGTGTCTCTGTATGTGTGTTTGTAGCTCGCGCAGATTCTTCCGACGGACGAAAGTTTTCTTCTTCTCTTCCGAAGAGATAATCCTCTCTCGTCTTCAGTTGAATTCATGAAGGTAATCATTATTAGCTGCAACTCTCATATTCATCTGCCGAGATTAAGAAAAGGAAGTCACGCTTAGACTTTACTGTGACGGCTGCAGCCTCTCTCTGCTAACTTATAGGACTGCTGATACTCCTCATTGTACTCTTCCTCATTGTACTCTTCCTTCTTCTCCACTTCATCATTGTCATCGTCATCGCCATCGTCATGTGATGGTCAACATTGTCGTTGCAGCTTTTGTTTTTGCTTTTTCAAGGTCTGGCGGGAATATGACAAAGATTCGAGTGGTTTCATTGAGGCAGACGAACTCAAGGTAGGCCTATCATTCATCAGCCTAGGTCGGTTTATCATCAACCTAAATAGGCCTATCATGAACATAGGTAGGCCTATCATCAACCCAAGTAGGTCTATTATTCCATGGATCGGTCTATTATAAACCTACAGATAGGCCTATTAGCACGCTGTAAAGGTCAATTACGAACCTGTAGGCCTATACCACCATAGATTATTATCAGTTATATATAAACCCATTTTAAACCTATAGAGGCCTAGATCTGTTAATATCATAGATAGGCCTGTTTGCAACCTATACCTAGTATCACCATAGATTAATTATCAGCTAGATGGACTCATTTTAAACTTATAGAGGCCAAGGTCTATTATGATCATTATAGACCTATTTGCATCCTGCATATATAGGCTCATAACAATTATTATCAACATTCACATTATTTCTCTCCTGCGTTTGTTTCGTTTTAGGCTTTCCTGAAGCATCTGCTCGTCGAAGCAAGAGCAATTGTTAGTGAAGAGAAGCTGATTGAATACAGAGACACTATGGTAGGAGACAGTCCATCACTTTGAACAACTACGGTAGGACTATAAGCCTGGATAAAGAATGGACAGAGCAGAGTTTGGTTGTGACTTTAACACGCCGAGGTTAAGAAATATAAGTCGCGTACACTTCATACCTGCATGCCTATAGCAAGCTATGGCTTAATAAGCTTTAAAGTCGGCATGGATAAGGTTAGCAGTATATTATATATAGGCTGAGACTCTTCGTGTTAACACCATTATATCGCTTTTCTAGACCACATAATTAAACACTCTGGTTAAATGTATACTATGTTAAGTCAGTGACTGTTGCTGTTCCATCCATGGTGTAGTTCAACTGAAACTCTTAATACAGTTAGGCCTATATACCTACTGACAATACAACAACTTGTGATGAAGTCAACTGCTGCAGCTGCTGTGAATCTTTCTGAATGGTCTTTGTGTATCCAGTGTATACGTTGCCAGACTAAGATCTGATCATCTCTTTAAACATCAATTGAAAATCTTTATTTTTAGTTGCAACTTTTCGACTCCAACAAGGATGGAAAATTGCAACTGAGTGAAATGTCAAGGTTGGTGAATTATATTTATTCTAGACACACCTACTCTATAATAGAGAGGTGTGTTACGTAGAATGTGCAATGAATGAAAGAGAATATTATGAGGTTTAATATCAGATTCAGATTTAAAAAAAATTAAGGGAAGTATGTCATGGTAAGGTCATAATTTATTATGAAGTCAGAACAGGTTAAGATCAGATAAAGGTAAGACTGAGGTAGGGAGAAGGTAGTATGGTAAGGAAAAGTCATATGAGGTCAGAACAGGTAAGGTCAGGAGTGGTCAGGTAAGACAATGTAAGCTTAAGGTATCGGTATAGTATGGAAAATAGAATAAGAGCATATGAGGTAAATGTGGGATCAGCCTCATAGGTAAGAGAACGGTCAAGTGATTCATGGTATGAAAAAGTTGGATAAGGTATAAGATTATGAAATTATGTGTCCTACTTTCAACATGAATAACAATTCCTGTAATGTTTCAATATAATTAGATAGTTTATATGCGTTTTTCGATGTTTGCTATAGATTACTGCCAGTGAGAGAAAACCATCTTAGTCGACCCATTCTGAAGGTAATAAATATTCACACTAAACATGAAACTACGTAGGCTACATGTATTTGTGCTTGCCTGTGTCGATGTGCGTGCGTGTGGATGTATACAATTTTTTTGTTAGTCCTTCATACAGTCTGAGAATTTAAAAAAATGGGGAGGGTACTCAGACGTTTACTTATAAATGTGGACGTGGATTGTGCAATGAGGACTTTACTATGGAAAGAAAGACTGGAGGTCGAACCCATCCAAATCTCTCGGGCAAGTCTCACCCTGCCTTCATATCATTTAATTGTCACAATATAATTATGGGTTCGTCTAATGAGTCCCATGATATTTTATGATTGATGTTGGTGGGAAGATGAGACTGCGAGGGAGAGGACTGGCTGTATAAGTTTTCATATGCCGAGGCTAAGAAAATGAAGTCGTTAGCATCTCATATACTCATGCATGGCTACATCAGGGCCAGCTGAGCTGAAAGGGCCGGGACTATATTCTTCTTCTTCTCCTTTTGTCTCAATTGTAGCTACTTGTAACTCTTTGGTCTTAGTCTGCCCTTGAGTATCTCAGCAGTAGTGAAGCATGATCATTGATACAAATAATGTTATCCTTCATATGTGACCTCAAAGAGGTGAACAATGTATGCCACTTATATGTCTACTTAGTCTATGTGTAGAAGAATAAAAACATTCATGAATGAGGTAGGCCTATAGAGTGGACGGGTCACGGATGAGGGAATTGAGGAAAGTAGTTGTGTTGGTTGCTTTTGTGGGGGGGGGGTGCATGAGCAAACTTGCAACCATTGTATGCAATGGTAATCTTATTTGTCTGCAATAATTTTCAGGGTGCAAGTCATATAACTCGACGAGACATCGATCAAGTCTTTGATCAGTACGACCTGGTAAGAAGACAGCTGTACCAATCGTATCTATATATATATATATATATATATATATATATATATATATGTCTATAAGTATTGCATCGTATTGTGTGGTATAATATTATTATAATTGTTATTTGCTGCATAACTTACATGTCTTAAACACATATTCTATAGCCTACTATTTGTTAGTGGGAGCGCTAACTTGGGTCGGGAGCGCTACTGAATCTGTGAGCGGCGCTTTATAAGTGTTCAATTACAATTACAATATTCATTCAGTGCGTCAGACTAATACATAGAAGTCTATAGTTTGACCTGGTAACAGATCATACAATAAATGTCAATAATGGCCCATGCATTGGCCTAATGCTAAAGTTTTATTATTGCATGTATGTCAAGAGCATATAGATTTGAATGGCATTATGTCATCCGAGTTCTATCTGTGGTGTAGTGGGAGGGGGGGGGGGTCGCGAGGGAACGCCGTTCCCACACTTTTCCCAGGGATAATGGAATATTATTAATAATGCTAATAATAATAATATTATTATAAAGAGCGTTCCCCACTTCATTTTTAGGACTACACTACTGAGTTCTATGCCTTCGCATATTAATAGAAGAACAAAATTATTGATCGTACTTTGTATTTACATCATTTTCTGATCTTAATAGGATCGCAGTGGAACGATAGAGGATGAGGAATTGTCTGGGTTCCTGAAGGACCTCATGGAACTCTGTCAGAAGGTATGGTGCTGCTGCTAGATGCCTCACTATACATTCATTCATTAAATGCATTTATATAGCTCTTCTTCAAGGTGGCTGCTCAGAGGCGATCCCAACCTCAGCGCGGCCAAATAAAACTGTCATAAGATGGGAGAGGAAAGTGTGAGAAGGATTTTTATAATTATTGGTATACTATATGCTAGGATAGGGTAGGTCCAGGCAGGTATTGCAATCCCTCTTGTGCTCCGTTAATAGTGTGCGCCCATCCATATAGAGCAGAATGAATGGTGAGGACCTTATAACTGCTGGACAGATTGGTTGGGATGGATAGGCCTAAAATGCATTCTTCTGTATTGCATTATGTACTTTACTTCCCTGCATTGTGCTGCAATTATTATCCTAGGAGTATAATGGTACCAAGGACATCTCCTAAAATGCATTCTTTTGTATTGCATTGTATTGCATTATTTTTTCCTGCATTGTGTTTGTGGTGCCACTCATGATGCATAGGACTATGGAACGAAGGACATCGACCTCATTCGCAACGCCATCTTGGATCACTGGGACGTCAACCATGACGGCAAGATCAGTCGGTCGGAACTGCGCATGCTCCTGCTGCAGCAGTGCCGCCTGGCGGCCGAACAGGACGGCATTGCATTCGAGGATGACGACCAACCGGAAGTGGATTAGATCGCAAGGTCATCACGGTCAAGGTCATCTGGATCAAGGTCATCTGGATCAACTGCATGAAACGTCGTTCTTGAACTTGAAGCGATTTGAGATACTTTAGGCTACAGTAAAGGAACTGTTATTATACGTGAACGGACATTTACGTTACGTTGGAATGAATTAGGCCTACTGAGTATTAAAATTATGGTTTTAAATGACAAAAGTTGTTTGATCCTGATTAACGGTTTTTTGGTTGTTTATGAAGAGGCGCCATATAAATTGATGCAATCTGATACAGTATCTAATCTCACGTGATCGTATTATCTGCATGGGCGGAGTTTGGTTTCCGTTCTTGGGAGGGCTAATTAATGTCTTCTTGGAGGGGCTAAGTCAGGAAAAAGATACCATTTTCATGGTTAAAAAGCTGAATCCGGGCCTTCTTGGGGGGAGCCCCCCTAGCCCCTGATAAACTCCGCCCATGATTATCTGTTCTTGTTCAGTCTTTGCTTATCATACGTGTAATCTCGTAGATCGACTGCAGCTGTAGCGCCGTTATAAAATAAAAACTGCACAAAATATCCACAATTATTGATTGTGTAGTTTAAGTTAATAATAATTATTATGACCTCATCTTAACCATCAGTCCCCACTATAGCACTACCTCTACCTTAGAAAGGCTTAGATTTCACTGTCATGTCTTATCGTAAGCTTATTTCATCTGATCTGATATCTCAATAATCTCATTCATCTCATCCATCCCATCCTATTTCATCATGACATGTGTCCGATCTCGATCGGCGATCTGATCTTATCTTATGATAGGCCTCCGTTGTTTTTTTAAACAGGGTGAGAATTGTCGTGGCGTACGAGTTGGTACGCCCCCAGTCTTTCGTAGAGTGCCACAGTGAAGTTTGCTTTTCACACTCCATTTTCACGTGGATCATAATAGTCTGACCATCACCTCAGCTATTTTCGACAAATTCTCATACCGCATACTGACGATAAGGCAACGTTCACGACAAGCTGGCTATGATCTAGCGACTAGCGCCTCTAGACGGTTCAATGAAAAGTAAGTAAGTATATTCTTTAATATGACCAGTTGCAAAACAGCACTCTGGTGAACAAGTATCACGTATAAAAATTCACATACGACATCAAAGACTATCGTCAAAACAAGCAATGAAGGACATTATTTACCTGGTATATTATCAGGGAATTAAGCTGAATTAAATTCATTCAAAGATAAAATCGGTCGATACAATCAATGCCAATCATAGATATAATTATTATAATAACTGAATATCTATGGAAAAATAGGTTGATATGTGTATATAAATGCGCTACATAACCTGTGCTGTCGGCCGACGGGATGTGTGCTTTTCGCGCTTATGTTAAGTCTAGGTTCGGCGTGGGTCAGCCATTTTGTCGGTTGGCTGAGTTCCTTGTCGATTTCGAGAAGCTTTTATTAAAGTTTTACTAGAAAATGAGTTACGGACGCCGTCGCCCGCCCGATATAGAGGGCATGGTGTCTCTGAAGGTCGACAATCTGACCTACCGAACGACGCCCGAGTCCTTAAAGCGCATGTTCGAAAGATACGGCGACGTGGGCGATGTCTACATCCCTCGTGACCGTTTCACCCAGGAGAGTCGCGGCTTTGCCTTTGTTCGCTTCTTCGACGAAAGAGACGCCGACGACGCCATCAAGGCCCTCGATGGATCGATGATGGACGGAAGGGAGCTGAGGGTCCAGCTGGCGAAGCATGCTCGCCCTGCACAGTCCTCCTCCAGTCGCCGTGGTGGAGCGCCTAGAAGCCGGGGCCGCAGAAGGTAAGCTCAAGGATTACACGTGTCAAGGCCTGCATAACATACTGACCTAATTACAATGATTACACCGGGGCCTCTTTTAAGAAGTTTTAGAACGGCTCAACCCCTTCTTTCTTCTTCCCATGCTCCTTGGTATATTCATTCATTCCGAAAATTTATGTAGCCCCACTTTAAGAAGTTTGCTCAGAGGTGCTCCAAGTCCAGCCACAGCTAAATATTACGCCTAATTGGATGACAATGACTCTTTTTCGCTGCACAGAAGTGCTTCAATAACTGCACATGTTAATTCAGAATGGCATATTTTGTGTAGCACTGCCCGCTAAAAAGCCATGGATTACATAATTTTTACGTGATATTTACATTGTATATATTTTCAATTTTTTTATTGTTTCTATGGTAAAATGTATCTATGGACTAAGGGCAATTTATGAAACATAGTCACAAGATGTGCTTGATGTTACAAAGCAACGAATAACTCTACGCCAGACACATAATGCATATGTTGAGGTTGTGAACTAGTGGACGATCTTAATTGTCTCTGTATGAAATTTGCTATAAGCCCCGTTGCTCATCGTTTGACTGTGCCACAGCACTATGCAAACCATCATTATTATTATTCATATAATTTGCACAGAAAATCTACTTTTCACATAGCAAATATCATATCGATTTGCTAAGGGCTATGAATTATTAAAGTGTTATTTAGGAAATTTAATTTTTCAGGGTTGGCTACTCAGGAAAGCTTCCTTCCCATTCACAGCTAAATAGGACAGTTTTTCAAAATTTCTTCAGGAACTGAGTGGAGTGACCCCGGGACACTAAGTGCAATGTGATAGGGCGGCCATTCCAGGTTGTAGGGCTAGCGAACGATAACAAACAGTGCTGTCAGATAGCAGAATTGGGAAGAAGCGAGAATTGTTTTGATTTTAAGTTTGTCATTTCTCGATTTCAGGTCGTCATCGCGATCCAGATCGAGATCTCGATCTCATCGTCGTCGCAGATCGACGCACAGTCGATCAAGAAGTCGCAGCAACCACTCGAGACAAGACAGAAGTCGATCGCGTGACAAGAACAACAAGGACGATCATTCCCCGCAGGACAACCGAGACCAGAGTCGCGCCAGATCCAAGTCGGCTCAACATAAATACGATGATGATGACAGACGGTCGGAGAAGGGTCACGGCGGCGGAGGCGACGCAAGTCCAGCGCCGAAAAGAAGTCCAAGTCGCAGTCGTTCGCCGGCAGACTAGAGTCATCGACTAAAACACTAATCATCCGTTGTGTCTCGTTTTTCATTGAGATGAGGTTTTGGGTGGACATGACATGACATGCTAACAAAGGTTATTGTTAGTTCTTAATAATTCAGATTCGTTAGCGTTCTATCTTTTTTGTGTCCGATTTTAAGACGGAATTAGCTGACGTGTTTTCACGGTTGCCGTAATGTTTTTGTGAACTGGTTGGTAGAAAAATTAACATTCAAGTTTTCGCAATATTATCGAATGTCTTATTACATGCAACAGTGGAACAAAATGGGTGAATTGTTGAATGAACTGTCATAACCTGAACGCTACAAAGCATTCTGTTTTACTGTTTGAAGACAACTAAAATGGGGTTATGTTTTGTTTTTCAATGTCTGAAAAACTCTAATTCTAGTACTTGAGAGACTTACAGTGCAGAAAATGTTCAGTGTTTTACGGATGAGTTTAGCAAGGAGCTTGCGAATGAAATTGACTGTTTATGCGAACAATATCTGAAAGAATTACATTTGGTGTACTTATATAATTGCATATAAAAACTTTAATCCTGTTATTTTGTTCTCTGCAATGCAGGAGCTGTTGCTGTAGAACAGTTTGCTGTACGTTGCTGAGAGTGGCGGTAATGCTGACCAGTTGGTGCAGAAGGAGACCCGCAAGCGGATGAGTGCTTGCCAGGAGCGGTTCCTGTTCGCGCCAGTTGGGGTGGATCGGAGGAGCAGGTGGATGGAGAGATGGAGAATGCTGTATCGCCTGCAGCTGCTGTATCGTGCTGCTGCTGCTGGTGCCTGTTCCCGTTCAGCGATGGCGCTAGGTTGCAGAGACAATGTAATGGCGGCGTGGCAGAAGTCATTGTGGGGATGGTGCTTGCAGAGCTGCCGAGGGACCTTTGTCTTGGAACGTTGAGGTCTTTAGTTGGGTTCTCTCCTGTGGAAGTGGTAGGAGGCAGGAAGTAGTTGGTTTTTGGTGGTTCTTGATTTAGCTTTTGTCCTTGCCACTTATACCATATGAGCAAGGTGGCCAGGCTTCCTTCCCTCCATCCCTTGGTAAACTTGGAGATCTGGTGCCCTGCATTTACAAGTGGTATTGATGGCCCGTAAACTTGATCAAGCTCCACAACCTTTTCCTGGCGTCACTGTTGTGCCTTTACATTAAATATTCTCCAGTTGAATGAAGATGGCTTTTGGTTCGTTTTCCTCATTTCGACGTTGAATTCCAATGAATGCCGTAACCCTGACTTTATTCTCAACTGTCTTATTAATTATCTCTGTTGTTCCATTCATACTTACTTCAACGATGCAGAATCAAGCTTTTTCTGTGGTCAGCCTAGTTGCCTGGAATGGGCTACATCTTTCTGAGGTTCTTACCGAAGCATTTTTAAAAAATTCAACTCAAACCTTTTTTTGCAATACTAATGCAGGGAGTGCTTCTGAGTAGTCCCCTTGAGGAGGTACTATAGAAATGCCTGAATGAATTCTTGAATGAATTCATGATGCTGCGAATAGAGCAAGTTCTGAGAGCTGAGATATTAGAGAAAATATTTGAATTGGAGAAGTAATCCTACATTACTGGGATTTTTAGCTGACGTTGATGCAGTGAGGCCCTCGAAAACTTTCAATCTCTGCTTTTAGTTTTACTTTGCATTCTGTCTCCCTTGTTGGGTTCTGTAGTCACGATGGAGGCATGCATGCGGGCAACTCAATCAATGCCACAAGTTTTGATGGTCTACAATGTGCAGATGTGGAAAATGCTCCCTGTGCTCAAGTTATATCCCTGCCGCATGGTGTTCAGGATCGCAACTTATGTTCTGGCCCCATGTCCATGCTAGCTATGAAATGGTTTCTAAATGGAGTTTAATTGTGATTTGAATCTGTTTTACAACAGGCTGATGTCCAGGTAAGTATCAGGCATCCGAAGAAAAGCAAATTGTTTGCTTAATCTAACAGTTTTATTATTATACTTTGTATAACAAACCACCTTAAATTACTGACGAAACATTTAAAGTCTTCTTGGCCTCACGAGGTATTTTAACGAACTGGTGTTGGGTATTCTTCAGCCCTTTGAAGGGAATTCATCCTTGTCACATTATTTCAGGAGTATTTGACTATAGATATTGACTAGCGTAGTTTGTGTGACACACATGGGTGTGACCTATAAAGCACCATCAGAACTGATTTAGACTAAAGTTATGAATATGAAAATAAAAAACGTTATTTAGCATTATTGTGCTGTGTTTTTTATTAAACATTTGTTTTTCTACACAAATATTACAACATACACGTTGATGGCCAATGTAATATTCTTACGATTAATCGTTTGCAGAAATGCAAAAATTCATTTAACGGTGAAACATCGTGTTGGATTTAAATAGACATGAGACAGTGTCTTTTTTCACGAACAGGTTTGAACAAATCAATGATATACAGGTCTGCGACTAATATCAAAGGGAAATGAAGTCGTGTCTCGACCAATCAGAGAGCTTATTTTCTGATACATCACAAGCGATTGATGTGACATCGATCCTCCAATCACAAAACGCCTCCTTAAAGTACATTTTTAGTTTGCAAGCTCGGCTTATCATTAAATTAATTTGTTTTTGGCTACAACACACAAGTCATGGATACAGTCATAACCATAATATAGGTCAATAACCTAATTTCATCAGCTTCATATCCCTTCTATATTAGTCTCTGGACGTATACTTGGTGCAGCTCGCAATTCACACTTTTACGAGGTTCCCAGGCGATGACCAGGTCCGGAAAAAATTACGGAATTCTGTTGTACTGGTCGAGCAATGTCATTTCGCGATGGTCCGGGGTTTCTACGTTGATGCAGAAACTGGAAATATTTTCCTGCGAGCACAATTAAACCACTAATGAAAAATCCCCGATCACCGAAAAGGATTAAAGAAGTGAGAAGTCCAGTTGAAATAATTGGTTCGACGCTAAACTGTCCAAAGCGTATTGTCGGGATTCCTCGATTGTTCAACCACTGGTTGACCGTGTGTATGTAGCAAATGCCACGAATTCTCCATCCGTTGTGATGTGTTGAAATGCTGTTGCGGGGAATCAGGCTCTGAAATGTTCAAGAAACACATCCTTCTTACAGGCAATACCAAAAAAGTTCAAAACAAATGCACAGCATTAACTCAATACAAGAATCGAACTTGAGATCAATTTCCTGTGAAGTACAACTGTCACATGAAGTGTCTTGGAATCTAATTCCTAGCTGCCGCTAGGCTCATTGCCCGCCTTCCTCGATTCTTCCACATTTCTTCATTCATGACTGAACAACTTCACTGGCTTCCATTCTTGACCCGTATACAATTTAAGGTCCTAATTTTGGTCATCAAGTCTCAAATGGGTCTTGCTCCGAAGTATCTGTGTGATAAGATACTTCGCCCCCTTTCTGCCACTTCGCTGCGTCCTCTTAGGTCCTCTGATCGGCTTGACCTCTTTGTCCCGCGAGTCAGGACCGCCATGGCGCAATCCAGATCATTTGCCTGCATTGGTCCCTCCCTATGGAATGGGCTTCCCCCATCAGTTCGCTCTGCCATCCTCTCTGGTAGTGTATCCTCATCTTTCTCTCGTCTAAAAACTTGCCTTTTTTCTCGGAGATGAACGCACTGGGAGCGCTTCTGAAAGGCTCTTGCTGCAAGAAGCGCTTTATAAATTGTCAGATAAGATAAGATAATTTGACGCCATTTCCAAATCACAATTTCTGGGCAAAAGGCAATATTTGGATATAGCCAAGACTTCCTTCAGTGGCAATTACGACAATTTAGCTTTTCCTACCGAGTGCACTTTTTGAACGTGTGTTTGGCAGTGAAAGAATTTTTCTGCATTTTAATCGTGCCAGATTATCAGACAAACATCTGGTTTTTAAAGTACAACTTGGATAAATTACATTAACAATTTCCTACGCATAAGTACAGTGATGCTGTCATTATATTCAGCTTAGGAGTCTCAACTACTTCACTACCAAGGTATTACATGATAATATTGGCCTACTCCAAAGACAGTAAGATACATAGTTGAAATTTAAAATACAATATTTAGTCTGTACAAAGTTTCAATATTTCTTTTTCGGGCTACTTTGTTTTGAATTTGTGTAGTTTACATTGTCCACCCGACTACATGTACTAGTTTACCTGATCATTTCCTGTTCTTGGCAGCAAAACGTGACTGATGGGAGGAGGAGGAGGATGTACGCGTGGATCATCGTCTTGGACCAGCTCACCATCTGCCAGAACTCTCACCATTGTCGCAAAGGCGAATCAAACTTCGCTGTAATTATAACAAAATAATATTAGTTGTACGACAATGTACGTGTGTGACAACAGCTACAGTAATTAATACAATATTATTGGGCGCGGTGGTGTAGTCGTGTGCTCGATGCCTTGGAGTTGGAGTGTTTCAGGTTCGAATTCACCTCAAGACACAGTGTCTGGACCTTGAGCAAGTCCTTCGCTTGCAATTGCTCGTTCGCTTAGGTGTGAAACTCCGATGCAGTGTCTGCGTTGTAGTGCCTTTCAGTTAGTGAGCTTGTGGGGCCTTATAGCAAATGCAAGAAATAAATATGCCAAAAGAGTTGGGGTCTAAAACTTTAATGTTTATCAAGGCATGAGCGGAAACAAACTAGCTTACTAGTGACAAACTAGTCTCACACTCGTGAGATATTTTACATGTAGACCTTTAGAATATCTTTTCGTGACATAGTTTAAGTTACCACAGCGGATGGGTTTAAAAGAGTTGTGGGGGTTCAACCCGATCACACTGCATGCAATCGAAACTGGTTTTGTGTAGTGACTGTAGTCCTTCAAAAGCTACAAGGGGCACAATAACAGAGGTTTCAAGAGACAACCCATTATCGCCCAGATACGTTTAAATGCATTAACCAGCAAGTACATCTACACCAAAACATCTGCGAACACTTTACCATTTAATTTAGCTGTCGCGA
The DNA here is from genome assembly GCA_945859605.1 of Lumbricus rubellus. Lineage (NCBI taxonomy): Eukaryota > Metazoa > Annelida > Clitellata > Crassiclitellata > Lumbricidae > Lumbricus > Lumbricus rubellus. The sequence goes on from OX243817.1 coordinate 761,666, forward strand.
AATATGTAATTAAGTGCAATTGCTGTATAATAAAATCCAGACCGAGACGAAATTGCAATCTGCCGGGGGTCATTGCAATAATACATTCAACAACATTGTTATGATCGCAAATAACGAAAGTAAAAGCAAGTAAGTAAGTATCAACTTTAATCACAGCTGCAAACCGCGCTTGAGTACTGTTACAAAGAACAACATGCGTGAACGTGTAGGCCTACATTCAAAAACACAAGGTAATAAAAACTTAGCATACGGATGCGAAAGTTTCTTCGCATTCGATTGCACGAAGAGTTTTTCTCGGAGAACTCTGTCGTGTGACCTTGGTCGAAAGGAGACTGCTTTTTTGGGAGCAAGTTGCATACCGTCGAAGCAAATTCATAAACTCGTAATTTCTACAGCACCCAAAAAAGCCTAGTCGCGGGAACCAACTTTTTCACCTTCTTTCCACAGGCGCTCAATCAAAACAAAGTCGATAGGCAGAAGTCAAAATCTTGGGAATCAGGTATAGTAGTAGATAAAGTGTCTCGTCTTCTGTTGAGCAAAATTGACATCGTCGATTGAATTGAGTAACAATAACCTGACATACAAGTCTTATTATATACATAAATTTTAGAAAGTCCTTTTAATTTTTCTTGAATAAATGTGTTGGTCAAGTATAGCGCCACATAAATTTGGGTTGATGCTGAGCTTGGAGCACCAGGTTTGGCGACGTCATACGTAATGATGGCTTGCTTGTTTATAATATAAAATGATGGAAGGAATTAAATTAAATAAAATGGCTGTTTGATAATTATTTTAAGAATCGTGGCTGCTTCTGTTTACGATGGGTATCATAAACAGTCGACGAAACTCTGGAGCACCAGAGGTGGACAATTCGAATGGCAGTGCTTATAGATATCCTCCGAAAACAGGTACGTGATCATGCGATTGGAATCCGTGGCTTGAGGTGGGTGGTTGGACGGATACTTTGACACATGGATAGAGATACAGATAGCCATACACTCACAAGACGAAGGGGTAGGGAATGAAAAGCAGTGGAGACGGGTGGGACTATTGTGAAGGATCACACTGAACCAGTGAGTAGGGAAATCCGCACAGTCTTTAAGGAAACGTGCATGTTTACAATACATTGAATTATCAAGGTTTTTATAGCGCCCAAATAAATGTAAATTGCTTCACATGCGCTTATATAAAGACGCTCAGAAGTACTAGTAGAAGAATGGAGGAAGGGCTCATAAAGTTAGACAGTCACGTTTCTCTTGCATTTGTTACTTTTTTGTTGCAAGGCTACTACTTTGCCAGCCACTTCATCATGGGCGGAGAGAGGTTTGAGTCAACCAAGCAAGATGTCTACCTCTTTGGCGAAAATGAAGATCTGAACTTTCTGGGGAGCAAGCCATTTCCAGTTGCGTGACCAATCTCTTTGCAATTTGGTTTTGCATTTCTAACCATATACACTGTTTTCATAATTCATTTGACAGTCAAAGGTTGCATGAATTTTTGTGTGATGAGTGCACCGACTGTACACTGTCGGTGGGAAGATGAGACAGTGAGGGAGAGGAATTGACACCCGCCCTTGGTTAAGAAAAATGATTGATTAATAGTAAATAATTAATCATAAATTTCAGTAAGTTCTAATCTAAGCTGATCTAATCACTTTTATAATGCCACTGGCATATAATCTTAAACACATTAATAGCTGTTCGCTGCCATTTTATCAGATTCGTTTTGCAAGCCAAAGTCACTGACGCTTCACAACCATGGCCGCATGTCAGGACATATTTAAGAAACCGTTCTTCTTCTGATTATAAACTTAGAACATGCTAAAAAAATTCTATGCATGAGAAGGTTTGAATAATTCTGTATCAGCTTCTGCGTTGCGACTGTTTTAGTTTCCGTATCCTGCGCCGCAGCCGCGAGAACCGACGAAGACTCTGAAATGTCTCGTCAACATTCGAAAAGACTCGCTTCGATTCGTCAAGTATGGAGCGCTTGCTAAAGTTCTAACCTACATGTACCTACCGTTGCATGATCAATTGATCATCCTAAGATTTCTAACACACATATAATTGCATGATCATTCTAAGATCATCATCGTCCTGGTCTCCATATCCCAACATGAACTTGTCCTCAAATATCTCTCCAACTACATAAGTAAGCCTCTGTTTGCAACGTGTTTGCCCCTTTTTACGCTCTACCGACTGTCTTGACGGAGGTTTGTCCTTCATTTTAGGTATTCCTTGACTCAAAGCAGGTCATTTGCTGTCATAGGCCCCTCCACATGGAATTGCTTCTTATTTTTATGTCTTATGTTTCTCCATGTACAGCAATAAAACATGACGTGAGGTTCCAGGTTTTCTTCATAGTGTTTTGTTTGTTATCCGGTTTGGACGATGCCACCGATTTGTTTTCCAGGGACGTGGAGGAGAATCAACGCTGGAAGAACGAGGGGGAAGTGTTGGAGCAGCGTAAGACATGTTACAACATCGAATTTACGTTCGATACGGACGTAAAATGCGCGATTACGATTTACTACTTTGCGACGGAGGAAATCGTAAACAAACAGGCGATGTACGCCGTACTTTTGATTCACTTTCTTTGTATTATTAAAGGCATTTTTATTATTGTTGTTGTTATTATAAAATTATTATTTTTGTTGTCATGTATTGCTGTTATTTTTTATTATTTCTTATCTGAGACTTGTACCTCAGAGGAACCCTTAGGAAGTAAAAGATTAGTCATAGATGCAAAAATCCATTCTGGGACAGCTTGAATTAGTCAAGTTCTTCTTCTTTAGGTTAGCTGCCTCTCGGCAGGTCCAGATGCCCAACGACGCCACTTATTTTGTCATTGGCATTGTGAAGTTGGCAGTAGTCAAGTTATCATTACTATTTTATTGTTGTTACAGTTAATTTTAAATTTTTTTTAGATGCTGTTATTATTATTGCTGCTACTATTATTATTGTTGTTATTTATGTTATTATTGTTGTTGTTGACGTTTGGTTGTATGTTGTCGTTGTAACAGTTACCATCCGCGAGATGCATCAATGAATTCAGAGACGTTCCACTACAAGCGTGGAGTGAATCAGGTTTTCTGTCAACCGACGCATGTCATCAATCCATCGCAGTTCAAGGAAGAAGACGTAAGGAACGCTTCTAAAGATAATTATTTCTTTATTATGATGGTAAATTAAGAGGATGTGGCAACACTTCTTCTGTAGCTGTTTCAGGAAATGGCATAACCCCGGCCTATGTTGTAGCGTTACACATTGTTCAAAGTAAATGATGTTGTGTTTATGTTGTTTTTAAATATCTGATGCTCTAATATGTTCTTTTAAAGTTACTGATGTTGAAAAATGTAGCGCGTTTTTTAAAGTTGCTGTTGCAACATGTTGTTCAAAGTAACTGATGTGATGATTGTAACATGTTTGTGCATAAATTTATTAATTTTTCCAGGCGGTAACTGTAAATTCAGTGATTGATGTGGTAACACTTCTATAAACTGGAGGATGGATAACTTATGTTGAATCTCAACAAATGTTTTCTTTTTATGTCTCATCCTTATTATTTTGGCCTATTTTACTAAAGTTTATGTTTTTTAACTTGATTTTGTTTATCTTTTGACAGTTGCAATATCGTGTTGACCGAGATACCATACCTGTTGTTATACAGTGTGTAGTCGAAGAGGAAGGTATGACCTTTCTCTCATTTATAAGCACTAATTGTTCTTGACGTTAATTGTTCATGTTATTCATTGTTTATCGATATTGATTGTTTATTGATATTTATTGTTTATTGATATTGATTGTTTTTTCAATATTGATTGTTTTTATATTGATTGTTTTTGATGATCGTGTTTGACATTGATTGTGCTTATTTCTTTTAATTTGAATCAGGTTTCATCGATCATTCGCACGTGACATTTGCTTCAATTGAGAAATCAGTCGATGGCAATTACGTATTGAAACCATTGAAACAGAAACAGATGGTGGACGGTCTTTTCTATCTCATGCAAGAGATCTATGGAATCGAAAACAAGAATGTCGAAAGAGCGAAGGCACGTTATCTTGTCATTGTTATTACTGTTATTGTTATTATTAGTTTATTATTGTCGAAATAATAATAATAATAAGTAATAACGATAGCAATAAAAATAAAAAAATAAAAAATAGTAATAATGATGATCTTCGTTTAATTATAAAAGAGACAAATCCAGGTGACACCGCACCCAGTTACACGTCAAAGCACATTAAAAATCAGCAATGACAAAAATATTGTGAATATAACCATGTCTGTCATTAATTGGAGGCAAAGAGAACCCTCGGAATAAAGTTTCTTTCATCCTTAATTGGTAGAACAAAAGGATAGTAGTTATAAATGATAATAATAATGATAACGATAGTAATAATGATAGTAGTTATAAATGATAATAATAATGATAACGATAGTAATAATGATAGTAGTTATAAATGATAATAATAATGATAACGATAGTAATAATGATGGTAGTTATAAATGATAATAATAATGATAACGATAGTAATAATGATAGTAGTTATAAATGATAATAATAATGATAACGATAGTAATAATGATGGTAGTTATAAATGATAATAATAATGATAACGATAGTAATAATGATAGTAGTTATAAATGATAATAATAATGATAACGATAGTAATAATGATGGTAGTTATAAATGATAATAATAATGATAACGATAGTAATAATGATAGTAGTTATAAATGATAATAATAATGATAACGATAGTAATAATGATAGTAGTTATAAATGATAATAATAATGATAACGATAGTAATAATGATGGTAGTTATAAATGATAATAATAATGATAACGATAGTAATAATGATAGTAGTTATAAATGATAATAATAATGATAACGATAGTAATAATGATAGTAGTTATAAATGATAATAATAATGATAACGATAGTAATAATGATAGTAGTTATAAATGATAATAATAATGATAACGATAGTAATAATGATAGTAGTTATAAATGATAATAATAATGATAACGATAGTAATAATGATAGTAGTTATAAATGATAATAATAATGATAACGATAGTAATAATGATAGTAGTTATAAATGATAATAATAATGATAACGATAGTAATAATGATAGTAGTTATAAATGATAATAAAATTATAACGATAGTAACAATAATCACCCTACCATATTTGCACTCACTTCAAAACATTGAAAATCTGGATGACCTTTCCACTCTCTTGCACTTCCAGATGGACGATGAGTTTGAGGACAGTGGTTCGGAGTGTGTCATCTGCATGTGTGAGACGCGTGACACGTTGATTCTTCCGTGTCGACATCTCTGTCTCTGCAACTGTTGTGCGGACAACCTGCGTTATCAAGCGAGCAATTGTCCGATCTGTCGCGTCAAGTTTTGCGCTCTGCTTCAGATCCGAGCGATCCGTCGAAAGATTCCGTGTCCGCTGGGAATCGGAATTCCACCGCTGCCACCACAGGTGAAGAAGAACAATTCTCATCTCTTAAATATGCGTTCATTCGTTCGTTTGTTTCAAGAATTTATATAGCGCCCCTTCAAGAAGCTCACTCAGTGGCGCTCCCAGTCCATCCAGGGTGATGCAAAAAGGTTTTAAAGAGCCTGTAAAATACTGATGAGTCAGCCCTAGGTGACAGACGTATCTTCATGATGATAGTGGATGGTTAACTGGTTACAATGCCGTAGCTAGGGGGGTGTTTTGGGTGTTTGAACACCGCCGAAATGGATAATGCAGAAAAAATCTATTGCATTTACTAGCTCGTGATGCAAAAACCATGAAATAAAACCATGAAAACACCCACCCACCTGACAAAATGAAATAATAGAATGCATTCACTAGCACATGACGAAAAATACGAATTTAAGCAAAATGAGATCAATTTTCGATCTGATGACTACCGGTAAAACAAAAGGTCGTCAGAAATTTTTGGCAATGAAAATGGAACCAAAAAAAGGTGTCAAAAATTTTCCGGCAAAGAAACACCCCCGAAATAAAATCCTGGCTACGGCCTTGACTTGACATTTCTTTCTTTTCTTAGGTTGATGCATTTGAGGAGACGGCTCTAAGTCAAGATGGAGTTCCTTCCGGTTATGAAGCCGTCTCTCTCATTGAGGCGCTCAATGGTCCACCGACCGTCGTGTCACACTCCGCTGGACGCAATTTGGCGAATCTTCCAACGGACAGCACGCTTCAGTCGCTCTACGCTGCAGTCGTCGGTGAGCGAACGACGTTTTTGCTTTCGATGTGTATTTAGAATTTTGACGCGTATAGCTCAACGGTGAGCTTTTGTGAGGTACACTGTATGTATGTAAGTAAGTATTTTATTTATTAGTCCACTTGCATTCACGGCCGGGAGTGCCTCTGAGTAGGTATCTTGAAGGGGCGCTATATAAATTCTGATTGATTGATTGATTGAAACGCACAGTGGGATGTAAAACATTGTTATTGTACATCGAAGTAATAATTGGTATTATTAAAGATGAAAATTTAATTACAAGTTGGATAAAATGGCTAAATTATTAGTGTATAGGATATGTTAGGTCAGTCGCCTTGAACACCTTTTAAACATTTCCAACCGATGCTATATAAGCGTACGATACAGCAATTTTCTTACTTGTTGATTAAGAAGTTTCTTAGTTGTCTTACCCGATACTATCATATTATAATGAGATAATTTTCTGTTAATATGTGTACCGTTACTATTTTGTACAACTGCATGGCTTCTCTCCAGTGTTATCAAATCTCAAATTGTAATAATATTTAAAGATATTTTGTTTCTTGAACAATGAACATTTAGTAAAACATCAAAAACCATTACTACATGGCTCCCAATTTTGATGGTTTTGTAGTTGGACCTGGTGACAGCTTACAATGCTGCCATTGTAAAATGGAAATAAATTTTTTTCTAATGGTGAGGGGCACATCCACCTCCCCCTACACGCCTCAGCATTCGTCCCACAGACCCTGATCCTCTCCAGAGGAGGTGGATTAGATTAAACACTGTATACTGTATAGGATACCTGTGAGAGTCTTTCACTCATTGTTGCTCAAAGCTATATAATTGATTGATGCTACGATTACATTCGATGTATCTTGATTGACGATTTGTACAGGAGGTGTAGTCGTATCTTCCAGCTTGGCTACAACACCGGATGGCTCTGCAGTTAGCGGAGATGACGGCAAACGGTCAGCATTACAGTCTTTAATTTATACGCCGATTTGTTTCATTATTATTATTATTGTTTGCCTTGAGATATTTAATAAAAAAAATTTTTTAACGATACTGCTGCTTACCGATAGAAATGAATTTTTTTCCGGTACCATATGTAATTATGAGTTACTTTTATTATTGTTTATTCTTATTATATTCTTTTAAAATATAAAAATTATTATAATTTTTTCAGTTTTGTGATTGTTGTTATTTATTCAGCCATGTGATTATTTCTTCTGTTTGTATAATTAACCCTTTACCCGTTAAATTTTAAATTTTAAGCTCGTTTTCAGCGGATATTCTTGGGGCAAACGGGTAAAAGATTAACACCAAGTGCTGGCTACAGCTCATGTAATGTATTAGGAACAACTCTGCGCATGGTCATCCTGAAATGATAGACATAATAATTGTCGATTGTAGAGAGAGCATACTTAGCGACCAGGATACGGAGGCGGATGACGGGGAACCAGTGGAAGTGACAAGTGACAGTTCTTCGAGTTCAGTGACACTGTCACCTGCTCATCATCAACCGCTGCCAGAGATCAAGTAAGACAAAAGAATCCTTTGTTATGTTTAATCCTTTTGTTCTATTTTGTACAGAATCCTTTGTTATGTTTAATCCTTTTGTTCTATTTTGTATTGTAGAGAAAGAAGCGTCCTACATCGTGCTTTGCTCAAACAGGAATTCTAATACAGCATTCTCCTCATTTAGCATGTGTGTAGGCCTACGTATGTTTAAATGTATGTGTGCATTTTTTGTACTTATTTGTTTATGTTTGTATGTATGTATGGATATATGTAGGTATGCAGTTTTATTTCAATCAATCAATCAGAATTTATATAGTGCCCCTTCAAGGCATCTACTCAGAGGCGCTCCCGGCCGAGATCAAGCGAACAGTCACCAGTTTGGGAAATCGAGAACAGCTTGGGAGGTGTTGCATAATCAAGGGAAGCACATTCCAGGTTCTATGACCAGCCACTGAGAAAGAGCACGACTATTATATGATATTAAAAGAAATGTTTACGGGCAATTGCGAAAATTAATAGTGTAGAAAATGAGATTGGATTATTATTTCTTCTTCGTTCGTTCTTTCGTAGGTTGAGTTGGGTGACAGAGCATCCGCTCGCTGTGAGCAAATCGATTGCTCTCGATGACGACGACGACGAGCATTTGGTTGACGAGCGAAGAACGAGCGCCAATCCATCGTCGATCTGCAGCTCCGTTGAAATACTCAGCGAATATTCGTCGAGCAGAGTTTGTTTTGATTTTATTTTATTTTATTTGCTATTTAAAGGTTTTAAACCAAAAAATAGATGAGTCTTATAAGCTGACCTGAGAAACAGTCATGGGTCATGTGGAGTGTTGGCAAAACTCAAAGAAATAACGCGTCTGATGTTTTGTTGTTGTTGTCGTTTTCTGTAGGAATCGTTGGCGATGAAAGACATTGACGATCAGCCAAGCACTGTCCTATCATACTACGATGACCAAACGGACACAGGTCAGATGGAGTCAGGTCGGGTCAGATGGGGTCAGGTTGGGTCAAATGGGTTAGGTCGGGTCAGATGGGGTCGGGTCGGGTCAGATGCAGTAAGGTTGGGTCAGGTCAGACAAGGTCGGACAAGGTCGGCGGGTCAGATGCAGTCAGGTCAGATGAGGTCAGGTCAGATGAGGTCAGGCCAGATAAGGTCAGGTCAGATGAGGTCAGGCCAGATGAGGTCAGGTCAGATGAGGTCAGGTCAGATGAGGTCAGGTCAGATGAGGTCAGGTCAGATGAGGTCAGGTCATGCCAGAGGTCGAAGGTCAAGTCAGATGTGGTGAGTTCAGAAGAGGTTAGGTCAGGTCAGGTCAAGCCCCGTAAGACGGAGTAAAATTCAGAAAGTTATGTGTCATTTTTAAAATTGTATTCATCATAAAATTGTTTTTGTCATTTCACGATAATATCGGCGATCATTTTTTGGTTTCAGATGTCACTCCAATCCACGTCGGAAGACGCACGCTGGCCGCTGCGGCCGCACACGTGGCGTCGGACGTGACGTGCGTGACAACGTCGGACCCACTGCATGCCGTCGTGTGGATGAACGTGGAAGCCAGTGCAGGAGCAACCTCCTTGGATGCTGCTCCAGTCACATCCACGAGCACCAGAAACCTTCTGGAGTATGACGACGACGACGATAATGGTGCGAAGGAAAAGGACTTGTAAAGAAATTTTTGTAATGTAAAGTAATGTATATTACGTTCACATTACGTTATCATCTGGACATTGTAGAGGCATTACAGATGCGTATTGTGATTTTAATGTATCATACATAAGTTGCATGATAATAATAATAATAATAATAATAATAATAATAATAATATTATTTACATTACTGCCACATAGTAATCACATTACTCTATGGTTATATTGAATTACAATCGTGTTACATTGCAAACAAATTACACCACGATCTCGTTACATAGTAATCACACTAAATTACGGTCACATTACATTTGAATCAAATTACAGTAGAATCAAATTATGTAGCAATTACGCTAGAATCACACTACGCTACAATCACATGACGCTACAATCAAATTACAGTACAATCAAATTACAGTACAATCAAATTACAGTACAATCAAATTACAGTGCAATCAAATTACATACCAAAATACATAACAATCACACAACATTGCAATCATGTTACATTACAATCAAATTACAGTACCAACGAACTATTACGACGCAAATCCTGATATATTATTTCGCTTGTTGAAACATGACATCATTTTACCAGTTTGATGTCCGTCAATTGATTGGTTCTACGTGTGTGTGTGGGCCTACCAGTGGTGACTCTTCCATTGTTTTTGGTAACTGATGTAAAAATAGACCAGTTCTTGATGACATTTAACGTCATCCCATTAACTAGTGTACTTCTGATTTTATTTCTTCTTTGAGCAGTGCTATATAAATGTCCAACAGTGATACAGCGGTTTAAAAAGCTGCATTTGATTTCCATAGAACTTTCTCCGTTGTAAAGTGAGCCATTGTTGTACAGCCGTTGTACATTTGGTAATTATTAGACTTTTCGTTGTATCAGTTGTTTTTAATCTAGTCATTAGGTATGCTGCTAGTCAGTTTTCAGCGTCAGCATTTCTGTTTTCGTGTCATTATAGGCTGCGAGTTTTCTTTGAGTATTAAAAACAATGGAGTTCTTTTGTTGTCCGTGAATTTAACAAATGATTATCTGCAGGTTTTGTACAATTTACAATGAATTTAAATCTCCATTTTTCTTCTGCATTTCAAGTATTATTGTGTGACCGATTTTTTGTGTAGTAAGAACTAAGAACCTAATCTTTGATGACATTTCAAGGCTAACATTTCTACAGTTTGTTACAAGAGTTCGTTTTGTAAGCTGCGTTACATTCTTCAATACAGATTTATGTACAGTGTAAACTTCCTATAACGGGCTTAATTAAATACTCTGCAGCTTGATGATGATGGATAATAAAAATTATGATAATATTAAGACAATTTATATAGCGCTATAGTGCAGCCGAGGCCAAAGAAAAAGGGTGGTGTACATAGTTCAAAGGGTCAATGATAGTCTCATGAAGTTAGAGGATGGCACGGATTCTCATGTAATGCTGTCAAAATTATTTGATGTATTGCGAAACATTGTTCAACTTTAAAACAGGATTTATGATAACAGTAGCCATGTTATAAAGGATGGTGCATCACGTAGCACTAAGGACTTCATTGCAATTTAAGGTTCCAGTGTATTCACCGAAATTTTACCACCGACTCTAAACGTTTTCTGTTCCTCATAAGCGTCGACTCGTTTATATATTGGTTTCTATTATTGTCGCTTGTTTGTTTATACTCTACATAAACGTTGTTTATTAGTGGATGTCTACAGTAGCCAAATGAATATAATTGAAGAGTCAATTTCTTCATTTGTTGTTTTCGTGTCGTGCATTCGGGGATTTTTCCACCAGATCATGTCTCAGTACATGGAAGATGTTGTTGCCCTGTTTCTTGGGCACCTCACCAGATGTCTGACCACCCATATGTCCTTCCACCTTCCATCAATCCAGTCATCCACAAATTCATCCATCAATCCATTCATCCATCAATCCATTCACCAATCCATGCATCTCGTCCGTCTATCCACAAATTTATCCATCTATCCACCAATACATCCACCCATCAATCCATCCACAAATTCATCAATTGGGCCATCCACAATCCATCTATACAATCCATTCCCCCTCAATCCATACCACCATCAATCCATCCATGAAAATCATTCCACTATCAGTAAACCAGTTGTCCAACTACCCACCAACTCAACCATACAACAACCCACTCATCCATAAACTACATACTTACCTATAAACTACAATCATGAGATGGTGAAAGTAGTGATACAAGTGAGAGTTCTACTCCACCCACACTCTCAATTGTATCACTGCTAGTGAAGCTCTCGTATAAGCCAAGAAAAGTCCACACAGTTTTAGAAATGCAGACAGGCTTCTTCGTACACTTGAACTACAGTCGTGTAACTGTCGCATAACATGTAACACATAAATATGTAAATCTGTACAACATGTAATATTGTAAGTTACGAGTCTTACCACAACAGTCGCTCTGTAACGCCTGCGCACCGTAAAAGGCAGCTGACAGAACAACCAAGCGTCATAGACAGAAACTGTACACGTATAATTTCACGCTCTGCTTCATTTGAAATCGAGTGTAAATTTCACGCCACCGTGCGGCCAAGTGTAAATTTCATACACTGCGCAACACAGGCGATTGTAAATTTTACATTACAATTTACAACTGTACAGTGAAGCGTGAATTTTACACATTACTTAGTGCGTTCAATTGTAAATTTCGCTCACCAGCGTAAATTTTACGCCTCGTCTCCGTAACAGTGCAAATTTCACAGTTTGTGATGCAATCCAAAATAATTTCTCGCGTTCCATAACACAATTGTGCATGTGATTTCACAAACAATTCAGCGTAGCCGTAAACCAAAAATTGAAATTACTCATGGCACCTCGGCCATTTGTATTTCATATTTTAATAATATTACCAGGAACTATAACAATACTAAGTAAACTAATTGTTTAATCCACTGTCATCTGTAAACACAAGCCTTTGCAACGTCATTGTTCTGTGACGTAAGCACAGATTACCATGGCAACCGATCTACGTGACAAGGCGCAATATTAATTAGAAAAAGGAATGGATTATAAAATCACAGTCAAAACTTATATCAATTACCTTCTTGATGAACAACAATTGAGAAAATAATCATACACATCTCAAAAACTGGTTTTAAAAAACAGCCAGAAACACTGAGACTATGTGTGTGAAGGTATATAATCCCGTAAAAATGCCCATTAAGGAGTCCACACTGTCTATAGGTGACCCGAATAAAGCCCACCAACTGAATCATAGAACATTCCATTTCATGAGAAAATACAGTTATGTCACTAACATACATAGTTACATACCCTCACAATAAGAATGCTCCTCTAGTACAATGTCTGCATGCATTTTTGCTAATTAATTATGTAACTGTTGCAGTGCTGGGAAAGAAGCATATTTATATCACATTAAGACATGTTAAAAACTTTTAATAAACACATTATGAAACATGTCGGACCACCTTAAAGTCATCATGGTTAAAAATCTGCAATTTCCGAAAATATGATTTCAGAAATACGTGTGTAATAAAAACAGGGTAGGCTATCTGCAAAATCGTTAATAATTGTTGAAAAAACAAACGTGCAATTTCCGAAAATATGATTTCACAGAAACAGAGCCTCTGTAAAAAATAATACAAGCTCAGGAAGGACTTTCAATTCTTCAGTAAACACATATGATCATAAGCAAACTCATGATTATAACACGGCTTCACAAATGGTCACAATCATGTATTTCTCTTTGATCACGATGCAAAAAATGATCGTAATCTGATTTTTGCACGATTCAACACAAAAGATCATAGCCATGATCGTAGGATGGAAGTCATTTATCACAAAAATTCTCAAATAATCAACTGGTATTAAAGCTATAAAAATATCTCCAAAAATGTTGAACAAATCAACGATCGTCAATCTGAAAAGTTATCTTTCAAATAGATATCGAACATTCTTCGAAAATAAATATCTTTTAAGTCAATGCTAATATATATTTTTAAGCGAATCATAATATCCACTTTTTAAATATTAAGCAAATGCTAAGCATCTTCGAAATAGAGCTCAAATACTTTTTAAAATATGATTTAAAAATCCCAACAACATGGTCCAACTGCAGAGATCCAAATCACCTAAGGCTTAATTTGAGGAATGTTTTGCACACATTCACATCTATTAGGAAGAAGCTAGGAATAAATAACGGACTATTCAGCAATCAAGGGTAAACAAATGGTAGTGCTAAACTCCACCACCACTGCTCGTACGATGGCAGTGCCAGTCCCTAGCCTGGAGAAAGGAGGAGGGCGACACTAATCATCACTGATCCCATGACACAGTGTCATTAAACAGCAAGAAGGTAGTGGTACCAACAGGGACAGCTCCTATATCCTGGACCACTTTAGAACCGTATGTTATGTACGAATATCATTATCATCATTATGAACTACATAATAATAATAATAGGTGGCCTACTATTAATAATAGCAACTTCTATTGCGCCGCTGTCTAGCACACGAAGCATCAACTGATGGCGCTCCAAAACCAAGTCGTATGTAATGTAATGCAACAAAGTGTAACACACTGTAATCCGGTTACATAACCGTCATAAACCTCAATCAACTTCATTTGCTTGGTCTCGGCATATACGACGAGGAAGGCAGCTCAACACAAACATCAACCATGAAGTAACGTAAATAATATGTTAGCAGACACTTTATATAGAGCCACATTGAAAAATCAGCAGTGCACAACGGTTATGGTGGTTGTCTACCCCACACCACTCCACCCACCCCTAACGTCTTTATTATTGCTAATCGGTCTACCACCATCACCACCACCACCATATACCATCTCTGACAATACCACTTGCTATATACCAACCGGGTATTTATAAGTACTATTGCTACTTTCGTATTGCACGCTTCATTGAGTAAGAGAAGAACTATTGAAGTTCTTTCAATGGTATTCCTATCCTCACCTCTATCCCAACAGCAGTCGAAGACGACTACACTGTACCATTTATTATCACTATCTTTATTATTATTCTTAGATTATAAATTTTATTTAAAATAAATTATTATTATTTATTTTAATGACTATTATTGCTAGTTTGACTAATCCAGCTAATCATTACTATTACTATCAATATTGGTATCGGTATTGTTAATTCTGTTACCGGTACCACTACTATTTTCATTACCATAATAATTATTATCACTGTTGTTTGAAACATTATTGTTACAGGTCAACCAAAAATACTTAGTCACCCTCATTATCATTATACAGGCTGGCCAAAAAATATCCTGATGGTCTGTTTACAAATTTAAATATCATGGCTGGCCAAAAAAAACTACTTGGCTGGTCTCTTTAGAAATTATTACAGGCTGGTCCAAAAATAAAATACTCAATTCACCTAATTTACAAATTATCATAGGCTGGTTCAAAAATATCATGCCTAAACAATATTAGGTTTAAATTACTGTGCACCATCATGTAGTTCTTTCTTGTAAGTTTATAGGGTATGTATGTACAAACTACCATTTCTGATGCATGTATGTACAAAACTACCATATCTGATCAATGCTATTTAGAACATTGATCAAATCAAACATTGAAAAGCAGCAAGGCTAAAAGTTTTAACATTATCACAACCTGCGTCTCGATGACGAAAGCTGATCACATTTCCTCTGTACTAATGTTAAGTAATGTTAAAGTTGTAACGTCCTCTTAATCACGTAACATGCTGTAACGCTAACACACAACCATGAGGATTACGAAAATAACATATCAAAATGTTGTCAACCGAAAAGCGTTAAAAATAGTGATATCAGTAGAAACGTTAGAAACGCATTACATTACAAGACCGCATTTACTCTTTACGCGTAACAACAGGCCTACTGTAAAAGTAAACCTTTTACAAGTAATCTGTACTGTGTAACTTAGGCCTACCTCACAGGCCACAATTATACACTAGTGTAATAGAGTCAATGTATATACAATGGGAATGTACTTACTGTTAATGCGTAACAATACTGTCAAGAATAATGAATTAATAATTACGGTAATGATCTTCACTCATTAACCTACCATGCAGGGCCCTGCAGGGCACTGGGCTGAAATGCACAAGTAGAGTAATCGTACATTAATTATGTAGTGCCTTTTCCGTAGTAAATCAGAGGCGCTGGAAACACAATGTACACCACGAGACACGTGGAATACAATGCAGAAGTATACGCTGTCGTTTAAAGGCGCTATATAAATGTTTTCATCTACTCAGAAGCACCCCAGAGGAGGTGCCAGCTTCAACATTTCTGAAGAACTACTCTGAAGATAAGCACAGAGCCTTGACGTAGCGGGGACTTGAACCCAGCTCATTCCCAAGCACCATATCAAAGTCAGTGAGATGCCCCGAAGAGAAGTTAAATGGAAGGCCACACACAGAGGCTGCAACTCAAAGGAATGGCTGCAGCTCAACTCCCCTCCACCCACGCCCCAGAAATTCCCCAAAGCTGTGGGTGGATAGCAGTCAGTCGCCCTTGCGCCACTTCCTCTCAAAACCTCAAAATGCAGTAAATGTACGAACCACAAATTCTTCCTATAACCACTCAATTATACGTAAGCACAAGTTCACTGACAACCCAAACGTATTAAAAAAATTATCTTCATTAGCAAAAATAGATGGCTATTGAAGAGCTACACAAGACTGAATTCTGAATTTTATGATGCAGCATTAATTATGTGTCAGGGTTCAACCCCCACCCCATCTAAACCTCTTCCTTTAAACCGCTTCAGCAAAGTAAAGTCTCAAAGGATCTTTACATGCATCAGCCGTCATATTATAAGTTGTCAATCATTCTGCATGTGTACAACATATACATAGGTGTAGGGGACATTTCAGCAGTGGGAGGGGGGGCAAAAATGTGACTTTTGGCCGAAAAATTCCAACAACTTTAAAAAAAGAGATTTCCCGTTACTTTTACCCAAAACTTTTTACATTCTTTTTCTTTTTCCGGGTCTGCTTGCCCAAAAATTAGATTTACCGAAATTTGGGGGGCATTTGCCCTCTCTGGAACCCCGTCTCCTACGCCTATATCAACGTAAGACTCTCACCGGCATTGTTCATCATCTACTTTGGGCATATCTGTAATAATTTTCAACCACCAAAATGTTTCTTTTCTCAACCAAAACACTGACCTTCCTTAACGCATTAGTGTCTGGTGAATCATGACGTCTGCAACAACAGCCACCGCTGCGCAATCAAATCAGTTCAAGGTCCAGAGATTAAAGTGTGCATGGACGGCGTCCATGCACTTAGTTTAAAATCTGAACACACCGTCCACCCACTTATTTGGCTCGCACATCAGGGAAAGGTACATATAAGAAGCGTTTATGCACTTCTTTGTGTCTACACTTTAAGCACTGAACTGTTCACCGCGTATTATTATATTGCACGCTGTTGAGTAATAACTTCTTCTTTCTGAGCAACTACCACCATCGAAATATTAACGACAGTTCAACCGTGAAACCATCGGCTCACTGGAGCGTCATAACCATCGCTGCGTTGCCTTTATGTAGCGCCACTATACCTAATGAACCATCACTCGATGGCGCTGCTGAGCAATTGCGAGTGAAGGACTTTTGCTCAAGGTCACCCCATTCCTACACAGAAGAAGAAGCGGGCTTGAATCTGCCGTACCCTCCACCGTGTCCCATGCACTGGTCACCACATCATCCCACAGCTACTGTTTCCATCAAACGTTTGGTAAACAGCAGATACCGGAAGTGGAAAGGAAATGCGTGTTTCCGCCCCCTACCCCCACCGGAAGTACGTCATCATCCGTCCAACACCGTCTGATCGAGAGCGTTCTTGCCACGACGTTTGCGCTTCTTGCGCTGCGCAGCAGACGCAGGAATCAACGTCTGTCGTTCAGCGATGATCTCGAAAGGTCGGAGACAGAAGACCTGAAACCGAGAAAGAGAAGTATACAATACTATACATGCTTACATATACACATGCAAGTGACACATGCATGCATATATACATATACAAATACATACAACAATACATACATACATACATACATACATACATACATACATACATACATACATACATACATACATACATACATACATACATACATACATACATACATGCATACATACATATATACATACATACATATATGCATGCATGCATGTATATAATCCCTGCTCATACACAAAGCTAGACAACAATCCATCTTGATTTCACATGATATTCACGAAATCTGAACCTGTGATATTCGATGAATTCAAAGCAAAACATAAGTTCATTGAATGCTGTATAGAGCTGCCTTGCAGTACATCTTATTGGCATGGCGCACTAAAGCTGGGAGTGCCTCTGCGTAGTGCCCTTGAAGAGGTGCTGTACAAATTATCCCCAATGAATGAATGAATCAATTAATGAATGAATGAATGAATGAATGAGTGAGTGAGTGAGGCAGCGAGCGAGCGGAACGAACGAACGAATGAGTGAATAAATGAATGAATGAATGAATCTATTTTAGTAAAGACCGATAGATATATTGATGGAGTTGACCAAACAACTCTTCTCACTTTGTCGGATGAGTTAAGCAGCAGATCGTCCGGTGGGTTTGTTATCACGTATCGTTTCGCGCATGGATTCTGAGCGATTGTGCTCGTTGAGTCGCGGAAACGATAAAGTCCGATGCAAAGAATGCCGTATGTTCGTAGTGCATACGCAAACAGATCTCCGTACTTATGGCCATCCTTAAACATTCAACGTTTTAAATATTTCATTACTATCTCTGTCGATTTATTTATTTTTATTCAACAGCAATTTATTATTAGTTTCATATCTATTTTGCTATTATTTTTACTTCTCTGTTATTTATTTATTTATAGTGTTTTTATTTAACACTGTTATTTAGTTCTCTGTTATTTATTTAAAGCTTATTTTTTATTTAACAATCTATATTTAAAAAAATCTATTCTACTTAGTTTAGTTCTCTGTTTATACATTTATTGCTTATTTTATTGCCATTATCATATTTCTATTTATCCATTTTTATTTTAGTTCTATTCTTTTGAATCTACGTTGCATTTCAGTTTATTGCTTTGTCATTTATCTTTAATTCTTTACTCTCACAATTTCTGCAGTTTTATTTAAATAGCTAAAAAATTACTCTGCATAATTTATATCTTTATTTTATTGTTACTATTATCACATCTTTTACAGCATCATGATTGCAATGAATAAATATATTTAAATAAAAATAAATAAATGAAAATAAGTAAGTAATTATGTAAATAATTAAATAAATAAACACAATAAATATGAATATAATCAAATAAAGTTAAACAAAATAGATAAAAAGCAATAAATAAATAAATACAAATAAATAGAAAGTTAATAATTTAACAAACAACGAAAGATATAAACACATACTTAAGCACAATAAAATGAAATAAATAAAAAAGTAATAATAAATAAATGGCAAAAAATAAACATGTTTGTATTTCCAGGAGTGACTTCTTCAAAGTTTACCCCAAATTGAATAAACAGCCCATCGTGAAGGGCGATCTGGGCGACTCGACACCGATTTCTGTTGGCCATGCTCTCCGGGGTGCTGTATCCACCCCGCATGCCAACGCCCTCGGCCAGGATCTGCTCTAGTTCCGGGGTAGCACCACCAGTTATCAGAGTTCGAATCAATGTCAGCGCATTGTCGTTGAAATAGGTCTACAAAGCAGAAGGAAAACAATAGTAATTATGTCAAGACAATATACGTGTATGTGTTTATTCATTCACTGCAACAATTTGATATAGCGCCCCTTCAAGGATGGCTACTCAGGAGCGCTCCCAGTCCAACCCTGTTCCAATTATAATTTTCCCATGGAACCATCGTCTTTGTCTTTTAATCTGCCTTCCAATGTAAAAAACCTATTAAAAAACCACTTTATTAAATTTTTATCACAGAACCCTTGTCTTTGCACCCACAACCCTAATCGACCGCAAAACACATTTTGTGAAAGGTAGCATTAGAAACTACAAATGAAAATAAAAATCACCCTACTCACATTTCGGGTGAGATTCTTCACGATATGAAATGGGGCAAAATGATGATTGGACGAGAAAGGGCCTCACCGTGCTCATGAGGGAGTCGAGAACACTGACGGCAAATGCCGTGCCACATGCGAATGGTTGCGTCATGTAGAGCTCCGTGTCTGGATCGTCATCATCGTCTTGATCGAGAAACTGAACGTTTGCGTCGTTACCTGATCATCATGAATGAAATGCTTTAATCTCAAACATTACCTGATCAGCACAAATAAAGCGGAACTTAAAACTCAACATTCAAGGCATGTGTTCAGCAAATTGACTGAATTATATTATTATATAATAATATAATTCAGTCAATTTACCAAGGAAGAACTGGATGGAGACTGTACGGGAGGATTTGCAGGGTCTGGAGATGACGTGGAACAATGCTGTCGAGGTGGCAATGGATAGAGTGGAATGGAGAAGCTGCGTTGCCCGATGTGCAGAGCTGCGCAAGAAGGATTAAGGTACTAAGGTATTATTATATAAATATATCATGTTAAATATTTCAAACTGATCTATTGTTTTAATTGCTGCAATCAACGACAAGTGAACTGACCGAATTCCACATGGTCACTGATAAATGAACTGACCTACTTCTATGACTACAAATATATAACCAGAGAAATGACCCAACTCAGTGATATAATTATATACCATAAATAATTAATCAGTGACCTAATTCAGTTATATATACATTGTATATATATAAATAATCACTGGACTGACCTAATTCAGTGACCTGTATAGTGAACTGACCTAATTCACTGACATATGTAAATAACCACTGAGCTGATATAGGCCTAATTTGGTAACTGACTTAATTTCATGATCACTGATAAACGAACCGACCCAAAATCCGTGACCTGCATAAACATATAATAATAATTGAACTGACCTAATTCCGTGATCATCGGTATGTCATTGCCGGATGCAACTCCGCATCTCGCGAAGGATGCTGCTGCAGGAGTCTTTGACGATGGAGGAGGAAGATATGGAGAAGGCGGTGGCTGATGATGATGGGATGAATTGTTACCAGGTGGAAGGTAACCTACAATTATACACAATACACATTGTTATTACACAACAATTAATTATTCATCAGTGTTTAATTAATGGTTAGCGCATTTGTCTTGCAATGCCATCATACCCATATAATTATGACTTTAAACTGCAACTTTTAAACTTGTTAATCTTTACCACTCGTATGTCCGCTCCCACCGGCCAAATTTGGGCCAATTCATTATTAATCCGAGGGGTAAAGGTTAATGATCCCCTAAAAATCTCCCTCCCTATCTTCCCTAACCCTAACCCTAAGTAAAAAAATAGCAGTATCTAACAGACTGTCTAAACAGAGTAGTAACTACTTTGGACAAAAAAGGAATAGTATAATTAGTATCCGACATGAATCACTTCAAGAAACAATTTCCTGGAACCCTCACTGTCATCATGGCCATAATATGGAGTCAATACATAATCTGATAGTCTGATAAAGGCCACTTTAGAGGCGACATGACCTCGTGCCCCACCCCTGTTGTTGTAGGAAAATAGTCCAACCCTGACCTGGTCCACTGTGTGAATTCGTGAGTAGAAGGCCCTGCGTGTCATCGAATGTCATGGCTTTGATGTTGAGTGAACAGAGAATCGCTTCCTTGTCCACCAGATTACTATCGTCACCAGTTGAATTGCGAGCGGACAAAATGACGCACATGTCGCACATGTTGATATGAACGGCACGAAGGTTGGCACGATTCAATGGAGACCCCTAGCGAGACAAATACACATCACACAAAATTATTTTCCTTACATGGTATTTATTTATCGGAATCGTAATCTAGAAATTTATAAAGCGCCACTAAAAAACCAAGCACAGGCATTATTTCCATTGCCTTTACTAATAACTCGTTATTTAGTATTTTAGTATTTACCTAAATTTATTTCTCAGATCTACAATCAATGACCTCTATGGATTAAATTAGTGTAGATATGATTAGATTTGATTCATTGGATTAGATTAGTTTAGATATGATTAGATTTGATTTGATTCATTGGATAGATTAGTGTATATTTGATTAGATTAGATTTGATTCATTGAATAGATTAGATTAGATTAGATTAGATTAGATTAGATTAGATTAGATTAGATTAGATTTGATTCATTGGATTAGATTAGTGTAGATATGATTAGATTAGATTTGATTCATTGGATTAGATTAGTGTAGATATGATTAGATTAGATTTGATTCATTGCGTTTGCATGTACAAAGAAAAAAATGTATATAAATAAACCAAAGATAATAAACTAAATAAATAATTAATCATAATATACAATAAAAAATACATGAGCAATAAAAAACTATTAAAAAACACAATTAATAATAAATACTAAAAATATATGAATGATGATTAATAAGCTATAAATAATCAATAATAATAATATAAAATATATAAATAATACTAAAACTAAACTATTAATAGCCAATAATAAATAATACAAAATACATGAATAATAATAAACTATTAATAATAAAATAATAATATAAATGCACAAATAATTATCAATAATCAATAATAAATGATGAAAAATACATAAAAATAATACTAACCAATTACTAACTAACAGTAAATATTACTAAATAATAAAAACATATTACATGGAAGATAACAAAATAGTTAGTATCTTCTCACTCCAAGTATGCTGATCTTAGGGAAGTTGCAGATACTCTTCCACTCTTTCCGGATGTACTCCTTATCGCCAACGAGCACAACATGCTTCAGCTCCTCCGGCTCAAAGTTGCTCGCTCGCAGTGGCATGATGAGATTGCGCAGACCAATCACGGCAGAGTGCGCGTCCGCGAAAAGGCAAACGACGACGTGGTTGCTAAGCACCGTCATGGCCGCCTGATCACGCGTCTGTAACCATGACAACCGTTACTAGGACTGTTACGTAACAGTTTAAATCTTTGAAATTTCTCAGAGTTACACAGAAGTTGGGTAATGGAGACTACTACAGCTTGAGACATGCCATCTGAGAGCATAACTTTTCTTAAAAAAAGATAATGATGGAGATAGCCAGACTTCTTCCAAGATTTTATTTTAGATTGAATGACAAGTGGCTCTAATAGAGAACAGACAGCAGTTAGTACGAGCAAAGATACATCTATACTATTATAGTACGTAGGACGTCGTAGGTCATCATAATATATGGAAGCAAACAATTCAGACATTCATGTATTCATTCATTTATTCGGACATTTACATAGCGCTCCTTCAAGTAAAAAACTACTCAGAGGCGCTCATGTAGGGTAGTGTCGTTAATGGGGCAGACCCAACAGAACATAGGGTTCCTCTAGCTAGGGTCACCGTAGATATTCATCAGCAGTTGATTGAACATTGTTTTATTAAACATTATGTAAAATAATATTACAACATGTCTTCAGCCTTCACACAATGTTTGGTTATGGTGTCCATTCTTAATCTTACAGGAATGCAAAAAACTCATTAACACAAGAGATGCAAAGTAAAATCAAAATTCAAAACATACCGTGAAGCAGAAATTACACGTGTCATCATCATCAACAGTAGAAATAATTAGATTCAGAACGACGTCATAGACCGACTTACTATGATGCAGGCGGACATGGTCTGAGCAGAGCACCAGTGGAACATTCCAGTGGAGTCGAACTTTCTTGGATCACTCGTTGGATCGGAATGAATATCAGTTCTCCACTGGTTCATAGGTTTGCAGTTCACAGCCTGCGTTGAACCACCGTGCGAAGGACTGGAAGTCCTGCCATTGCAAAGAAATTCAAAATTATATTTCTACAATTATACAATGCAGGTATAATGATGCTGTTATAATATACAATTATATGCACAATTACTTAGAATAGCTCCCTCTAATGCAACGATTCAAGTATAGTAGGATCGCAGCTCTAGTCTGGCGCTAGGTTTTGCTTCTGTTTACCTTAGCGAGCTCTGTAGCTCTAATCTCATTGCCGCACATCTGCTCTCTTTGCTCGGATGAACTAGGTCTACTCTGTCACTTTTGCTCGTACCTACAAAATGCAGAACCGTGTCTTCTTGGTGGTCGACCTGGAATGCCTCCCCCCCTTGATGTTCTGTTCCCTTTCTATAACTCCTTCTCAGGCATTCCTCTCTCATCTTAAAAGACCGTTTGTTTGGTTTTGCTGAGGTTGGGATCAAAACAGCAGCGATTTCAGTTTTGAGTGTTACGATCTTCAGAAATACACAAAATAACAACTGCAAAATGATTTCAAAAATTTACGTCATCTTGATGTAAACTGTAAAGTAACAGAAAAGTCTCGATGTGTGCAAAACCTACTTTTTGGTCATATGGTCTTTGTGCAAATCGGGAACCTGATCTGGCATAAGCGCCTTCAGGCTGTTACTGGAAAACACGAAAACAAACAAAACACTACAAAGCTGTGATTACAAACCTTTCTCAAAAGTCATTAAACAACGGCTGGTCTATTTTTTCCATCTATTTTTCCTCTAGCTAGTTCCTCATTTTAAAGACAAGCATTTTAAAGACAAACAATGTCCCTTGTATATATGAATTCAGGAGTGCTCCTCAGTACATAAATCTCAGTAATGAATGCACTGTTAAAACTTTCTGCACTACTTCAAGCTTAGGAAAAACAGATTCAGGCCTATGTAGTAGGCCCATAACTAAATAATCAGCAGTTTCTAGCATGCCCTGACTATTCTACAGCCAGCCGCAACACTAGAAGAGCAGGGTCACACAACCAGTAGGAACATTATCAAGTCTAACAGATCTTATATATAATTATATATATATATATATATTATATATAAATATCTAGTATATATATATAAATATCTAATATAAATATTTACTTGGATGGTGAGTTGCCCAGTCGCTCGCCACCCCTCCGACGCGTCTGTGGAGGGGAAACCTTCTTCCCTTCAAACCGAAGGAATGGAACATATACTACAACAAAACGAAATGATTAAGAAATTCAAATATATAGCACATTTAAAGACATAACCTCGAGTTGTTGCAGAAAAACTCTTAGTTTTGTCCATTTCTTTCTCTTACTTTCTTCATGTAATAAATTGAGGTCTGTCAACTTAATTTTTTCTTATAATTTTATATAGCACTCTTACAATTAATACAGATAGCATCCTTACCTTATAATTTATATAGCACTCTTAAATAATTAATACATCATCATCATCATCAAGAACCGAGGGACCAGTGCCCGTAGGTGCCCGCTGCCATCCTCATTATTCCTCGCCTTTTTTTTCGTTCCATCGCCGCATGTGTCAGGTCTTGTATTGGCGCTCCGCACCAGTCGGTTATGTTGTCCAGCCATTCCTTGTATGGTCTACCTCTTCTGTTGGTTCGCTCCATTCTTCCAAACACCACCCTCTTTATTTTTCTGTCCTCATTCATTCTACATATGTGACCAAATAGCTCCAGCTTCCTGGTTATTAATATCTGCATAAGATTTTCTGTGGCTTCTATTTGCTGATACAGTTCTGAGTTTTTCATCTTCTGCATCCATCCAACTCTCAACAATCGTCTGTAGCATTTCCTCTCGAAGGCTAATATCTTTGACTCCATTTCTTTAAGTTGACACCGCGTTGAGGTGTGGGTCGGTCTTGGGGGGGAATTAATACAGCATCATTATAATTTATATATTGCACACCTTCATTCACTTCTTACCATGATCAATGGCTGGAGATTTGTCTGGACCACGTGCATTCAAACCAAATTTCTTCGGTGTAACTGAAAAATTTAACAAAATTTAATAGTAAAAATGTAAATAATTTCTAATTATGAAAAAAAATTTGCAACACATAAAATCAACTAAATACTAACAAACAAAACAGCCAAGTGTCCAGCTCCTTGAAAGATAGGTAATCAAACGGTATCTTCATACCTACATGCATGCATACATAAATACATACCGGTACATCCAATTGTACACAAAAAACTACACATGTATACATAATTATACACACACAATTGATACACATGAATACATATTACACGCATAGCCCTACAATACATACACACACACACACACACACACACCAGTTGGCCAGTACCTAGGAAGACAATCTTTCTACAGAATTTCTGTCTGATATTTGTTTCAAGTTGAGTGATTGATTTATTGATTAAAAATTAAATATCAAGGCAAACACTGCAATTTTATTTATGTTTGAGATAGTTATGCAACGTACCGACATTCTTGCAGCGACATTTCTTGACGATTTTGAAGTCACTAGCGTCGCCGTGACAAGCTTTGCAGTAGTAGAGCGCTCTGAAGAAAATGCAATGTAGACAAAGGATTTATATAGCACTACTTTAATTTTAAACGAGAAGCGGAAACCTTACCTTCTGCCTTTGTCTTAAGACTTCCGCTATTTCATGTAAGAAAATGAGATATAGATAAATTTTGACTATGTACCAAATTCATTGAAAATCTATTCTCATCTATTCTAATCTCATCTATTCTAATCTAATCTAATCTAATCTGATCTAATCTAATCTTTATGATGACTTAATCACAATACCTCAGACACCATCTGATGGCTACTTCTAGAGCTGTGTCTATCTCAGGGTTCACACAACAAATGGGCGTACAATAAATAGAGGGTTTCTACCCAGGGTTAGAATTTCCAGGAGGCTGGGGTTTCAAACCACAGTTCTTCTTGTGTGCTCCCCTCGGCTGCAAGGCAATGAACATAGCCACTACGCCACCGCGCTCCACATTGTGGTACAATATAAATTCCCATTGAGTTCACTGAAATCGCAGTCAATTTGAAGAGTAAGGTCATCGAAGGAGCGCTGACCTTTTTACATCGTCTGCTGACTCCGCGAAAAAGAAACCCTGCGTGTTTGCGTCGATTCTGATCGTTGGACTGGGATTGATACAAATGTTGCTGTCTGAACCATCCTCCGCTCTCGACTCAACCGCTATCAGCAGAAGCTTCAGCTTTAGGAAGCAGACCCTGGAAATAAATGGAATTTGAAATCAGCCGTCAGGAAAAAAAACATGTACTCTACACTGGAATAAGCTATTGTCTCCGTAATGAACTGCTTGGTCTTTCTTCGCTGGCTTCAGTGAATTGTGTGCATCATTGTCTGATTATAAGGCTACCAAATAAAAAAGTAAATAAATAAAAAATAAATAAGAAGTCGTGCTATCAACTTGCAATTACAAAGATATAACAATCAAACATGGATCAAAAAGATTGCTAATGCACATCAGTAATAGACATACTGCCCGTTGACCTTTGATCTATGACCTGATGACTCATAGAGGTCATCGAGTGCAATTGGCTGTCAAACCGGCAGTCTATCTACTACTCACGTCATACTCGACGTCGTCGTCGTGCAGGCCCGTTTTGCCATTGAGGATATGGCAGCAGTGACGGCTGCAGTTCGAGTGTTCATGAGTTCAGACGACGAGTGGATGCGTGCATCAAATGGAATCGTGGATTAGTGAGTGGGTTGAGACAGATAAGAGGCTTCGCGAGGAACCGGTCAATACAATCAGAAAAAAAGCCTTCCAGCAAATCACTGACTCGCATATCCGGCTTTTGCGTTATGAAAGAGAAAAGTCGATGTTTGCATGTGTGTGTGCGTGTGTGTGTGCGTGTGTGTGTGCATGTGTGTGTGTGTGTGCGTGTGCGTGTGTGTGTGCGTGTGTGTGTGTGCCACAGCCACAATTTAGGGTGCCCGTTAGGTGCACGTAAAAAAATAATTTTCTGAATTTCTTATGTGGTACCATCCTCAATTGTTGTCTATCATGAGAGAAGTTCCAGGTAATTTTTTCAGAATTTTGGATGCATGTATAGAGGGGGCTCAACATTATTTGAAGTTAGCCAAATATTATCCGACAGCATGCTATTCTGACTTATTTCAGTTATTTATCATTCAAATCTTTTTAATGCAAATTCAGCACAACACCTTAATCAGAACTGATCTATTCAGAATATTAATAACAACATGGTCACAAAAAAGTACATTGCAGCAGTTAATTTCTTTTTTTAGCAGTGAGTCACTGAAGTTTAGTTTTCAGTGTAATTTGTTGTCGTATCATCACCGACAAGTAGTGACTTTCTAGCTTTTGAATATTTGACTCTGTGGCTTGAGAAAACCAGTAGCAGATACTGTTTCTGTTCTTAACTTGTTATAATGGAGGTGTTGAAGTCGTGTATCAGCCATCCCAATGCAGAACCAGAGGTACGGACGGTTCGAAAATGGATTGTCCGACCTGAGCGGTATTTTGGCGTTTTTTAGTCTTGCTGTTCTGATGGATTCAGGATTGACATTGAAACTATAAATGTCATGTCCAAGGCTCCTTGTAATCTCAGCCAGAATAAAAGTTACTGTGCTGCTGACATTGGCTCGGTCAAGTGCAGCACTTAACTACATACTGTTATAATAGGCACTGACCCTGGTTTGTTAATTTTATTTGAACAGCATGGTTCCATTAGACTCAACTTCAGCAGTCAAAGTGGTCAATTCTTCTGAAGTCTATTCATCATCTTCCTGAACTGTGAGGTTCTCTCTCTTTCTGTCATCTTCTTTACTTCTGAGAAAATGCTCATTCTTCAATTTCTTTAACTTCTGCCCTCTGTACTATGGCTGTGTCTACAACACCCATATAGCCTATGCGTGCACCGCATGACACACAAGAAAAACCTGTCTTCAACAATGGTGATCATTGATTTGGGATCTGTATGTGCTAGGCCCTATATCAAAACGTTTTTCCAAATCTCCGATCAAAGTAGACTACTTTCATTAGCTATCTGGGTCTCAGTTCTGCAATGCATGTTCTTCTTCAGTTTCTTCCATCTGTAAAACATGTCTTCCAACTTGTCAATGGCATTCCGTTCAAGTGTTGTTTGGATATGGGCCATTTAATGTTAAGAACTTCACGTACAACAGCGTTGAACAGACCTTGAACTGTCTGTGACTGTCTTATATAGTAAGAATCTTGTGCCGGTGGGAAAAGACGGACAGCACCTGATGGTAAGTTGGAAGCTTGTTTCCACGTATCTCTTCTGATACCGGACCAATCAGCCCAAATAATGCCAGTGGAACTACGTGTGACTGTTGCAAGCCGTGAAGCAGCTACTTCTGCCATACTTTCTATCGACAATTAACTAATCAATCTAAAATATAGATCCAACAGACCAACAGCACAGCACTATCAGTGATTCACAAATACTGTAGTTGCTTTAGTATGACAACTATGACATTGATATACTAAATACAACTGCAACATTGCACCAATTGCGCAAAACAATGAGCAGTTCCGCACACTAAAGAGCAAAAGGCTTGCATATTTATAACAAAAGGAACATGTTTCAACTAAATGAAAGTGATAGGGCAGGATTCTAATTGCACAATTAATAGATATAACAATTTTACTGTGCTTGTGAGTACTGTATGGACATAGGTTATAATAAGCTAAAACCTACTAACCTAGTAATAATTCTTTTGTGAAAATAAAAATTTTCTGCATTCTTTAAATATAATTTCTTTACAACTTAGTGTTTCATGTGGTTTTATACAATTCCAATTATTTTTAAATTGAGATTAAAACATTAGCTGTTTGTTGTCATTTTGCAATGACTAGGACTCATATCTATACCTAAAGTAGCTCAAAGGATCTTTGGATAATATGGTGACCGATACAGAAACAGTATTATTAGGCACATTAATTAGTCTACATATTATAGTAATAGGACAGTAGGCCTAGGCCTAAGTAACAGGTGTAATGTGAAAAAATGTTGTAAACAACGAAACTGGAAATGGTATGAAAGATTGCGATATTACACTGAAAACTAGATTTTAGTGACTTACTGCTAAAAAAGAAATTAACTACTGCAATGTACTTTTTTATGGCCATGTTGGTATTAATATTCTGAATAGATCAGTTCTGATTAAGGTGCTGTGCTGATTTTGCATTGAAAAGATTTGAATGACAAATAACTGAAATAAGTCAGAATAGCATGCTGTCGTATAATATTCGGCCAACTTCAAATATGTTGAGCCCCCTCTATACATGCATCCAAAATTCTGAAAAAATTACCTGGAACTTCTCTCATGATAGACAACAATTGAGGATGGTACCACATAAGAAATTCAGACATTATTTTTTAACGGGCACCCTATGCCACATGCATGAATCAATTGTCGTATATATTGTGGCAAAATCTTTTGAATCGGAAAATAAAATTCGAGAGAATTATTTTATCAGACGAATAAGTCATCCAGTACATGCATGCACACAAATACGCAGCTACCAATACAAACATACAAACACAAACACATACAAACACAAAAGCGTACAAACACAAACACATACAAACACAAACAAAAAAACAACACATCCAAACATAAACACACGCATGTGGTATTATTGTTGGGTACCGGTAAGAGGGTTTGTCCAGGTAGCAGATGATGGAAATAAAAAGAGAGGGGTGTGGAGGGATGGGAAGAAAGAATGAAATACGGTTATCAACTTTGTCGGGCCATAATGTAACACCCTTGTGACTAATAGAAATAACTTCATATAATATCGATTGACTTGGCTGGGAGCACCTCTGAGTAGATCTCTCGAAGAGGCGCTATATAAATTTTTGGAATGAATAAATAGATATGGTAGATATTCATGAATAAGATACAAGGCTTAAAGTGTAAAAAAAGGAAGTGCTCCTTAACTTTCCAGTGTGTGCTGGCGAAATAAGTGGCAGGACAGCATTCAGATTTGAAAACAAGTGCCTGGACGCCGTCCATGACCATCCAGCCACGCTTTAAGCTCTGATTATGTATTTATGATCTACTAACTCTGATGCTTCTGGAAAGGTAAGTCCGTGAAGTGCAGGCGAAAGATGTTCCGTGTACATCTCCATTCCTGTTCCTCGCATGTAGTCATTCTGCCACTGCGGCATATCAGGAGACTAGAACACACACATAATTATAAAATCAATCACCAGATAAATCAATCACCAGATAAATCAATCACCAGATAAATCAATCATCAGATAAATCAATCATCAGATCAATCAATCGAAAGAGAATGCATGGCTGGCCAGGTCATAGCTGCATCGGTCAGAGCGCACGTCGCATGCATCTCTAAGTGGCCGGGTGTCGGTTCGCATACCGAAGGTGACCTAGTTAAAGTCTGAAAGATCTCAGGCTAGAAGGGAGAGTGGCAATGGCATCACACATTTGAAAGAGAAAGTGTTGGTCAAGGATCTGTTTGTTATGAAAGGTGTTTGCTGTGAGATTCGCTTTATGAATGGTCATACATTACTATACAATGCAGTACAATACAATACACTACACTAATTCCTTGAAGAATATTGTCTGTTTAAGTTGTATTTGTGTGACTGTGCCAGTTTAATTAATAAAAAAAACGAATTTCAACTTAAACATATAAAAGAAAACATCCAAAAACAACACGAACAAATTCCAAAACTACAGTAGAATTTCAGAATAGCAAGTGAAAGAAATTCTCAGAAACAAGTCTGCAGCTCAGCACAAAATGCAAACATTATCAGAAACTCTAAAAAAAGTTTGAAAAACAATCTAAAAAATACCAGAAGCAATAATGAATGCAACCAAAAGATCCAAATATCAAAAGTAGCTTCAATAGTAAAAAAACGCTAAAAGTATAAAAAAAATCCAAAACAGGTGGCATTTCAACTTTTCAAGCCAATGCAATCGTAACAGTCACTGTAAAAATGAAACGTATTTTCTAAATTTAGTCCATGACTAATTAAATTATTTTCGTATTGTGACAATTGACCCGTTTCTTTTCGGTCCACTCACCGGTTTGTATGAACGCATTGTGAAGAGGTTTGCAAGGAGCGTGGAGAATCCCGGTGCGAGACAACTCTGAGCGATGAATCCGAGTTTAAGTTCAGCGAGACAGACGGCGTCATCACCACGCTTCCAATCCCAACTCGGAATGTTCAGCAGGTAGGACTGTTGTTGTCAAAGCGAAATACCAACACAAAGCTTCATTCGTTCATTCAAGCAATCAATCAATCAATCAATCAATCAATCATTAATTCGTTCGTTCGTTAGTAGTTCGTTCGTTCGTTCATTCATTCATTCATTTGTTCGTTCATTCGTTCGTTCGTTTATTTCCCCTCATTCATGGGCGGAGTTTATCAGGGGTTAGGGGGAGCTAAGCTTCTCCAAGAAGGCCCAGATTCCGTTCGTTTTTTTACCATAAAAATTGTATCTTTTTCCTGGTTTAGCTCCCCCAAGAAGGCATTAGCCCCCCCCCCCCCCAAGAACGGAAACCAAACTCCGTCCATGCCCTCATTCCAATCACTCATTCACTCACTCACTCGTTCATTCGTTCGTTCGGTCGGTCAGTCATGCAGTCAGTGTTCGTGTGACGAGTTATTATACGAAAAATTACAGATTCACGCAAGACAAACTACATCTCAAGATAGACAATGATATAGACTTGATGGGAAATGTTTAATCTAGTTTGCTTTTGGGGAAGGGGAAATCAGGCTTCGGGGACGGGGGCGGGCGGGTGGGGCGGGGGGACAAACGGCCGTTCGGATGGACGGCAACCGCTGATGGCTAGACAGCAGCGACATCCTTTGTCCTCTAGTCATTTCTCTCTGATAACCATTTTCAGTCGTTGTAATATTGAAAAATTCAACTAAATATGCAAATCCATAGTCAATAACACTCTAGCAGTGGATAGCACATTCATATAATACAGTAAACCGTTCATGTAGGTAATGCAATATAGATCTATGTAAAAAAATACAACTCCCAAAATCCCCATCCTGCCCGGAGATGTCTCATGCATCTAGATTAAAGCCTGCAAGATTGCTCGATAACAACAAGACAAGATTCTGTCATATCATATTCAGAAGCAATTTTAGAAGATAGTGATGATTGATGAACTCCACTGAGGGCAGAAAAAGCAGATGAAAGAAAAAATCGATCCAGCAGATGTCTCTGATAATTACCATAATCAGAGAATTGCCAACTGTCCTGTTTGCAGGAACAGATAACAACTGTACGACCAAATATTCTACATGTATACACATAAATTTGTACAATTATTACGATTGTTATTGCTCTCATTATTATCGTAATTATTGTTATTTTATTATCATCAGTAATAATATTTTTAAATTTAATTGAACTGTGCAGTGGCATCATATGTATTATAACTGAAAAAAGCACAACCCTGCCATGACATCGTTTGACCTAATTCCAAATGACCCTACTTTGCCGTGACATGAATTCCAAATAACCTGACCTTGTTGTGACATGGCCTGACCTACTTCCAAATGACCCACTGACCTTGTTGTGGTACTGCAGCAGTTGAATGATGACCTTGATGTCATCGTGGTAGTTCTTGATCGAGATGACCCGCAGTATGTTGGCCGCATCCTCAGCATCCGGGTCTTCGCAGTACTTGTTGGCGAGTACCAGACACGCATCGGCCTCCTTCACCTGTTCGGTTGACAGATCGGAGACAATCTTTAAAATTAATCTATGTCTATAAAAAGAATGTGTGCAGTTGTGCACGTATGTGTGTGTGGTGTGTGCACGTGTGTGCGTGTTAAATTATTTGTCCAGAATGTACACCCAGTGGACAGAGGGGTCACTAGGACTATATCCAGTAGACTGAGTAGAGGGTTGACGAATCTCTTCACCGTACGGGGCGGATGGGAGGGGCTAAAAAACGAAATTTACCGGGAAACGCCGGCTACCCACTACAGTGCGTATATATATATACATATATATATATATATATATATATACACACACACACACACACACATATAAGCCTATGCTGGAACATTGCCGGTGGAGCATTTCCGTATATCAACTTCTGCCGACTGCATGACTGTGTCCTCCCACATCTCTATAATAGTTGATCATCAAATAAGACAATGATGGAATTCCAAGAACTAATTATTAGGTCCAGCAAGAGAAAAAAATGTTAGATGTTAATTAAGAAGAAAATAAATCGGCCATTTAACTCTGCTTTGTCTAACTCTGAGCACAGCCTACCCCCCCCCCCCTACCCCACCCACCCACCATCTCAGATTCCACCCAATTACTCATGACTATCAGACAGACAAAACCCTGGCGTACACATACCGCACAGGCAATTTCCGCTAACGAATTTCCCGACCATGGCGCCATATAAATATCGATTTACGCGGCAGTGGGTCATGGTGGGAAGCGCACGTGACCACATCACAAAGGGCATTTGCGACGTAAATAAGCGAACGGACCAGCGATGGAACGGACCAGCGGACCGGCGGCGGCGGCGGCAGTACAATCTTGACTTAATAAACACAGAGCATAGATGGCAGCGCTCGATACGAAGGAAGGAAAACGCAATGAATCAGTGGATCGATAGCGGAAGAGGGAGTGGGGGAGGGTGGGGGAAAGTGGAAGGCAACAGCAATTGGCGATAACGGTAATGGTATCCGAACGCCACAGCACTACATTGGTCGGTCGGAGCAGTAGCAATAGCGATGGCGCGCGTGGCATGATGATGCATTGGTGATTGTAGACTCGATTCGATGACTGTTGTTGTTGTTGTTGTTGTTGGAGGAGTATTAAGCTGTCACAACGATCATCAATATCGACTCCGCCCACTCGTGAATAATGCATGACTCCACCCACTCATGAATAATGGCTCCACCCATTTGTGAATAACGATGACTCCGCATATTCGTGAATAATGATGACTCCGCCCATTCGTGAATAATGACGACTCCGCTCATTCGACTCCGCCCACTCGTGAATAATCATAACTCCGCCCACTCGCGAATAATGGCTCCGCCCATTCGTGAATAATGATGACTCCGCATATTCGTGAATAATGATGAGTCCGCCCATTCGTGAATGATGACGACTCCGCTCATTCGACTCCGCCCATTCGTGAATAATGATGATTCCGCCCATTTGTGAATAGTGATGACTCCGCTCAATTGTGAATAACGATGACTCCGCCCACTCGTGGATAATGCATAACTCCGCTCCTTCGTGATTAATGATGACTCCGCCCATACGTGAATAATGGCACCGCCCACTCGCGAGCAGTAACTCGAGCGGTTCACACATGAAACTGACTCCGCCCACTAATGAAAATAACTCCGCCCACACGTGAAAAATGACTCCGCCCAACTGTGGATAGTGATTGAAAAAGTCACCCTACACTAAAACTGGAGTTAGGCCTACTACAAAATAACACTATAGTTAAGGGTATAGATTGGTCGGGGAAAGGCCAATCTAATATAGCGGACACTCCTCCATTCCTTCAAACTCCTCGCACGGGCGACACATTGGCCTAGAAAATCTTATACTCGCATCGTTTCTACATCGTTCGTACTTTGGGCTATTGTTAGTGCCAGTCCCAAGCCCCCAGAAAGGAGGAGGGCAACACTAATCATCCTTCATACGACACAATGTAGTTAGACAGCAACAAACGTATACGCCTACTTTGCGATTGTCACATATCTATAGAGTAGAGTATTGTAAGCGTATTTTATGTAGGCCTAGTACAGCGGCCGGTTGGTCGCGTGTACGCCAGCGACGAAACGGGCCAAAGTGCACACACTGCACAGGTGTGTTTAGGGCGCGGGTTTTCAGACGACTGTCTGGCCGAGTGTCTGAACGACTGTCTGGAAGACGGCGGATTGAGAGAAGGAATGAGCGTCTGAGGAATGAGTCACGAGTTTAGGCTGTGATAACTGTAGTAGTTGCTGTTTAGTTGTAGTAGAGAAGAGTCGTTGTTGCTAATGATAATGCAAGGATAGACATTATCGTGTTGTTTGTTGCTGTTACGTTTTATGTTGAAGTTGATGATAATATACTTTGGAAAACCTATCATCGTCGTCGTTGAAGTAGAATAAGGAATTACTGTAGAACTTTACCTAGACAGTAGATTCGAATCAGTTAAATCAGTAGGGGTAGGTTTAGGCCACTGAGGAAATATAGAAGCTACCGAAGAGACTGGTGAGGTCAACGCTCGGAGATAAGGAGTGGGTGACATTTGGTGTCGTACGGTGGGATACGAATTTGCGAAAGTTTGGACACGAATTTACGTTGACGATCTACATTTACACGTGGATTCGGAATATTGATTTTCTGATCTTCTGACGCTGTGTTTTGCTTATCTTCACACGCTGGTATTCTCACCTGAGAATACGGAAGGAACGATATCTGGGTTTTTATCGATGCTACGGATACTGATCCATACTGATTGATACTTATCTGCGGATGTTTGATATTTCACGGAAACTACGGATGTTGATTTTAATTTTCACGGAACGGAAATATCTTATCTCAACTGTGCAATTATTCGACGTCGATTCAACGAGTCATCGATTATCTATCGACGGTGAGAATCGACAACTCAACGACTGAAAGGTAGGAAAAACTTGCTTGTCTATAAAAGAAGCAATAGCAACAACAAGTAAAGAAGTAAGATGGAGAAACTTACAGAGCAAAAGCAAGCGGCTATTAAGAAGATGGCTTCCGAAAGAATAATAAAATTATTAATTGAAGCAGGTCTAGACGCAGAAGAAGTCGGACAGATGTCGAGGGAAAGTTTGATGAGAACTTTGGCGGAGGTTTGGGCGAAAGACGCGGAAGAAGAAGGTGCGGTTGGTGGAGCTGAAGAAAAGCCAGTTGAGAAGCCACAGGCACCGATGTCTATGGAGGCGT
This sequence comes from Lumbricus rubellus, assembly GCA_945859605.1. Classification (NCBI taxonomy): domain Eukaryota; kingdom Metazoa; phylum Annelida; class Clitellata; order Crassiclitellata; family Lumbricidae; genus Lumbricus; species Lumbricus rubellus. The sequence continues at coordinate 797,956 of OX243817.1, forward strand.
TGCTGCAATTCATGATGATGAGAGAGGAGCAACGAGCAGAGAAAGAAGAACAACGTAGACACGAGGAAAAGGAGAAAGAAGAGCGGCGCAGGCAAGAGGAAAAGGAGAAAGAAGAGCGGCGCAGGCAAGAGGAGAAAGAGAAAGAAGAGCAGCGCAGACAAGAAAAGAAAGAACGTAAACAAGAGGAGAAAGAAAGAGCAGAAAAAGCAGATAAGCTGCGACAACAAGAGATAGAAAAAGCAGAAAGGATGAGACAGCAAGAGATAGATATGCAGAAGCAGCAGTTCCAGATACAACTAGAACAAATGAAAATAGATCGTGACGAAGCGGAACGACGAAGAATGGAGTTAATGATAGAGTACGAAAAAGCAAGAAAAAGCGATGAAGAAATACGAAAACAGCAGATTGAGGACAAAAAGGCTCGCGAGGAAGAAAAAGAAAAGATGCGTTTACAGGAACTGGAGAGAGCAGAAGAAATTCGTCAGGAAGAATTTCAAGCCGGAAAAGACAGTTTGGAAAAAGCAGAAAGAGAAAGAGAAGAGCAGATGCAGTTAGAACAAAAGAAACTTGCTATCAAGGAGGCTCAACTTAAAGAAATGGCTATTGAAAAGGAAGAACGCAGAAAGCAGTTAGAACTATTACAACAGAAGATAGAACAGGAAGAACTGCGGAGAATCGAAGATCAAGATCGACTGAAAAAGAGAGACGAAGAGGATCGTAAGAGCCGAGAAGTGTCAGAACAGATTAGGCTCAAAGAAAGTGAGACAATGGTGTCCAAGATTAAGAAGATAGGTGACGCAATGAAGCACGTGTTACCGAAGATGCCGTATGATATGATGGAAGTGCCATTATATTTTGAGACAGTGGAAAATGCATTCAATAGTTTCGCTGTGGAAAAACAATACTGGGTGAAATTGCTATTGCCACTTATGACTTCGAGAGCGCGAACTGTATTGAACCGCGTATCTTTTGATGATCTAGACAAGTATGATGTCGTCAAAGAGCATTTATTGAAAGAATTCAAGCTAACTGCTCGTGAGTACAGATCAAGATTTGCGGATGCCAAGAAAACTGTGGAGGAAACGTATACGATGTTTACGGCAAGATTGAAGAATCTGTTGAATTATTATGTCAGAAGTAGACGAGTGGGCAAAGACTACGAGAAGCTGTTCGATTTGTTAGTGGCGGATAAGCTGAAAGAATGTTTACCACCAGGTCCACTACAGTTTGTCTTATCGAAAGAGGGTACAGACTGTTTAGAAGCTAGTAATGTTGCAGACCTCGCAGACATACATGTAAACAATCGAATTGGTGTAATATTTCAAGAAAAACCGAAATATGACGCATGGGGCAATAATCCAAAGCAGACCAAGTGGAACAGCACTGACAAAGAAACTGGAAGCCAAGCCAAAAGTAATGATGTAAAGAAAGATAATTTCTCTGGAAAGCAGTGGTCGCAAGATAAACAACAGTCAACGTGGGACAGACAAGCCTACAATCGAACTCCACCGATGGGACGCCCAACGGAAGGCAATACAGCATACAATCCGTACAACAAGTGTGAGAACAATGAGCAAAGAGGTTTTGTAAAGAAACGTTGCCACAACTGTCAGTCAGACAAACATCTAATAAAACACTGCCAAGCACCAGGAGCGACAAATCTGAGAAACAACTTTAGTAGGAGTGCAGAGAATTTGAGAGTAAACCAGATCCAAGTTATAAATGCACCTCCTGGTTGGGAAGAACAAGACAACCGAGAAACAGAAGTGAAGTCGGTGATGAAATGTACACCTCGGTTTATAATACAAAGTAAAGATGATTTTTCACTTATAAAGAAGATTGCATTGCAGCATGTGACGGTAGACATACGTGGGAACAATAACAGTGGACATCCTGTACAAGTCAACGCGTTGATTGACACTGGGACAGAGATACCCGTGATCAATGAAGAACTACTGAAAGGAGCGATAGTAGAAGAGATTGGCAGAGTACATTTGCAATGTATGGTTGGAGAGCCTATTCCAGCTAAGTTAGTGAAGATTGATGTGAGAATGAGTGGTCAGACAGTAGGAGGAGATGTGAAGGACAGGAACATAAATATTGCGCCATATTCAACGTTGGTGTGTGCCAGCATTCCTGCAGAACTGTGTAGAGAAAACAAGGAAAGGTTCCTGCTACATCCGGAGATAATTGCGGAACTGAAAGAGAGTCCACCAGTCAGTGTATTGCAAGGAGAACTACAGGCGCATGTGATTACAAGAGCAAGGAGTCGGAGAACAGAAGTCGAAGACGAGGAAGAGGATCAGCGAAATGAAAATTTGCTAGACGATGACACTGAAAGCGAAGATGAACACAGTATTCAAGAAAAAGAAGGAACAACATCCGAGAACAATGAAAACGAAGAAGAGATGGCTGCATGTGAACGAAATGATAGGGAAGATTCGGAGAGCGATATGGAAATTGGTGAGAACATGAGGGAATTGTTTATGGAGGATACGAATGATGAAAGACAATTGGAGGATGCAAAGGAATTGGAGAAGCAAGAACAATGTGCCAGCCAATACAACAAGAAAGCAAAATATAAAGAATTCGAACTTGGAGAAATCGTCGACGTACGACATACAACGTCAACTAACTACTGGATCTCACGATGGCATGGTCCATATACTGTTCTACAAAGAGAATCCAAAGATTCATATCTCGTGGACATGAAGGAACATGGTCGACGAAGCGTGCATGCCATCCAGATGAGAAAGTTCATCACAAGAGCATTATCGTGTGGTCTTATCGTGGAAAGAGACGACGAATCCGACTCAGTGATAGAAAGATCGCTGAAAGACGATTATTCAGAGACGAAACTGAAATTACTTCGAGTGGATGATAACATGTCTAATCAAATACTGTATGCAATTAACCGTATGAAAGGACTTGGATAATTGTCCTAATCATTTGAATGGACATTCTTTTAAGACATTTAGAATTGTTTTGAAACAGATCAGATTGCATAATGTGATTTTATATATGTTTGAGGTTGGTTAACCATTTGATTTATATTGTGTTAACAGAGATTTTACTGTGGGAGCGGTATTGTCACAGGTGGACAGTGAAGGGACAGGACGTTCCGTTTCATTTATCAGTCAGAAACTGACAGATACACAGAGGAGATGGGCGACGATTGAGAAGGAAGCCTATGCAATCATATGGGCTTTAAACAAATTGAAAGATCCAATAATAATATCTAAGATTAATGTGTTTACAGATCACAATCCTTTAGTTTATTTGACTGAATCAATGTCGAAATCTGCTAAGTTAGTCAGATGGTCTTTATCATTACAAAATTTTGACATTCTGTTGAACTATAAGAAAGGAAAGCTGAATGTAGTAGCTGACTGTTTATCTAGATTGTAGTGTAAGATATTTTATGATGCATTAGTGTAAGAATTGTTGGTATTGTCTAATTAATGGACGTTCGCTAATTTTTAAGGATAATTAGCTCTCTTTAAAAGAAAGGAAAGAGGTAATGTAAGCGTATTTTATGTAGGCCTAGTACAGCGGCCGGTTGGTCGCGTGTACGCCAGCGACGAAACGGGCCAAAGTGCACACACTGCACAGGTGTGTTTAGGGCGCGGGTTTTCAGACGACTGTCTGGCCGAGTGTCTGAACGACTGTCTGGAAGACGGCGGATTGAGAGAAGGAATGAGCGTCTGAGGAATGAGTCACGAGTTTAGGCTGTGATAACTGTAGTAGTTGCTGTTTAGTTGTAGTAGAGAAGAGTCGTTGTTGCTAATGATAATGCAAGGATAGACATTATCGTGTTGTTTGTTGCTGTTACGTTTTATGTTGAAGTTGATGATAATATACTTTGGAAAACCTATCATCGTCGTCGTTGAAGTAGAATAAGGAATTACTGTAGAACTTTACCTAGACAGTAGATTCGAATCAGTTAAATCAGTAGGGGTAGGTTTAGGCCACTGAGGAAATATAGAAGCTACCGAAGAGACTGGTGAGGTCAACGCTCGGAGATAAGGAGTGGGTGACAAGTATACTCATAAAAGCGATGTTTATTAGCAATGAATAATGATAATTAATGATAACAATAATATTATTATTAGCCTCTTATCGTTGCAATTATCAATGGGGGATCATGATAATTATGACGATACTTGACATCATTGTTTTTCTTCTTCGTGGCTCAGAAGAATCCAGACCCTAATCAAAGAAAATAACAATGACCATTGATTCTTCTGGGTATGAAATATGGGAGTGCATTTATTAATTAGCGTGCCCACCCATCCCTCCCCTGAAAAACAGACACCGCGTTATTAGAAATGTCAATGCCAAAAGAAACACTTTTATGCCATGCATCGATTGATTTACGAGTTCCGTTGTCGTATAATAATCCGGTCGATCAATTAGCGGTAAAAGCCTTTTCCATCTACATGTACCCCCCCCCACCTCCCCCCCGACCCACCCCCACACCCCCGACCCACCCAACCAGAATTCCCGTCGTCTATAATACACAAAAGCATCCTTCACCTATCTTCTCGATATAGATCAATGCACTGGCTTCCAGCTCAATAAACCGAGAGTAAAGACTATGAGCAGTCAGAGCAGATCAGCCATTCTTCAGCCGTGGTCCTATATGATGTCCATAAAATCTGTCCCTGTTATAGATAAATTCCATTTCCACTAATGCAGTCGCCGCATATAAGATCAAACGCACGTGCGCCTGCTACGTGAAGATAAAGGCCACTTACTTACTTACTTACTTACTTACTTACTTACTTACTTACTTACTTACTTACTTACTTACAGCTAGCTAACTTAACTAGCGCAAAAACGTCATAATTATAAATATCATGTCAAATTACAGGCTGCATTAAATCCATGTTGCCGTGTAACGATACTGTGTCACATTACGAAGAATGACAACTAGCGACGTTTTGTCTTAAATCGAAAGTAACAAAGCATAAGAATTAGCACTTAATTCTCACAACAGTCGGTCGGTCGACCAATCAATCAATCAATCAATCAATCAATCAATCAATCAATCAATCAATCAGTAAATCAATCAATCAATCAATCAATCAAGCAAGCAAGCAATCAGTCAATCAGTAAATCAATCAACTAACCAATCAACCAACCAATCAATCAATTCAACAGTGGCAGCTGTTTGGTGCACCAAACTAATTAAACAAATGGCCCAAATAAATGTCGGTGACCTTATAAATACGACCTACGCGTGTTAAACTACTAACATAGGCTACTAGCGACGTCTTGTCTTAAATCGAAAGTAACAAAGCATAAGAATTAACATTTAATTCTCACAAAAACACGATTCACTATTTAGAAAGGAGAGTGACACGGAAATTAAGCGTAAAATGTTTCAATTCGTGACTGCAGTCTATTAGCGTTCGATCTAAATAATGCAGTCAACACGCGATTGCACGACACAGTCCGACAATGCACTTCGTACGCAAGCTATTGCTCCCTTTATAAGACTCTCTCTCGCTCTCCGTGTCTGCAGTCTCTGTTGGCGGGACAACCAGTGCCACCACCCCCATTATGCCCTATTACGCCCCGTATCCAATGGCAACGGTTGCTAAGAGGTTTTGACGCTGCCCCTGCGGCACTTCTGTCCTCCTCCTCCGACTGCGGTGCTTTCGGTGGTCGTCGGTGCAAATGAAGTGGCGCTATATGAATGGCGGAGGAGGATTTGCACGAAGACACACGAAGACACACAAAGACACACGTAGTAGAAGCCGTCGTTTCATTTCATATCCGCCTGCGTGCTTAGAGTATGTGCTCGTAAACGCATGTCGACCAAGTGCAGACACTAGATGTGCGTGTGGCTATAATGTGGCCACCAAGAGCAGACACCAGTGTGCGTGTGGCTATAATGTGGCGACCAAGAGCAGACACCAGTGTGCGTGTGGCTATAATGTGGCGACCAAGAGCAGACACCAGTGTACGTGTGGCTATAATGTGGCGACCAAGAGCAGACACCAGTGTACGTGTGGCGACCAAGTGCAGACATGTGGCTATAATGTGGTCTAAATCTAAGGCATGGCAGCCATCTTGAAGTCAAGGCAACAAGTCAGCATTTGATTCATTGATTCCGAGAATAAGCATAGTCCTTCTTCTTCCGAGAGTCTATTCAGAGGCGCTCCCAGTCCAGCCACGGGTAAACAGAGAAGACAAAAGTACTTGACAGAAAGCAGGTATATTGTTGCGGGGCAACAAGAACAGCTCAAGTGGAAGTCCATCACTGCAGGCAAATGGTCCAAGCCGAACAGAAATCGAGAAGGTTGCCTCCTGAGTTATTCTGCTCTTTTTCCGTTCCTACTCTTTTGGACAACCCTTCTGACTAGACACAACGCTCATTAATAAGCTGGTTCACTGCGCTTGGTTTTCTAGTGGCGCTTTAGAAATTTGGTGATTACGATTACGATTTTGGAATACAATCGATAGGTGTAAGCCTGGTAGTTGAACGGAAGACCCGGAGAGCAGCCCAGCTAAGCCAGATCCATGGAGACCAGCAAGACTATAGAGCAACAATGATCGCCTCTCCTGGTAACAAGGACATGCATGGGTAATATTGGGCAAGAACAACAGCCGCCTATCATGAGAGAAAGAGAGAACACTCAGAAGAAGGCAACACGCAGATGGGGAGCAACAGGCTTCTCGTGACCAAGTTCACGTGACATTGCAAAAACTGAGCATCACCCTAAGGTGGTAAACATCACGTGAAAAAGCCATACGTGGGTCTTCCCCATTCGCCAATTGGACATCAGTTTAGATCACCATAATTCAAAAGGGGCAAAAAGAATAATAGGGAGAACTATAATTATACTCACGTTGACTCGGTGAAGGTCGTTTGCGTCCATGACTGTGCCCTGGAAAAACTCGACCTGAGTGAAATGTCGCTTGAACAAACCTTCCAGCTCCAGGTCTGGTTCTTTCCTACCAGGTATAGCAACAGAACACTCCCAAGTTGAAACACTCGAATCACAAATGAAGGTATACACTACATCAAAGATGCATAGGATGCATAAGACAGGTATAAGATTAGTGGAATATTATTTAAGGCACGGATATGGGGCCGTCCATAAAGTATGTCACGCTATTTTTGACCATTTTTGCCCCCCCCCCCCCCCCCTGTCACAAAGTGTCACACATGGCCTGACCCCCCCCCCCCAAAGTACGTCACACTTTCGAACAAATGTTTTTACTTAACTGTCACCTCATTCAAACTTAATCTAAAACACACTTTAATAACTATAATATATAAACTGTATTAATTTTAATATAAAATTTCCACTTAGAAGAACTTAGTATCACATTATTAAAATGACTTTAACAGTAGTATCGTATTATTGTCAACAGTAATCTGTTGTCACAGTTATTCATTGCAGCAGTAACTCAATGTAGATTGAATTTGAATAAAAAAATTGCAAAATTTAGACTAGACAATTATATAAAACACATCATTTATCTGCTGCTTAATTTTTGAACCTGTGAATTTTTTTATTTTTTGGACATTACTTAGTAGAAATATAAATTAAAATAAATTAAAATAAATAAAAATAAAAATAAATGTGTGACGTCACACATGACCTGACCCCCCCCCTCCCCCCTGTCACAAAGTGTCACACATGGCCTGACCCCCCCCCCCCCCCCTCCAGCGTGACATACTTTATGGACGGCCCCTATGGTTCATCAGATAAGACGAGTTATTGTGCTGTAAGGCGAAGGTAGGCAGTGGCGTAGCTAGGGTATTTGGCGCCCGGGGACAAACTACGAAATTGGCGCCCCCCGCTTAATTTGTTCCCATTGCTTTATTGTCTGCAGGCTATCTCTTTAAAGTACTTTTAGGCCTCAGAAGTCACAAAGGTTGTCAGAAAATACAAATGGGCGACAAGGGGCGTTTTATCCCAGGTGCGGGGCTGTAGCGGCGCCAGAGGAGGCTAGGGGGGGCTAAGCCCCCCAAAACATGAACAGCCCCTAAAAGGGAAAATATCCATGAGATTTTGACCAAATGAGTAAAAGAGGTCGTCAGAAATTTTGGTGGATGAAACTGGGAAATAAATTTCGCCGAGATTTCGACCAAAATTAATTATTAAAAAAAGTTCGTCAGAAATTTCAGCCACTGAAAACCGAAAATCTCCGAGGATTATTCAGCCCCCTCTATTGAAAACCTGGCGCCGCCACTCGTGCGGTGTAAAACGCCTCTTTGAGCACCTTGTATTTAATTATTTTTTAATGTAATCTTTTTGGTAATTTTTCAAACACAGTAGTACGGTATTTAGGATATTAGATGTTACAATATTTAACGCTCGAATGACATTAGGCCTACTCCCGTTGTAAATTATAAGAAATAATATTCAAGAAAAACCTTTAAAGAGGCGTTCCCCCACCCCTCCACCCTAATGATGGTAGTATGGTGGTGATGGTGTACGACTAGAATCATGATAATTATGATCGGTTGAAGAGTTCGGTTTTCAGTTGAGAGTTCCACTAAATGGCAACTGGCAAGTAGCAGAAGTGAGTACCCGGTATAAGCGAATCAGGCGAAATTAAAAGGCAAAATAGAATTAGATGAGCAAACTCACGGATGTCATTTGGGAGTTCGCTCTACAGAGTATGCTAATTATCTTACTGTTGCAAGTAGGCCTAAAACATTTTTATAATTTGTATTTAGCCTTGTAACAATACCATAAATTATAGGCCTAATACGGTTTTATGCAAACAGCACAACGAAATAATATTACACTAAAAACTATGTATGGCCTATCATTCAAAATTTATTAATAATTTATCATACATAAAATGATATAATAGCACATATAAGCCTACCTGCTGTCGATGAAAGAAAAAAATGTAATATCTAGGCCTACGTACCGGCCGTAGTTGATTGTTGTGTACAAAGTTATATAGGCCTGACGTAAAACTAACAAATTTGTTATTTAAAATTAAATATTAGGCCTAATTATTTGCATTCAAACAAAATAACAGCACAGACTGTTATTTGTTAATTTTTTTGTTTCTAATACTGCTTCAGAATTGAAATCCAAGGGAAATGCGGTGTCTGCCTCTACGAATGCCCTCTTGAAAGACCGTTTGAACTATTGACCCAGAAGCAGACAAATATCCATCTGGGACTCACCCCTGCTATCAGGCATCAGTTTCAGAGACAAGAGCCAAGCCAGACTAATCCACTAGCAGCCCACAAATGGAAAGATGGTAACTCTACTCGGGCCAGCAATGCCCAGCATAACCCAGTAACCCCCACCATCCTTCTAATCGGCCATAGGGAAATGGATGCAGCAGAATCCAGATTCGTTCTGGCCCAAGATTCCTTCACAGCCAGGTTGACCGCGGGAGTTTGTACTAAGATCATTAACTGGGGTGGGGAATTTTTGAGTGGGAATATCTTGGGTGCAGCCAGACACAGTCTGGCTCCACCCAAGATATCCACCCATAGACATCTAGATACATTGCTTGCCCGGCCGAAATACCGTTGGCACAGCTCGGCTTTAACCCGTTGAGCAAAGCTCATTAGCCGCGCTACCCTCTCTGTCCTGGCGCTTGCGATAGGAACCCTTGGTCTGGCCTAACAACCATGCATTGTGGTTTGGTCAACTACAATGAGTATGGGGTGCCCGTTAGTGCTCAATGGGGCGCCAAAATCAAGTCTGGCAAGCGGTTTGTAAGTAATATCAATCTAACTGGATGTTTTGGGGCGCCAAAATTGAATCCTACAAATTTATATGAGATAAATTAGCTAAAATGCATGTGTAAAATTGTTACTATTAGCCCTCATTTTGGCGCCCCCTTCCCTCGGCGCCCGGGGACACGTGTCCCCCCCTGCCCCCCCCTAGTTACGCCACTGAAGGTAGGGTAACTTAAGTAAGACATGGTAGGTCAGATAATAGCGGCGTCATGGTCATGCAGAGTATACGCCAAAGGTAAGGTATGGCACATCTTATAAAGCTGAAAGACACAATGAGTAAGGTTTAATATATATATGCGAGGACGCGAGGTATAATAGGCCCTACAGTATAACAGAAATCCCGTCATTATAGGTGGACAAAATTTGTCCAGATTCATGATGACACTGACCTATTCATGATGACACTGACCTATTCATGATGACATGACCTAGTCATGATGACACTGACCTATTCATGATGACATGACCTATTCATGTTGACACTGACCTATTCATGATGATACTGACCTGTTCATGATGACACTGACCTGTTCATGATGACACTGACCTGTTCACGATGACACTGACCTGTTCACGATGACACTGACCTGTTCACGATGACACTGACCTGTTCATGATGACTAGTTCGACATCGACATCCTCGCGATCCTTGTGCAGGAAGTCAGACATGAAGTTTGAGACGGATTCATAAGTGATGTGGCCACAGAGGACGATGTGTCTGAAAACATATATGCCAACCATTTCCTTCTACCCCTGCACGTCCACGTTGGTCACATGCATGGAACCATATTGTGGGAATTGTACACAAGGGAGCTGTATATATGGGAACTGTATATGGGAGCAGTAGCCCACATGGACTCTGTACGTGGGAACCGTATATATGAATAGTTTAATATGGGAACTGCAAATGGGAACAGTACATAGGAACTGTACATAGGAACCGCAAATGAGAACCGCATATGGGAACCGCATATGGGAACCGTAAAAGAGAAATGTACATGAGTACTATATAATCATGGGAAACCATACGAGTAAACCGTATCTATAGAGCCCGTTATGCATCCTATCCACAATGCATATACGATGCAACCATCTATCTCAGCAATGCGCTTTTGGATGTTGTCCAATGTCCAGTCTGCGGTTAACATCTAAGGATTCTTCGGACCAAGGGCCACGCCCAATATTTGTAGTGTTATTAATTTATATGGCACCATGCACTAGTACAATCTCTCTCTAACTAAGCAACCCATAATGAGGTAAAGTGCTAACAAGGAGAGAAACACCGCTAGTAAGCAGAACCGAGTAGTCAGTGGTGGGAACACACCCACACGCACGTACAGCCCAAACAAAGGAGGATTCCCATTTAAAGCTGGCAGCATCGTGTCTGGATAAAGATTCCGTACACACTGGACCTGGGACTGATGATGATGAAAATAAATCTATCACGTCCCAGCCATGCAGTATATCAACAATGGGTCCACATTAATCCAGTATCACAAAAGCTATAGGTGCATTGCACACGCAGCGGAACCTTTGTTATAAGCCAGTGCAAAAAAATGGTCGCACATCGAACCATCGTTGTGAAAATCATTCTGTGGCCAAACTACGTAGGCGGTAGACCACACTAACATAGGCCTACAATAAATGAAAACTTATAGAACCATAACCTCAATTAATTTAATTATTTAAAACTCATATCAAAGCACCTCACCCAAGCATGCAGACGAAAAAGATAAAGCAATCTAATCAAGACTTCTACTACGGTAGTAAAAATTTCCGAAAGATTAGTAATAAGCTATAAAACGCAGGCAAAAATTGAAAGGAGTGCCCAAATGCAAATGCTGTAGTGAGTGCAGATTTTAAAATTTTGTAAAAGGTGTAAAAAAAAGGTGTAAAAACGATGTGAACCGTAAAAGGCAGGCTATACACTTATGTAAAATGTAAAGGTGTAAACCAATGTAATAAACTGTACGAGATGTAAACTTGTGTAATCTGTAAAAGCTGTAAACAGATGTACGCTATAACATGTGCAAACCGGTGCATTCTGTAAAAGATTTTAAGCATGGTAGTAAAAAGGTGTGAACTATGATTTAAAAAACGACAAAACAATCTGTGCAAAAAACAATCTCAGAAACTATGCGCAGTTGTTAAGAGAATCAAGGAATCAATCAATATGCAGCAAATGTATTATTAATAACACTGATTCTGATGTTGTTGGTGTAGCTATTATTAATATTTTAGTTATTAATCATCATTATACCGCAATATATAATTAATAGCCTATCATTTGCCCATAGCATGCCATCTATTAATTACTCTAAATCTAATTATTATTGTTAATAGTATAATTGCATTGATTTTACAAATAATTCAATGAGATTACAGACAGAAGCTGTGTGGCTATTAAATTTCCAAATAACAAAATGATGGTAGGCCTAAGTCACCAAAAAAGGGATAGAAATAAATTTTTTAAATATCGATGGTGAGCTGTAGGCCTATATCAGTGACTATAATTATACAGGTAACGCAAGTGGTGGGACCATAATTATATCAGTACCGACAAATGGGGTGACCATAATTATATTGGTAAGACAAGTGATGTGACCATTTATCAAAAACGTAAACGGTGAGACCTTTAGAATATGAATATACCGTGATGTAAAAGTGGCAGAATGTTAATTAAGGTGGGTACCACATTAATATACCTTTTCGCCACCCATCCATCACTAGACCTGAAAAAATATTCAACGTTCGACCACAACTTGACGCCACAATAATCCTCATCCACTCGTTCATTAGACCGACTTTGGGCATTGATACAGCCTACTCCACCTTTACCTTCATTTCATAAGCAGCCGGACTCACCCCAAAAAGAAAACCTGTCAGGCTACTCCGGCACCGATAAAAAGATGCCTGCGATGTAGCCTACGCCTATATAGGCTACGCCAAAGCCATTAGGTATTATATTCAAAAAGATTGAAAGAATTCTCTAATAGCAGCAAATGACAACGAAACTTATCCGAAATTCCTTTTTCCATATAGTCATCACACCTCAGATCCAATATAAGATCGTCCTTCTGGCTTCCAAATCCCAACTTGATCTTATCCCCACATATCAACCCAACCATATTATAGACCAGTTATCTCAGTTACATATAATGTTCGCCTCTTGCGCTCTACTGACGTGGGTGATCTCTTTGTCCCTCGTGTTCGGTGTGCCCTACAGATGAGAGTCGAGCTTTTGCTGAGATTGGTCCTTCTTCAAGGAATAGCCTTCCCCATTCTATATACATGTATATAAGCTCATGACTGTAGGCTCTTCCCCCGCATCCTCTCACTCTCTCAAGACGTATCCTCCCCCCCCCCCCGAGAATCTTTAAGGCTCCTCTGCATAGTCCATAATAATGTGAGGCGCTCTATAAATTTATAGATATGACACGTAATGTTTCGTTAGCCCAATTGCACAAATAAAAAAACTGTTTGCGAAATAATATACCTTTCATTGGCATCAATCAACCATTTCTATCTTCCAATAATGTCAACACTTTACTATTGACACGAGGTGTATTAATTTTAACAAACTCTAGTGTGCGTGTGTTCATTACAAATTGCATGGCTTACACTACAACAGAATAATATTGAAGGATATATCACGCGAACAGCAACATATAGGCTAATCACCATTACCAGAGGGTGCAAAAACATTTGCAGCCATTTTTTACGCAAATCTGCAGCACACAGGAACCTAACCGAAATAAATATCTCAGATTTCAAGCAAAACGCTCACTGCAATCTGACAAAACCCATCTGATAAATTAATTGTAGGCTAGTCGCCACAAAAGGTACCAAAACCAAGAAAGCTGATCGAAAAACGCCAAGAACTCTACGGATATTAATGATCTAAGAACGAAACAATTGCACTGCAAAATTGTCTACCGAAAGAACGAGAGAGAGGAGCACTTTAATAATCAAAGATGGAAAACTAAAGCATCCAAAAACTTTCACGAAGAGATAAAAAATATAGACCTCATGAGTGTTGCACGCTAGGAAACAATTAAACGCTCATACCCGGAACGAAACTGAAATTATGAAACGACGTGCAAAGACAGGCTCCATGCTGAGAGGAGAGAAGGTGACAACCCGAAGGACATTATTATGATCACCGTGTCCGTCGGGCGTCTACTATACATAGATGTATATAAATTACCTCTTCCCTCGCTCCTTTTTGAAAGACCCGCCATACTTGCTCCTGCTGCCCAGTATATCCGTAATCTCGGGAATGAAGCTTGCAAACATCGCCTATACGAAAACAGACTAGACGGGTTTACAACAGGAAGTTACAGAACTTAAGACTGATCAAGACTCAAAAACACACACCGTACGTGTACGTGTGAGTGTGTCGTCTTTACCTCTTCCCGTGTTCCTTCTTGTAGGAACCGCCATACTTGCTTCGCGTGCTCAGTATGTCCATGATCTCCGGAATGAAGCTGGCGAACATCGCCTGTCAAGAACACGTATACACACTGACGTATACAAGAGACTCTGCCGTCGTCTGCTGTAGAGAAGAGGAGGAGGAGCTTTGGGTCTGGACAGACACCTTACCATGGCACTGGAGGTGAACCGCGAAAACAGAGACGAGATACATCTCAGTCTGTCGTCGTTCCTGAATTCTCACCTGCAAGACTAACTACTGTGGACTTGATCTGATATTGTGGCGGTCAGGCCGATGTTAAGGTCGTCTCCCTGGCGTCTACTGCACAAGGGATCAACCGGTGGACACAAAACTCCGGTCAATATTGAATTGTATCTAGACATTTATACCGCGCATCTCCGCAGTGCACGCTAATCAGAGGCGCTCCCAGTGCGGAAGACCAAGAGAGGGAAAAGTGGTCTTGAGACAGCGGAAGAATACACTTAGCCCGCCAGCATCCGGAACTTCCAAAATAAGTGTATGATCTTATTATATCTTAACCTTTCTGCGCTTTCTATACACAGGCCAATGTTTACTGGATGCTTCTGAGTTTGATGATAAAGGTCCTGATTTCTGAAGGGTTGTTTAGCTGAAGTGCAGAATTCACGGCTGCATTGTTTATCTCAGAGTTCAATATCACAATCAAGATTCAACATTGGACAGTGGTAATTAATTATCTGAAATATTTCAAAAACTTAGATCTGCAAAGTGTGATTATATCATACTGGAGATAGCATTGGTTTGTTTATAACGACATTTAACTATTAATGCATTATAAATGGTGAAATAGAAAATGATAATAATAGAATAATTATAATTACCGGATCTCAGAGGAAAGGGTTGTCACAGAGTTTTTACATTCATCCTAATTAATATTCAAGTGCCACAGGGATCTTGTGTGCTCAACAATAAACATAGTGGCATTCCGGAAATTTGATTTTAT
Organism: Lumbricus rubellus; assembly: GCA_945859605.1. Lineage (NCBI taxonomy): Eukaryota > Metazoa > Annelida > Clitellata > Crassiclitellata > Lumbricidae > Lumbricus > Lumbricus rubellus. The sequence goes on from OX243817.1 coordinate 813,103, forward strand.
AGCAACAATTAATATTCGTGTCGCTGAAAGTCACTGTATACCGTACCTGGGGTATAAAATAATAATAATAACAATAATACACTTTTACACTTTTACAGCCCGAGGGATCCTTACTACCTCGGGCAAAAAAAATAATAATAATAAGTGGGTCAGGCCTCGTCTTCAGACGAGGCCTGACCCACCAGACATACATTCTTCCAATAATAATAGTCCATAAGTCCCTGGGAAAATGAAGTACCTCAGGGCAAAAAAATAAAAAATAAAATAATAATAATAATAATAATAATAATAATAATGTTTACCTCGGGGCAAAAAATAATAATAATGATTATAATGATAATAATGATAATAATTATAAGTAATAGTCCATGGACAATTTTTGCCTCCCGAGGGATTAGAACTACCTATGGTAAAATAACAATAACAATAAAAATAACAATTATGACAACATTAGCTACAAAATAATAATAATGGAATACGAATTAGCCTACTTGTCACAACAGAATAATAGTAGCAAAACATGCAAAAAACAATTATAAAAAAGCGGATTCAACAGGTACCTGTAAAGAAATGCTCAAAATGTCTAACACTTATTTAGGACTGGCACCATTCAATTGAAACTGACGGAACCTCAGCTTAAAATGAAACAATAGCTCCAGAAGAATACAAGTACAGTCGTACACACATATACATACTCACACACACACACACACACACACACACACACACACACACACACACACACACACACACACACACACACACACACACACACACACACACACACACACACACACACACACACACACACACACACACACACACACACACACACACACACACACACACACACAGACTCACGCAAACACACACACACACACACACACACACACACACAAACACACACACACACTAAACCAGCTATAAAGTGCACATGACTACAAAAGTCATGTGGTTATAAGGTTTTAATTCAGTTTGTAGTTAAGTTTGTTACATCATATGTTCTTGATAATTTAAACGTCGTTGCAATTTGTCACCAACAAATGGTTTAATTTAATCAGCCGTCTCTGTAGAATAGCAGCACTTGTCTGGCGCTGTCTCACTGGTAGAGTGCTCCATTGTAGCCTACTTATCTGATCTATGTCGCCCTGTTCCCGCCTTGGCATCCCGTCGTGCTTTGCGCACTTTTGTTAAATGTGGGTCCCCTTTTCGGTCAGACAGCGTCAGCCTTCTCCATTGTTGGCCCCTCCACTGGGAATGCACATACTACCACGAAATAGTTTGCCCATTTTCTACCAGTTACCCAAGACCTATTTAGCTGTGTCTGAGAACGTCTTTTGGCAGGCTTCTTGAAGGGGCACTATAATAAATTTTTGAAGTGAATGAATGAATGAATGAATGAAAATGCGCACCCATACATACAGACAAACACAGACATACATACAAAAAGACAGAAACTAATCAATTGTCATTATCTACATCCACAAAACACTTCCAATCATCATCATCGCCATCATAATCATTGTCGTCATCACCATCTCCACCACCACAACCACCTTTGTCATCATAAAGTTTAATAGAAATTGTCATCATGATAACAATCATTTAATCTATTATGCCTACTATGATACTATCATTAAATGAACATCACATGTATAACTATAACTGTTAATAAAATTATCAAGTAAGCTAATCATTATTAAGAAGTCATTATTATTACATTTATCAATATATCATCCTCATTATCATTAGTATTTTTTTTAAAACTGAATCACTTAGAATTGAATCTTATCATTATATATAATAACAATTGTCAGTTTTATTAACCAAACATATATATTGCATCATGTAAACATTTCATCGCTTCAGAGTGCAGGCACAGAGGCTGAAAATGGGAAGTTTTTGTTTCGAAATAATGAGGCACGAAACAAGGGTGGTAGTGCAGCAAATCCAGTGGTGAAACAAGTGTACCGGTAGTGGTGAAACAAGTGTAGTTGTGAAACAAGGGTGGTAGTGGGACAAGTGTAGTGTTGAAACAAGTGGAATGGTGAAATAGGATAGTACTAGTGAAACACGGGTGGTAGTGAAACAACAATTGTAGTAATGAAATAAGAGCGGTAGTGAAACAAAGTTGGTGCAAAGTAAATTCCATTTCACAAAAAGTCAGAGGACTATGTTCAAACAAACCACTGTTTTAATTATCAAATTAAAAATAACAATGACCATTAGAAAACCCCAAATCCCCGATAATCCACGACTACCTACCAATGCCCCTAGAATGAAGAAGACCATGATGAACCGGCCGAGCGTCGTCTGACAATAGACGTCGCCATAGCCAACGGTTGACATGGTAACGAGCGTGAAGTAGACGCATTCCCAGTACGTCTTCGGCGCAGCACCCTCGAAATTATTTAAGAAATCGCCCGAATTCTCCACCTGAAAATAATCAATGAAAATAGAAAATCACTCTTCGGGTAGGATCGTCTTTTTTGAAGCCAATTCTGAACACTTTCAGCAAGCACCAACTCATGATTCTAATCGTAGAATTATGTAGAATCACTGTAAGAAATAATTCTAATCATGGAATTATGTAATCACTGTAAAAATTAGTGCTAATTGTAGAATTATGTAATCATTGCACTTGAGTTCATTCTAACTGTAGAATTATGTAATCATTGTAAGAGTTAATTCTAATCATAGAACTATATAATCATTGTTAGAATTAATTCTAATCATATAATTATCCTAATCATGAAATAAGAATTAATTGCATGTTCGTATCATATCGTGTCTAGTCATTGGTCAAAGGTGCCTCTAACGCAGCGGTTCCCAACCCGTGGCCCGCGGGCCAAAAGTGGCCCGCCAGGCCTCAAAAAGTGGCCCTCATCTCTCAAAGAATAAAAAAAATTATGAAAAATTTGACAATTTGGACAGGATAGAACACATACCCGGTAATTATTTTCTATTACATATGGTTTTATTATAACATCGAAACACAACGTCAAACATTATATTTTGAATCAATTATAACAATTTTATATGCTTTTAGTTAATTAAATTTTAGCCTTGTGGCCCCCGAATGTCCTTCAACTAAGAAAAAGTGGCTCTCGTGTCCTCCAACTTAGAAAAAGTGGCCCTTCAGTCAAAAAAGGTTGGGAACCACTGCTCTAACGAGACTCTCCTAAACTGGCGCAATATCAGTGTGAGAATTGTGGAGGGGGGAGGAAACTAGGCAGTTGGACTATGTTCCACTTGGAATTGGGGTGTGAAAAACAGACTTTACTATGGGGCTCTAAGTAAGACTGGGGGGGTTGAAACCCCAAACCCCAGCAATTCTCACTTTGGGCAATATAATTTATGCATTAAGCTTATTATTACAATGCCATGATTACCAGATGGACGAATCCAGCGCCCGTGAACCAGACACTGATGAGGGTCGACACGAGTTGACAGAGGCGGATACTGTTTGACGTCTTCAGTACGTTCAGGTACTGAAGTACATCCGGTATTGTCATCAGCCGTAACGACCGCGTGAAACGAAAACCTATACCACGTAGAATAAGGTACAGTGAAACGACAACCTACACCCGGTAGAATAAGGTTCTGTTAAACTAAATATACACCGGATAGAATTCTTATCCTCAACTTTCAAACACTTGGATATCTAACTGCTGTGACATCTCTCGAAACTGACTAACCAGCCTTCGATTCACATTCCGGTGTGACCATGCGTGCATTACAAATTAAATCTATAAAAATATTAATAATAAAGTGGTAAGAAAAAATATAATGATCCACATAACTTATCGGACCCATAAATAATGAGCCAATTCTACAACACTGGTGGTCAGATGTGGACGCAGCTAACGCGCGAGTCAGTGGTGATGTATGGTGATATCCAAAATAGCTGAAACCACAAACCAAGCCAGTTTCTGTTGAGGTAGATAGCAACAAAGGAGGGAGGAATTGTGCAATAGTCGACGACAGAGTAGATCTCAACGAGAAACGACAACTTCTCAGGAGCAGCCACAAACTGCAACAAAACATTTAGAAAAGTTCCTCTTAATTCTTCTACAACAGAGCATGTGGTAAATTGCAAAGCACCTCACACAGCACATGTCTATAGAAGTACAATTTCAAAGCAATTTATGTAGCACTTCATGACATCAACAGTACGTAAAAAAGCTTAGAGCACTCCACATTTGTATTGTATTGTATATGACAACTCATAAGGTACTTCTCTAAGAAGAATTCTTTCAGAAGCGCCCCCCAGTGTGATCGAACGCGAGAGAAAAAGGCCTGATTCTCTATTGCAGCTGTGTGCTGGTAACATTACTGCAGGAGTAGAAGAAACTAGCTTCCGCTGCAATCACTGGGTGAAACAGAAGAATTTCTAACAGTAACACGTCGTCTAACCTCGTACTTTAACATTATTTACAATGGTTACCAGTCACCGACTGTCAATAATGAACATTGTAACTTCGAAAGGTCTCGCCATGCAATCCACATGAGCTCCTTGTAATGCAAGTCTTCAAACCAGCGTTTGAGGCTGCTGTATCAAGCACAAGCCCATAATATATCTTCTGCTTCAGATTCCAATCATCCAACATCAGAAGGCAAGCATTAGTTTGGTCTTTTAATCTTGGAAACTTTACTAAAAAATCTCAGGCTGGTCTGGACAAGACCTGGTCATTCCAATGCGAAAGCGGAGGATCCTCTGTGGAATGCAACTATCCTGCACTACTGCTGCCTTGGTCAGTTGGCCTGCGTGCGGCCGTTGCAATGCCAATACAAATGTTCAGTTTTGAGGTGTACGTCTAAATATAATGTCGAATTCGTTTCATAGAGGACAATGTTCAATACTTCATTAATTTAAGGCTGTAAAGACAGCGTAGCAATGGACGTCAATGACAAATGAAAAACAATAAACCTTCCACTTACCCGGATGAAGAAGTAAATCATAAAGAAGATATTGAAGGCGAGGTCGACCTGCTGGGTCGTACTCTGCGCCCACTTCTCACACGACTCCACATCCTCGCTGGGGAAAAACAACAGAGAAGAAATGAGAACTTTGATGAAAACGACGAGCCCCTCCCCCCTCAATTCCCATGTGATGATTTCCCACTGTATACGACGACGAACACGCACCCGGCACGAGACTACACCGCCTTCGCCAAATAACAATCATGGTGGACCGCCGGGCGTCCCATGGGGTACCAGCCGCCGTGCGTATTTGCAATCAATGCGCGATAGAACCATAGAACGGAGAGGGAAATAATTCTCCTGATACTTAAGCGGTCTGATACAGTCCATGCAGTGATGCAGAGTGCGTTTAAAAATTGTGATTTCCACTCGATGAAAGCAAAGACCAGTTTATATTTTATATATATATATACTAGCTGTACCCAGCCACGCGTTGCTGTGGCAGAAAAGACCCCCCCTCCCCTCCCCCTTCCCCTCCCCCGCCCCTCCCCCTCCCTCTCTATTATCCCCTCCACCTCCCCTCCGCCTCCCCTCCGCCTCCCCCTCCCCTCCCCTCTCCTCCCCTCCCCTCCCCTCCCCTCCCCTCCCCTCCCCTCCCCTCCCCTCCCCTCCCCTCCCCTCCCCTCCCCTCCCCTCCCCTCCCCTCCCCTCCCCTCCCCTCCCCTCCCCTCCCCTCCCCTCCCCTCCCCTCCCCTCCCCTCCCCTCCCCTCCCCTCCCCTCCCCTCCCCTCCCCTCCCCTCCACTCCACTCCACTCCACTCCCCCTCCCCATTCCCCTCCTCCTCCCCTTCTCCTCCCCTTCCCCATCCCACTCCCTCTTCCCCTCCGCTCCGTCCACCTCCGACTCCGCTCGTTTCGTCCCTCAGACCATCCTTTACTGACAGCGGATAGAGCCCAAGAATTTTTGAAGGCCGTAACGTAATTATTTATCGAGTCGCTTATGACGTCAGGGGACGCGCACTCATTAATGCTTAGTCACTTTGTTTCGGGTAAAGACGATTCTGAAATTTTGGAAGCGTGCCGTTTCGTTCAAATTGCAAATGGCGGGCGAACGGATTGCAAAGTTCACTTTTTGTGGAAACGATTGGGTTTTTGTCGGGAAAAGAAATGTCGTGACCTTGCGGTATCGGAATGGAAGGTTTTGGTAAATTTTCAAAACAATTGATGCGTCAGTTTCGGCGTGATCGTGACCGCACTATTGCAAAGTTTCATTTTTATTTATATAGATATCGGTTACAGGAAAGCGATACACATGACCACATGGCCGAATGCAATTTGGGACTCTGGAGAGAGTTGAAAAACGAGCAATGTAATTAATGGCATAATATATATATATGTATGTATGCATATATATATTTTTTATATATATGCCACATCATGCCATGCCACATCATAACATCAAAGCATACAAATTCATGTATAAGTATGTATATATATATATATGGTATATATATACATACCATCAACATTCAACACAGTCAACCAATTCGTGCTATCAAAGCATCCAATACAGCTTCATGCATAACATCAACAAATCCTGCCACATCATAGCTTCGACACATTCTACCATACCATACCATACCATACCATACCGTATACCATCAAAGCATTATTACTGCATCAAACCATCAAATCATGAAGGTTCGAACAATATACTGTATCATGCCAAACCATACCATACATAACCATAACAAGCAACTCATACAAACCCAAGCAGCACTGTACCACAAGTTCCCAACACACGGTACTATACAACTCCGATGCTGATGACAGTAATTCCGCAAGAAAGCAAGAATTTAGCGCAATTTGCTACCTGCTCAGGAGCACTCCCAACCCACCGACATCATCATCAATTCATCATCATCAATATCATTGGGCTCTCTGTCTGAGTCTGTCTCGTGCCATGTTGCCCAGCTTCAACCAGTCCGGTCAGCAGGTCTGTTCCATACCATTAACATCTTGGAGCATCTAGATCACATTGTCCGATTGAAGAGAATCGTGAAAAAGAGGCACGAAGGACAACGTTGGGTCAATGCCCGTTGTGTCCCACACTCTCTCCCCCGACTATCTCCATCGGTCTATCCTGACCGACCTGTGCATGTCTGCTTCACATCATGACACCTTGAAGCATCTGGGCCGCTATGTCACTTGTGTCGTGGTTTTGGCGGATTACAATCGTCTTGGTTTTTCACTGCCAGCGTATCGCCACCCATCTGGCAAACCTTCCTCCTTTTGTCCGGGCTTAGGACCGGCACAGGAACGTTGTTGGTTCCCTGTGGCAAAGGATGGATGCAGTTTAACGTCGTGCCCACCTACTGCTCTAGCATGTCGATATCATCATAATTATATGGTACCCACCGACAACTGAACAGAATAGCGTTAAGGTTGCGACAAAATGCATTTAAGTAAACAAATGCGTGTAAGTAAACCCTAGGCAAAAGGTGTAACTTGATCGGCAAAACTCCGAACGGCGGTCCCAAATTAAAATTGCTGTTTTTCCATGCTATTTCCATACTGCGCACACCACTGAAGTTGAAGCTGGATGAAACTGACGTCTCGGTAAATCGTAAACAGTATGGCCGCCAACGAATGCAATAAAATTAGACTGCCGCCTATGGACGATATCGCAACATGCATCCCAACACGCAAAGCGTGAGGGTCGGTTAGGGCTCAGGTTAGGCGTCGTGAGGGTCGGTTAGGGTTAGTTTTAGGGTTAGTGCAGTCATTCTGATGAAATTGAAGCGTGCTTTAAGTTTCGCGGAAATATTGGGCCGTATGTCGGGCCGCTCTGTTATGCACGCATCTACGGCGGCCATACTGTTTACGATTTACCGAGACGTCAGTCACAATGACCACTTTGTATATAAGAAATAGAAGCTGGATTGACGAAAAAATGCTGAAGAAATGGATTCGGGATTTATTAAATTGACCCGGACATCCGCACACAGACTATTGAGGGATTTTTATGCATGCCAAGCGCAAGTTGCGTTACCGAAGTGGAACAAGTCCTGGTCTTTTCTCAAGTTACTTGTCTGCTTTCCAGTGGCGCTTTAGCCACAAGTCGGATGTTTTCGGAAAGTATATCAAGTTGTTGTGTGACAATTACAACATTTGACGATATAGGCTATATATTTTAATTTGGGACCGCCGTTCGGAGTTTTGCCACTTGATCAATGGGAGCCCACTCCACACCATATAATCATAGGCCAATAGCAGAGAAGGCACTTGTCCAAGGACAAGTTCCTCAGTCCTACTCCATCAGCTGCATTGGCTTCCTGTTCAGTACAGGATAACATTCAAATTGGCATGTTTGACCTACACAGTTCTGAACACCAACACATCTCCCCACCTTCAATCACTACTAACTCCTTACATTCCTCCTCGTTGGTTACAGTCTTTTAGCTTAACCCCGATATAAAACATTTATGGGAGAGTCCGTTTCGTCATGTAAAATTCATCCAATTCCGGAAAAACGCGTAGAGCCCATAAGCTACCATTTTGCATCCGATGATCTATATATACCACTCACCACCGACTTCCAATCAACATGAAGCCAAAAACCTGGCGAAACATAATATACGCGACGAGATCAATACGCAATTGTTGTTCATCGCTTGGTTAAACACAGTAACAAAAAGCACATCGTTTTGCAAACGGAAATTAAGTGCACATATAGACGGCGTCCATAATATGGACGTATATTATACGCCACTCAGATGGCAGACGATAATGTTTACAATATGGCCGCCATTATTTTCGATTAGACATGTGCGCCGCTTTCCATCGTAATTTCCGCGAAATTTTCCGCGAAAATCGACGCAAACAAAGCAAACTATAATTTACCAGGTTTACCTGGTTCGGACGAAAGAAAACAAGAAGAAGATTCCGAAACGCGATAATATTATATGATGAGTTTGTCTGATTGTCTATAGGAATGTTGATTTCACTGCACTTTAATGGGGCCATGGTGTGTTCATTCGTTCGTTCGTTCGCTCGTTCGTTCGTTCGTTCGTTCGTTCGTTCGTTCATTCATTCGTTCATGGTAAGGTCTAAGAGATGAATAATGACGCAAACTTAACCTCAAAAAAATAATTAAGAGAATCTATTACTCTGGTGAGAAAACCGAATCGAAGTTGTTTTCCAATCAGAATACAGTGCTGTCTCTTAGCCAAATGAATCTGCAGCCTGTTAGGCCAATTTATGAAAAACATAATCACAAGTCACCCTAATGGGTGACTTGTGATTATGTTAGGGCCTTTTAGGCTATCAGATTCTATGACTATACTGTGTAAGTAGGCTTATATTCGTTTAATTCCAAAAGACAACAGGCAAATCGTTGTAGGCCTAGTTGTACAAAAACATAAATCACAGTCTTATTCCTACTTGGTGCTATTGGTTGAGTTTGTTAGTAGGCCACAAGTCTTTAAATATGCCTAACATTCTTTGCATAAACTTTATAAGAGTCTTTATTGGGGAGAGTGAAATTGTGTGCTCTCTGCTTGGTCATAGACTCATAGCATAGCCTAATTACAATACGATTCCATATGTGTGTCACAATTATTTGTTCGTCACTAGTTTTCAAGACCCGTGAGTGGCGACCCATAAGGAGAATAGTTCAACGTTCTTTGGGGTGGACCTACCCCAAAATTACACCAACAAGCAGAAAACAACAGGTTCAACAACTCATTCATTCATTCATTCATTATTAGAATTTATATAGCGCCTCTTCAAGAAACTACTCAGAGGCGCTCCCAGCCCAGCCACGACCAAAGAAAAAAGATTTAAGAGACTTGAGAAATAAAGATTGACTAGACAGGTGGAGGAAATGGAGGTTTGGGGGGGAGGTCATTCCAGATTGACGGTCCCACAACCGAGAAGGCTCGGCGCTGTCTGGTAGCTAAGCGAGCCCGTGGAACAAGCAGTTGTCCCTTCGCAGCGGAGCGAAGGGCCCGACGCGCCTCAATGTCAGAAACAGGACGACAGAGGACGCGCAGATAAGATGGAGCACAACCAAGAATACAACGAGAAACAAGGGCAGCAATGCGGTAATTGATGCGTTGGGCTATTGGCAGCCAATGCAGCACATCACGCATGTAAGCAGAGACAGGCAAAAATTTAGGAATTCGTCCGATGAGTCGGGCAGCAGAGCGTAGAACCCGGTCTAACCGCCCCAGAACCCCAAGGGGAAGGCCAACAAGGATTGAGCAGCAATGGTCATTACCAGTGCACTGAAATTTTCAAAATCATAGAAAAGAAGACGAGCACTTTAAATAGCGTATACTCACGTTGTGTCGATAAAGTAGATGATCAACGAGGCAATACTTAACAGGAAAACCAACACGACCTGAAACAAGATGGAAATTTAGTCATAGGTTACACACTGAAACAAGATAGAAATTTAGTCATAGGTTACACACTGAAACAAGATAGAAATTTGGTCATAGGTTACACACTGAAACAAGATAGAAATTTAGTCATAGGTTGCACACTGAAACAAGATAGAAATTTGGTCATAGGTTGCACACTGAAACAAGATAGAAATTTGGTCATAGGTTGCACACTGAAATAGGATAGTTGGCCTGTTATATAGGTCTACATTCCTGAGGCTGAGGATGGATGACTACTATCTAAGCTGTACATGTATATACCAAGTTATCTGAGCCAACAGCTTTCGAAGCTGATGTGGGACATGATGACATCTTTATAAACAGGTGTTACAGGAGAACTGGTGAAAAGATTGCATTATAGGCCAGATGCTACATTAGTTTGATTAAATTACAAAGATTTAATTATAGGTCAGATGCTGCATTAGTTTGATTAAAATTGTCGAGTTTTCGATTCCGTAAGCAACAATTGATTTGGTTAGAGATGGAAATTCTCACCACCCATCCACCGGATGTTTGATGAGAATTTCCGGGTGTTGTGGGTGTTCAACCCCCAGTCTTTTTTTTGATCCCATAATGGTAAGTCTTCATTGCACACCCACAACGTTCCCCCCTCAGTTGTTACTCATACTGTGTGGAGCCTGTGGATAGACAGAAAAATGGATGGTGGACGCCCAGCATCGATCACAAGAGTTTTACACTATAATTGGAGAAGGGGTAGACCGTGAGCGTGCATGAGAGAAGATCTACAACATAATTGTCAACATTGGACTGATTTGACCACTTTCTATGCCACTCACCAGAATGCGGCCCGTCGTCGTCTGCCCTGAAATCAGTTCCCCCGCCCAGTCCTTCGCCTCGGTGACCCACCCGACCTCGGCATCCGGCGCCGACTGGGCGTACTCGTCCTTCTTCTCCTCCCCCGCCTTCGCACCTCCTCCCCCTCCTCCGTTCTTCTGGCAGACCAACCACGACAGTATCCGCCAGGACAGCACGAGCAACAACCCAGTGAAGAAGGTGATCAGACTCGAGCAGACGAAGACGTACCAGTGGCGATCCTTGAGGCACGCCTCCCTTGCGGCCGTCGCATTATAAACGACGTACGACATGGTCACCTACTCCTCCTCTGAACGACCAGCCCCACAGACACCCTATGTTTTCCCCCTCAGCGCAGCTGAGCTCTCCTAGCACTCGATGCGCCAAATAAGTCGAGGTAACGCCGCAGAAATCCTCATATTATCGTTCGGAACACATAGTCAACACATTCCGCTGGTGCAGCAGGAGGCGGTCGTGCACGAAAACGAAGTCGATAAATTCCGCCACGATCGTTATTCCCAAATGATGACTCGCCGGTAAATCTGGACAATCCGGAAGCAAACGATTCCTGTGAGAGCTAGATTAGATTACAACTCCACCGAAAAAATCGTCCGATGAATGATGATGGTCACAAACGCAAGAGTAGTCACAGGATCTCGTAATCGTAATCGTAATTGTAATCGTAATCGTAATCTCCAAATCTTTGAAGCGCCACTCGAAAGCCAAGCGCAGGGCACGAGCTTATTCACGAGCGCTGCTGCTGTGTCTCGCTGTGTAATTACTGACGACGGTGACTTGGGCATGCACCGTTGCACGACGGTTGTAGCGCTACACAACTCACAATACGACTACGCGTGACATCATATTATCATCCATCATAGAAACTAGCATCTCATCTCGCATAAGACGTCGTCGTACGCCACCGAAGCCGCTGCTGCTGCTGCTGCTAGCGATGGCAGCTGCAGTGCTTCTGATGATACACACCTAGTGACGACAACGACGACGACGATGTTGAGGAGGCACACAGCAGCAGCCGCAGTCCGCTTGCATCGCCATCTTCCAAGTCCAAACGCAGTCGTCGTCGTCGTCGTCGTCGTCCTCTCACATCCGAATTTCTCGTTAACCGTTTCGCACGACTCTGTGACAAGCAAACCCTCCTCCTCACCCCACCTCCACCACCACCACCACGGCCGCCACCACGGCCGCCCGCCCGCCCGCCACCGCCGCCGCACACGAGAGGGAGCCACCCGCCGCCACGCCACCGGCTCCTAGAAACAGCCCTTCGCCGGTGAGCGAGCGAGCGAGCGATCGACCAGGCCGCCTAGCCTTCCTTGTGTCCGCGCCGCCCGGCTCATCAATATTTCACGCGCCCAACACGACCACGCGGCGTCTTTTCAGCCGCTGCAACCGCCAGGTCTCCTCCGCCGCATCAGCTGGTTACGGTGATGATACGGCTGCCGCAGCCGGCCGGCCGTCCGTCGCCTTGTTATGGATTTTTCCTCATCAGCGTGATGTTGCTAAATTATTTACCTCGTTCGGCGTCGTTGAACGGCGGCCCGTGTCAAAGAATATTGTCCCTTCTGGGCCGCCGTACAAACGCCAGGCGCGACGGTCTTTGCGTCGCGGAAGGAGGCTTCCAGAATGCGTGCGTGTGGCGGGGAAAATGTTGGCCTACGGAAGCGTATAGAGCAGTGGTTCTCAAAGTGGTGGTCCGCGGACCGGCACCGGTCCGCGGAGTCCTGATCGCCGGTCCGTGAAGAAGTCTGAGAGTGAAAATAAAATTTTAATTATTAATTTATATATTTAAAATTGTGAAATTATTCGAATTGTTGTTTAAAATTTATTCAACATTCTGTCTCAAACTTTAAAAATACATTACCAGTGCCTTATTTTAACTTGTCACATGGCTGTATAAACAATTTTTATTTATTAAAAAGCCCCAATTAACCCTATAATTAGTTTTTTATACTGTAGTTTGCTTTTGTTTGTGCTTGCCATTAAACTTAGCGGTCCTCGAGCTTCCCAAATAAATTATTGCCGGTCCGCGGCATGCACAAGTTTGAGAACCACTGGTATAGAGGACGTGGAACGTGTTGGTTAAGAAACCTGAATGCTGAGGCAGAGAAAGTGATGGCGTACATGTTTCTGTTTCTATACAGTAGTGGCTATAATCGCGTGGCAACATAGAGCACGAGGCTATAAATGTTCATTATAATTATGTGTCTGAAATGTGCTGTTTATGCACACATTCGTTGATGTAATAAACACACATTACATTTTGCATCACGCTATGTTTGTGCAGTTCGTAAAGAAAGTTGTAACCTGATAATGGAGATTGGAGAGCTGAGAGTCAGCGGGTTGGTTTGAAAAGACACTTCTGTTGAATAATTCGTTTGCACGTATTTACGTAAGTATGCATGTAGGTACGTGCGTACGTTTCTATGTACGCTTATACATGTACGCGTACATGTATGTTGCTTTATGGTGTCCTGTAAAGGCGCTACAGCACATTCGTCCTACATCATTCAAAACATTACCAGTTGCGTCCTCTATCTGCCTCCGTAGCATCGCAGCATTCCCATCCCCCCCCCACCCACCCACGACAAGCAGGCGACTGGTGCGTACAGGGAAGGGAAAGGCAACAACCAGGGAAAGCAACGCAGGAAACCACAGGGAAACACACAGAGATAGAGACAGAGTGAAGGACGGAGAGAAGCACAGACACAGTAGGGGCTCTCTTTTTTCAAGATGCCGAAGCAACGACCTCATTGCCGAAGTAATAAAGACAAGGAGGGTTCGTACGAATTATATGTTGGACGGTGAACATTGATTCGGGTGTGCAAGCGATTTCTTCTTCTCCCGGAATATTTCTACCCACGTGATCGCGAGAGACACGACGACTATGCATAGTAGGCAGTATGCATGCTGTGATGTTAATTGCGTCGATGGAATGAGACACGGAAGATGTCGTGAACTTAACAGGACGATAGGAAGTTATGACTTCTGATAAATAAGTGTTAGCGGGGATATTATTGGGACCTAGGCTACCTAATTATGTAATCAAGAAGATACACGGAGAGTGTGCGGAATGTCTGCATGTGTTTCATTGTTTGTTTGTTTGTGTGTGCACTTGTTAAAACGCCCCTTCAACCGATCTACTCAGAGCCGCTGGATCCCGACTGCAGCGCGGACACTGCATCGGAGTTTCACACCGAAGCACCCGAGCAATTGCGAGTGAAGGACTTGCTTAAAGTCCCTTCGCGACGACTTGAGGTGGATTCGAATCTCGAACTCTCCAGCTCTAAGGTAACGACGCCACCACAACACCACCACCGCGCTCCTGCAGTGTCCGCGCTGCAGTCGGGATCCAGCGGCTCTGACAGGGCCGTGTTTAACATAGGTCCATTCGGTGCGGTGCACCGAATGCCCCTGAGCCGAGAGTGTTGTTGCTAATGGCCAAAATAATGCCTTTTGCGAGTCTCAGTGTTACTTAAATCTTTTGAAAAATCAGTAAGACTGTAAGAAAACATTAATTTCACAAAGTTCACCGACGTTGCGTGCTTGCTTACTGACCCGCCACAGCCGACAAACCACGTAGGCTAACCTATTGAACAGCGGATTTTTGTAAAATGACTAAGTTTGTAAGATTGTCGAACGTCACTTTGCCCCTGCTGTAACACTTTGCACCGACACTCGAAGAAACTTAAACACGGCCCTGGGCTCTGAGTAGAGAGATTAATCTCTACTCAGAGCCGCTGGATCCCGACTGCAGCGCGGACACTGCATCGGAGTTTCACACCGGTGAGTTTCACACTCTAAGGTAACGACGCAACCACAACACCACAACCGCGCTCCACAAGATTTGCTGCAGAACTAGGCCTGGTTTAGAAACCTGCATATACAGGCCTACGACATACGCCTACTTTGCCAAGGGCCAGTAATCTCTGTAGCAGGACCTACAAGGCAGTTCATGTCAAAGCGAGTCCCGCGCCTGGAACCCTCTTAATTTAATATGAGAAGCTCGAAGGTCGAAATGATATTTTGAAGTTTGATGCAGAGACTAGAAGAGTTCCACAGTTTACACTGACACTGAATTCACTCCAGCGACAACTTCACAACGTTTAGGCTACACAGTTGACGAAGTTGAAATAATAATAATAATAATAATAATAATAATAATAATAATAATAATAACAATAATACTAATAATAATAATACTAATAATAATAATAATAATAATAACGATGAGTTATAATAATAATAATAATAATAATAATAATAATAAAAATAATAATAATAATAATAATAATAATTACGATGAGTTATAATAATAATAATAATAATAATAATAATAATAATAATAATAATAATAATATTAATAATAATAATAATAATAATATTACGATGAGTTATAATAATAATAATAATAATAATAATAATAATAATAATAATAATAATAATAATAATAATAATAATAATATATTATACACAGTTTATAAGCTTTGCTGCACAAAATTAATTAGCCTATCTGCTAGCCTACAAGTCTTATTGCTACAAGTCATTCAGGCTTCAAGAAGACTGTGCATCAGTTGGACAGATGGTCACAGATTGAGTTGTTTCGAACCGTATCTCCATGGGCGGAGTTTATCAGGGGGCTAGGGGGGGCTAAGCCCCTCCAAGAAGGCCCAGATTCAACTTTTTTACCATGAAAATGGTATCATTTTGGGGGGTTAGCCCCCCTAAGAAGGCCCAGACCTGGGGTTAGCCCCCCTAAGAACGGAAACCAAACTCCGCCCATGCGTATCTCTCAGTTCAGAGCACCGAGGAAAAGAGAAATGCATTCAGCTATGCAATGAGTAGGCCTAGCCTAGAGACGAAGAATAGACTATAGCTATAAGTTACACAAGCAGAGGATGGGGGTCAGTCCAAGCAGAGGGGCCAGAAGCGCAAAAGCGTGATGTTGGACGAGAAGAGTGTTCTAGTCCTCCGAGGAACATAATTCTTTAGAATACAATGATCAGTACTTAGAGCGCAGCATTGCGGCAGCAAACGAAGTGAATTTGTTGCAGACAAAGGTTAATGTTTAATTGTTAGTAATGCTACACTGTTCAGAAACTGATAACCTCACTATTATTAGGTCTACTTTGTATATACGACGTTCGTCATCCATTGTCACGGCCATCTAGTGAATGACTTGCTATTAGATTTAAGTTTAATTGAAATTGACGAATATATATTGCGACTCCCAAAGCAACTAAAAAGGTGTCAAATTTAATTCCGTTATTATTATTACTACCACCACTACCCAGGGCCGTAGCAACAATGAACGTGGCCCTCTCCGAGCATAATGTCCGGGTCGGCGGGGCCCCTTACAATGCAGACACCGGGATGCGGCATTTTTATGCAACATAGCCTGGGCACGATTTTCGATGGATTGTAAGTATGACGTAATGCGTGGGTACCAATCCACACAATTGCCAGGGGAGGAGGTGGTCCCTCGCAACCCCAACACGTCCTTTAACAGTTGGGGCACCACTGGCAGGTGACCGATCCGTACAATTTTAGCCAGAAAGATATCCAGTTCTTATTATTCAGTCACTGATACAAAACTCTACCGTGCACGCTAATAGTTATTATGAAATACTTATAGTAAGAGTTAAAAGACAAAATTTGAAACATTTACCAACTAAATCATTTTTAAAACCATATTTAAACGTTTTTACCGAAAATTATTTATTTCGCACCATTACCATGTAGGCTACCGTAACGGACCAAGTTGAATTACACATCATTAGACACCTTTTAAATTGCCTCTTCCAAAACAATATACTGGTAAATTTCAATCGTTATTACGAAATGAAGTGCGTCGGTTAATAAAAATTATAACTAATTAAAGGTCGGATTATGCAAATAGCATTTTTCAATTTGTCGTCGTGGATGGTTTCATAATTATGTTAATAAAATCTGTAAATATATTGCAATTTACATTGCATAAATAATAAATTATATATAATTATATATATGATTTTTTTATAATTAGTTTTCAACATGCTCAAACAACATTATTCAACATGCTCACCATGCATCACCTTTGTTTATTCCACTATAATAGATTATAGAATACTATAGTGCATCAGTAAAAAAGCAGATACTCAGAATCCAATACAGTGCCATAGAACACTTGTTATTAGAATTCAAAAATGAAATTATGTCGACTGTTTTTAGAAATGAATGTACTATGTATAAGTGTGACTTTGATTTGAAAACTCTGCTTAATACGAGTTGTAGACCTATTCAAGATACGGTACAGTTTATAGACTTCCTATTGAAGTAAAAAATAACGGAAAATAATGAAGGCTGAATGCCATTTTGTTGGCATAATTTTGGGAGTCTATTGTTGTTGCATGAAAATTATCAATATTATGTTGCAAAGTTCTGATTATGCATAATTGTTATTAGTTGTTATCAGTGTTATTTTGTTTTAAATTTTATTCATACCTATTTATTTATATCTCGTAGGCCTATATGTCATAGTGCTCCTTCAAGCTCGCTACTAAGACTGCAGCTGCAGCGGAGTTTCGCGCCAAAGCGCACGAGCAAATGCAATTGAAAGACTTGCTCTTTGTTTGTTTGTTTGTATGTGCACTTGTTATAGCGCCCCTTCAAGCTCTCGCTACTCAGTGGCGCTCCCGATGCAGAACGGACACTGCATCGGAGTTTCATGCCGAAGCGCTGAGCAATTGTAAGTGAAGGACTTGCCCAAGGTCCTTACGCCGCGAGGTGGATTCTAACCTCGGACCTTCCGGCTCCAAGGCAAAGACCACCGCGCCCCACAAGGACCCTATACGCCGCGGCTGGAAGTGGATTCGAACCTGTAACCGCCTGGCTCCTAGACACCGAACCCACCACTGCGCCTCACGATAAATTGCATATAAATTTAAAGAAATGCTAATTAACATGATGGGCTAAGAAATGAAAAAATAAGAAGAAAAAAGAACAAAAGAAGAATAGACAAAAGACGATCCAAGACCTATATAAAGAAAGATATTATAAAATAAATAAATAAAGACGTCAACGGCCATTGTAGTCATAGGATGCAGTTAAACACTGAATGATAATAATGCTACTAGACATTAGTCCTATACCCTTTTCAGATGCCGAATTTTGAACAATCTTGCCTCGAAGACTTTGTTTCATCTTCAAGTCAAAGACATCAATAACCCCACAAAAACAAGCTGCAGCAAAACCTATTGAAGGAAATTAACCGGATTACTGTATTTAATGCGTCGGAATAAATAATTTAAAAGGTGTCTAATAATAGTATTTCTGTCAAGTGTGTAACGTGTGGAGCGATGCTTTAATATTATTAGTCCACAGACAAAACAGAAATTGCCGATTATTAAAATTATAATTATTTTTATCAATGACGCTTATGTAGGCCTACATATAGCGGATATGCCTAATAGTTCAGTAATGTGCAGGAAAGCTCGTTGTAGACTTGTAGTTTAGGCCTACATACTTTACACTTAGTCAGATAGTCTAGTCTAAGACAGGAATAGTAGGCCTAATAGACCTGCAGGTAGTTGATAGACTATTGCAAATAAGAAGGAACGAGTTAATAATAAACGAATGTTGATTCATTGAATAATTAAGCTTACACTTCTTGTGTCCTCTTGTGACTATTGTGTAAGGTTAGGGCCCCACAGTTTTATTGAACAGGGCCTCACATTTGTTAATCCACCTATATTTGTTAGTAGGCCTATGCTAGAACCAACACCAGTAAATTTACATGCAGTAGGCTACCAGACTACCAGGGTCCCCTAGTTAGGATTAGGAATAAACCGTCCAGTGGCATCCAAAATACTCCCAGTCTATCACAATTCAAACGGCTTAGACGGTTGCAGGTTGCTTTTTTGTGAATTATAATCGTTCATTATGACTTGACTTGACTTATGGCTTTGACGATGCTTTCGCACGTGACAGCCGCCCAGCTATGGAAAA
This sequence comes from Lumbricus rubellus, assembly GCA_945859605.1. Taxonomy (NCBI): domain Eukaryota; kingdom Metazoa; phylum Annelida; class Clitellata; order Crassiclitellata; family Lumbricidae; genus Lumbricus; species Lumbricus rubellus. The sequence goes on from OX243817.1 coordinate 832,287, forward strand.
TCTCCACATCTTTCTTTCTTGAGCTTTGTGTGTAGCCTCTTGTATGGACCAACCCATCTCCCTACAGTCCTCACGTATCATGTCGACCCATCTCTTCTTTGGTCTTCCTTTTTTTCTTTTTCCATGCACATATCCATTGACAGCTACCTTCGGGTATCTCTCATCCCTCATTCTGGATACGTGGCCAAAGTAGCGTAGCCGTTTACTTTGAATTTTGTGTATTATATCATGTTGAATATTCAGTCTGTTGTATATCTCTGTATTCCTAATCCTATCCCTTCTCGTGACACCTTCTATCTTTCGTAAGCATGCCATTTCAAACACCCTCAACCGCTGCTTCTGTGCTTCCCTCAGCGTCCAAGTCTCCGAATTGTACAACAATGCACTCAACACCAACGTCTCATACATCTGAACTTTAGTGGTCTTTCCTATTTCCTTCGAGCTCCAAACCTTACCCAGCACTTGCAGTATTCCTCTGGCCAGCCCGATTCTTCTATCCACGTCTTTTTCAGATTCTCCATTTGTGCTAATGGTTCCCCCCAGATACACGAAGTTCTCTGTCTGTTCTAGTTGGTGTCCATCCGCTTCTAAGGGAAATTTGATGTTGCCTCTTCCGAGGAATTGGCTCTCCGTTTTCAGTACATTTATGCTCATCCTCATTTCTCGACTCACTTGGACCACTTTATCTAGCGACTGTTGTAGTCCATTTGCTATTCTTCCCATAATTATAGATGTAGGCCTACATTTAGGATAAACCAAATATACGGCTCTGGTATCTATAATAAAATTTTATATATATATATATATATATATATATATATATATATATACCACCCAAGGCACGCCTTAAGGCTAAAGGCTAATGATTACCTTCCAACCTGTCAACCCGCCCCCGGTCGGTCCACCACGTACATTGGGCCTCTCGACTAGTCTCGAGACTGCAGCAAACCAGGGAGCTGCAGCACCCAAAGCACGACCATCAATACGAGTCTGGCCGTTTGTCTGTATAGGCCTAAGTATAGCCTATCTGTCTTACATGTAAATATAAATATATATGCATACAAAAATATGAGTATATAAATTTATGTACATTTATAAATAGGCCTATTTAAATATATATATATATAATATATATATACAGATAAACGTAACATATGTAGGCTATGTAATTGTGTGGGGGCGCGATGGTATAGTGATGGCATCGATGACTAGGAGCCGGAGGGTTTCAGGTTAGAATCCACCACAAGCCGCAGCGTAGGGACCTTGAGCAAGTGCTTCACTCGAAGTTGTGCGTTTCGGCGTGAAACTCCGATGCAGTGTCCGCGCTGTAGTCGGGACGCCTCTTAGAGGCTTGAAGGGGCGCTATTATAAATGGAGAAATAAATCAATAAATAATATAAAAAATATATTTATAATATAGGCCTATGTACTACAGGCCTATATATGTATATACATATGTATATACATGTATATATTATAGGCCTATAGTGAAATTCTCGCAAGGACTCTTTTTCGCCAATCTTCTGTGTATTCTCTGCTTCGTAGCATAGTTCCACGTGTATTGTGTAATCCAAGTTCCGTCATTCCGTCCTTCATTCCGATTTCAAAATAATGGCAGAACGGGGTGGCCGGGGGTGGGGTCAATAGGGAAGTGCACTCACTGACCCCTTTTCCAATCCCCTATAGCCTCAGGCGGTCATGGACGTGTGCGCGTTCAGAAGGGGCATCTGGAACAGTAGGGGTGTTTGAAGATGGGGTGGGGTGTGAGAATCTCCTCGGCCATCATGTACCATTGTACCTGCTAGTTTGCTATACTAAATCATAGACTTATTTGTATTCTGTATGATGTGTGCATGTGTGTATAATAATTATGTAGGCATAAGTATGTTATATTAAGAATGTTAGTATGTTATATTGAGATTGTTGTTGTATTCGGGCTTAACGACACTGTTTCATATCTATGATGATTAGTGTCGGAGGCAGAGTACAACCTCACACTCCACGTTTATATTGCGACCGAGTCACCCGCAGTAAAGATCCGAGAAATTAATCTCTGTCCGGGAATCGAACCCGGGTCGCCGGCGCGGCGAGCGGGCTACAACCCACTCGACCACGCAGGATCTCTGTTATATTGAGAAGAATAATACGATTTATATAGCGCCGCAAGACAGCCGAGGTCGAAGGGAAGGGCGTTGTAGCATACACGAGTTCAACAAGTTAATAGCAGTCATATTATGATTATTTAAAAAGATGGATCTTTTGCTGTGATTTAAAATGCCTCAATGTAGACATAAATCTATGTATGTGTGCATAACTGAATAGAAGCCCATGTAGAGATGTCTAGCATATTTTAATAGTTTTGCTCAATAAATCTCTGTCACGTTGGGCTTCTATTATGGCCTACATAAATTATTATATACACACAATATAGGAGAAATTACAAACACCTGCTGCAGGTCAATAGAGAGTGCAAGGCCTACTATGCGATGACTGCTGCCTATTCAAAGACAATAGACCACTCTGTTTGGTGGTTATGACGTTCACGTAGGCACCTGTGTGTGACGTACGTGTCAAATCATAATTGACATGGATGTCCAACATTGTCCATTGTCCAGGGTCTGAAATAGTTTTATTGCTATCTGTGCCAGGGTCACATACATAACATATATATATATATATAATATATATAATATATAATATAATATATATACATATATAATATATATACATATAAGTATATATAAAAAAAATTGTGTTTTTTAGCAAAGCGATGCTGTCACAATAGAATGTCCATCGCACGAAGTTTAACGTGTCCTTTTGTTGTGATTCTGTTGGATTGGGTCCCCAAAGTTTTCCTGGCCCTCTGAACAGGGCCAGGGGACCCAACCCTCATTTGTTAATCCGGCAATGTTCACAAGTTTCTTATTACAGTTTATTCCGAAATGTGTTCTGCCTTGTGAAATGTATACCGAAAGCCTTAATGTTGATTCTTAAACTGTTCCGGAACCCACTATCTCGGCCTTGATAGCTAGAACTGTATAAGAGACGCTTTATAAATAATTGTTGTTTACAATAATACAATACAATACAATTAGTCATTTATACCGCGATCCTATCTTTGCATTTGCTCTGCTCCGCTTTACATTTTTTTCTTGTATTCATTCCTATTTGCATTAATTAGTTAATAATTAGTTAATTAATAATTAAACATTAATTCCTTACAGAAAAGCCTATAATATTATTATAATCAGCCAGGAACACACTGTTCAAAAGATATCCAGTCACAGATTGTTAACCATTTTTAAAATATACTACAGCCTTCAATTATTGGCCTCTATTATACTCCGTGTTTTATCTAGACACTTCTGGGGAAAGTATTCCCAGAATTTACCTTCCACTCCAGAAAGAATTAAGACAATAATAATATAATAGCTTTGAGTTGTTGTTTACATAATAATAATAATAATAATAATAATAATGTAACGGCCTGCTCCCTCCTCGAAAGAAAACCACGTGACCGGGGGTCCCACCCTTGGTATTGCTTTTCAGCCTCCCAAGTGATAGGTGCCCGCCCTGGAAATTCAAATGAGGCGCCGCACTGTTGAAGGGGTTCTCTGTCGTCAGGTAGCTCTACAGGTCCATCTAAGTAGGTAAGATCCATGGCAGTCAACGCTTTACTTGTGGTAAAGTTATAGATTAGGGTTGGGTCTTCCACCTCAGGACGGGGATGTCTCTCATTGGTACCAGGAATGGCTTCGGTCGAGTGGCGACATATGTCTGCGGTCCTCGGTCTGAGGACGACGGCTTCCTCTAATTGAAGACCGTCTGGGTTCAAATCCCCTTCAACAGATTGTGTAAATCCCCGATCCCCAGATGTGGTCCACCCTTCCCTTCTCTTTTCCCTCATTACCTCACCTTCTTCTCGGGAAGGACTACCCCGATGGTGTTGCTCTTGTAAGTGGCTTATCTCTTGACTAAGGCTCTTGAATTGGGACTCCTGTCGTTCCATGGACATCCCCAAGGTTTCTGAAACGGTTAGTAAGAGTTCCCCAACTTGTTTACCCTTTACTTCTAATTGGTCAAGACGGTCAGGGGTTCCTCCCTTCTCCCCTTCAGTTATGCATTCCTCTAATTCTTCATCAGAGTGATCCTCAGACCTATTAGGAGTTTCCATTATTCAGTTATTTATTAACGTCAGATTTAATTTATTTTAATTAAACAATTCCACTGAGTATAATGTACAAGCGTTGCTGACAATTAACATCTGTGATCGGGCCTAGATATTGTTCTTCAATAACTATGCAATATGTCTTCAAAGTCAGCAGAATCTCCGTAAATAATCAGCAGGCGTGCACAACCTTAATTCTAGTAATCGTGTTTTATAATTAACAGTCAGGTATAATGAATCACAATTCAGACGGTAGCTTTCAACCGTTATTCAATATCGACTTAAGTTTCAACTCTTATTATCAGTGAACATTAATTTCTATTTAATTAACTGCACTTGGTTTCGGATTCTGTTATGGAGCAATTAGATTATTTTATACTTCCCTGGTAATTTCCGTGCAATTTGGCCAACACTCGCATTCAAATATGAAAAGAAGATCGGCAGATTTCTTGTCCGAATATTGGAATATATGACAATAAAGATTCACACAGAATCGGCTGCAAACTGTCCCAAAACCAGTCGCTTTGTCAACGGTATATTCTTATTCATGAAATCAGGCAATCAGCCACACGTTCAATATTTTTAGACCCAAAATATGCAGAATTTCTTGTCTTCACCAGCCGACCTCTTACCCCGATGAAAACCTCCAGTCGACTGCGCATTTCGGCGGTTGCGGCGGTCACGTGGGACGCAAACCTCGGCCTCTGATAGGTCGGACAAAACTACCCGATTGGCTACCACAAGAAGATCTAGAAGTTTCGACAGAAGCCTCTTACAGTAGGTCCCTCACGTCGTCATGACGACCACCGCAAAAATATACCCTCTATGTGATGAACTAAAAATAGACCCGCGATAACTGGTAAAATCAATTAGCAAGTAAGTACGCTAAGCGGCCTAACGGGACGATAAATTGTAGCGGCCTCATAGGACGTTACACACCCCCCCACTTAATCCAATTTTCCACCTTAATGGAAAATTTCCAGAATAGGATCCGAAACCAAACAATATAAGTAAGCAACCTTAACTAATTTACTACGGTACTACGTAAGAACAAGATCCTCAATTGATACACATTGTACCGACAACCCCGGTACGCTTAGGTGAAAAAGGGTTCATGCCCAAAAAAAGAATTATCAAGTCTGAACTTATAACCATCACGAAACTGACATCAGCAATTTAAGGTTATCACAAAGAATCTCGGTGCTGAATCAAATTTACAGTTAACACAAATTATAATCATCATTCCTAATCCATCACTTGCACGGAGCCACTTACTAGGATACTTAAATGTCTTCCAAACACAATATTCCCTGCTCCGGCACCAAATCTTACTAAACGATTATACTAACAAATCAGCACATTACAATTCCATTTAACAGATTACCAATAACTATGAACCACATGCACGTTACACAATAAAAGAATACTATTTCTTTAAATTCTATCCTCACCGATGATCAAAGAGATTTCTGGGAAAACTCTGTTCCTTAGTTCAGCAAACAATCGCTATCAGCGATGGGCAGTCAATACTTCATTACTCACGTTACACGTTACTAGGGCTGAACTATTAAGCAAAGGCTTTACTGCTTAGTGAAGCATACCCAAGCCACACTAGGACGGATTTCTCCTAGACCTGTGTATAGTCTGTCGACGTCTACCTTACAAGACGGAGCATAACAGAGCAGACCTTCCGGAACTAGCAAACAAAGGATTTACTATTCAGGGAAACATACCCAAGAAGCTAGTACGGGTTTCTCCCTGACTTATGCAAAAGACTTTCTACGTCCACCTTACAGGACGGAATATAATAGAATAGACCCGTAACGCTGTCTGGACAATTACAACCCACTATTCTACATCTGAACCTGCCTTCACTAACCATATAGAATTCAAAATAGCCAATAATCTCATCATAGATTATACAATTAATCATGATTATGCAATCACATCTTCTATACTACAAACAAGCACAGCATCCTTGCCCTTCTTCGTGGCAACAAAGAAAACAATGCAAATAGAACAACAAGTAAACAATTCTTACCTACCCCCATGATCTAACCTAGATCAAGTCTAGAAACAACAATTCATATGCATTTGTTCTCATCCAAAGGAACTAAAACCAGGCTTCTCGCCAAAGCCTAAACCTATCGCCATTACGCGATAATATCTTACATTACATATACGTTACCTATATCTTACGGGGCGAACAATGTTCCTGCGAGGTCTCGCATCGGACATTAATTCCTCAACTTCAGGATTATTCAATCCATTCAGGGTCTCCAAGTCTAAAGGACCTGCCGGATCTAGGTCTTCTATCTCATTCCACTCTCCTGGAGGGTCCCCCACAAACAATTTAAGTTTGTCAATGTAAACCAACTTGGCTTGCGAGCGTGCGGATTTCTGAATCTTAAAAAGGACCGGACTCAGCTGTTCGATTACCTTATAGGGTCCAGTGTAAAGTTTATTCCACTTATCCTTAATCCCAGGGCGTCTCCGTGGATAGAAGTACCAAACCCATGACCCTATGGGAAACCTAGCGGGCTTCACTCTCATATCATACCGGAAATTTCTGTTAGTGACATGGCGCTGCATAAATCTTCGAGCAATTTCAAAGTTATTTTGCACATTCTCAATTTGATTCACAACAAAATCATCGGTACTAGACAAAGCATTTGCAACTTGGACATCTCCTAAAACTAAATCAATCGGCATGCACAACTCTCTTGACAGGAACAGCCGGTTAGGTGTGAATCCGGTGCTTTCACTTTCACTTGCTCGATAGGCGGCGAGGACGTAGGGAAGATGCACATCCCAGTCGCGCTGGTTCTGGGCTACCACCTTCCCGAGCAGGGTGTTCAAGGTTCTGTGAAACCTCTCCACGGCTCCGTTGGTACTTGGTTTGTACGACGTGGTCCGCACCTTGTCGATCTGGAGGTGACGGCACATTTCCTTGAACAGGTTCGCCTCGAAGCAGGGGCCTTGGTCTGTCAAGATTTGTCGCGGGCAACCGAACCGACAGAAGACTTCCTCGACTAGGACTCGTGCCACGGTCGTCGCCTCCTGGTTGCGGATCGGATAGGCTTCCGCCCAGCGGGTGAAGTGGTCCACGGCAGTGAGGATATACCGGTATCCTTTACTGGAGGTGGGATGCGGTCCAGTGATGTCTACCCCCAAACACTCCATCGGGGCTCCCACGGACATCGGTTGGAGACGACCCTGTCTGGGCGTCTTTCCGCGGTGGTACTGAGCGCACGGGACACACCGCCGAAGTGCCATTCGTACATCCTCTCTCCACCCCGGCCAGTAAGCTCTCTTTTGGAGTTGAGCGAGGGTACGTCCGATACCCATGTGCCCTCCAGTAATTCCTTCATGAGCGAGCCGTATTAACGAAGATCGTCGACTACGCGGGGGAATCAGTTGTCGGGTCGCAACTTGCCCATCATCTGCGTGGAGCCAGTTCCGGGTGAGCAGTTCCCTGTGGAGTTCCAGCTGCGGCCATTGGGCTACCAAGTTCTTTACAGTTCCGCTTTGACTCCGCAATTCGTCGTAAGAGGGAGGATCATCAGAGCTGAGCTTCTTTTGGATAACCCAGCCCAGCTCGCGGTCGGCTCGTTGTTCATCCCGAATGGTCGTTCGGTCCCAATCGGTCGGTAGATCCACCGCTCCTCCACGGAGGCCCGTCGTTTCACGGATGACTTGAACTTGTTGCGGCATGCGCGACAGGGCGTCCGCGTTCTGGTGCGCAGTTCCGGCTCGATGCTGGATATCGAACTCGAATTCTTCCGTTATGGCCAGCCATCTGGCCTGTTGTCCGATAGGAAGCGGCGTCCTCCTCAGCCATTGCAAGGCGGAGTGATCGGTGCGTAGCAAGAATCGACGCCCCAGCAAATACTGTCGATAGGTCTTTAGAAAGTAGACGATGGCCAGAAGTTCTCGCTTCGTCACGTCGTAGTTCTGCTCCGCCGTAGAACAGAGTCGGCTACCGTAGCAAACTACGCGTTCTTGCCCGCCTTGGATTTGTGAAAGGACTGCTCCTATGGCCTCGCCGGATGCGTCTGTATCAAGAATGTACAACCCATCATCATTGGGTAAGGCCAGGATGGGGGATTCAGTCAGGAGTCGCTTCAGGTGAGAGAAGGCAGCCTCGCACTCGGTGGACCATTGAAAGCGAAACCCCTTTTTGGTCAGCGCATGCAGCGGTCTGGCGATTTTGGCGAAGTTCGGCACGAATTTTCTGTAGTAAGAACACAATCCGATGAAGGCGCGAACGTCTCGCAACTTCCTAGGAGTTGGCCACTCCTTAACCGCTACAGTTTTCTCTGGGTCGGTCATAATGCCATCCTCACTTACGACGTGACCCAAGAACAACACTCGGCGCTGCAGCAGGTGACATTTCGAAGGCTTCAACTTCAACCCGACGGTTGCCAACCTTTCCAGCACTTGTGTTAATCGTTCCAAGTGAGTCTCAAGATCTTCGGCAAAGACAATGATGTCGTCTAGGTAAATCAGACATACCTCGAAATTCAGTCCAGCCATGACAAGGTTCATCATTCTCGAAAACGTGGCCGGCGAGTTGCAGAGACCGAAGGGTAGCACCCTAAACTGAAAACTTCCTCTTCTGGTGATGAAAGCTGTCTTCGGGCGATCCCTTGGATGAACTGCAACCTGGTGGTACCCTGCACGAAGGTCAAAAGTGCTGAACCATTTGGCTCCGGCTAGAGTATCCAAACTCTCGCTAATCAGAGGTAGAGGATAGGCGTCCTTCCGGGTTTTAGTGTTGACCGCTCGATAGTCCACGCAAAATCTTGGGGTACCGTCTCGTTTTTTCACCATCACCACATTACTTGCCCAGGCTGAGGCTGACGGTTCTATCAGCTTTTGTTGTAACATGTTGTTCACTTGTTCATCAATGACTGGTAATAGCGTCAACGGCTGGCGACGCAGCGGTTGTCGAACAGGGCTTTCGTTTCCAGTTTCTATTTCGTGTTGGATTACATCGGTGAAGCCCAAATCCCATTCATTCATTGAAAAGGCTCTCTGGTTTGCGATGATGATTTGCCGGAGACGTTCCTGTACTTCCTCCGGTACATCGGCAGCAATGTCTCTCCACAAAGGAGAAAGGGTCTCCGCGATTTCTGCGTCGGTAGATTTCGGCAACGTTTCGTTAACGGCCGCGCACCCAGCCGAAGATCTCAAGAGTTTCTCTTCTCCCATTACCGTAACCGGTTCGGCGGTACATTGAACCCCTCTCTTCAGCCAGAGTTCTTGATCGGTGGGATTCATCACCCGAAGCGGCAGATCGAAGTTCCGGTTAGGGAGCAATGTTCCGGCTAGAATGAGTCCGGAATCTAGCACTTTCGGATTTACAGCCCAGGAATCGGTCATTGCTTTCAAGTTCGAAAGGAGCGCATAACTTTCAACATCCATTTCACTTTTTGCCACGACGAGTGTGTCATGAGAAATTACTATCTTACGACACAGCCCGGCACGAGGTTTGGATTGCACTTCAAATCTGTAGCCTCCCACCAGGATCCAGTTGCGACCGATATGCCAGAGTACATTTTCGTGTTTCATCCAAGAAAGTCCAAGGATCAGTTCAGAGACCTGTTCTGTAACTAAACAGGGAATATTGAATTCGTGGCCGTCGATTTGCAGTTTCAGTATTGTCTCTCCCGCAACACGAATAGCAGACCCGTTAGCAGCTAACAAGGACTGTTCAGAATTCTGCACATCTTTAGGATCTACTAGCGAAGCAGGACATAATGTCATTTCGCAGCCAGAGTCAAGCAAGGCTAGAAGAGATTTGCCATTCAGTTTCACAGAGAGGTAGGCATCATTTCTACCTTGGACGTGTCTGACATTACCTTCTCGATTCCCGGTGGTTTCTTCAAATTCTTCATCCGCTGGCGACCTCTGGGGACGTTCTGGACAAACGCGAGCCAAATGTCCCGGTTGATTGCATTCATAACAGCGACGGTTGTCCCATTTCACCCGAGAAAAGTTATTGTCTCTATTTCGGTTCCACGGCTGATTGTTGGTTCCGGTTCCTCTCCAGGGTGGTGATGAACGTTGCGGCTGCCATTGCCGAAACTGACCCTCAGTTGAAGTAGCACTCAACTGGTTCTGGAACATTTCTTTCAACCGTCGGGTCAGCGTTTCTTGCATCTGGTTGAATTTTTCGTCGAGGTTGAAGTCCACTTCCTTCACTGTCTTGATGCGACCCGGTTGACGGTCGTGGAAGCCGGTGGAATCTTCATCAGCGCGGCGGTAGCCTTCCAACCGGAGAGCGATTTTGTAGGCGCTATCTAACGTGGTCGGTTCTCGCTCTCGTACCTTCAGAGCCAGGCCCTTGTCAGACAGTGCATCAAGAAAAGCTCGAATAGCTATTGTCTCACTATGCGCGGACGACGGTCCTGGGAAAGCTAAAATCATAAGCTTTCGGATGCCTTGTACGAGCTGACCGAGATCTTCACCCGATTTCTGACGGCGAGAATTCAGTTTGGTTTGGTACAAGGCTGCCTGGTCCGAACTTCCGTATCGTAGTCGTAGACGGTCGACTAGATCGGTGCAGGTGGTGATGGCTTCCGAGTCGAATTCATGCAGAAGTTGGTCTACCGGTTCTACTAGCGCACACGTCAGTTGGGCCAGTTTCTCTTCTTCAGTCCAACGGTTACTTTTCGAACATACTTCGAACTTCTTAAGGAACACTTCTACTGAGGTCTTACCGTTGTATCGGTCCAGCTTCATTGGCGATGTCATTCTTCTATCTGGGAAATTTGAATATTCAGTTCGTGGTTTCTCAGCAGGTTCTTTCCTTTCACAAGCAATTGGTTCGGATCGAGACGGTTCGGCAGTGTCCTTTTTCGGCGACAACTCTCGAGCGCAAGAGCTGACGATTGTGGGCGGTTTTTCAGAAGCAACACCGCTCCCGAGTATGAACGGATTAGGCAGTTCGTCGTTGAGACCACCCGCGACAATCGGTTTCATTGTTGGCCACTGCATTAATTGTTTCGCCAGGGCAACCCGTTCATCGTACGAGGCTGGGCCGTAGTAGGGCACGAAGATGGGCTGTACTGTCTCACGAGGTAAGTATTCGTAGCTCTGGGTAACCTGAGTTTTTAGCGACGAGGACATCGTTGACATTATCGGCCGACTCGAAGATGTCGTCAGGGTGGGCATACGAAGAATCGAAGCAGAAGCGAACGCGATCTTTTCTGATTCAGGTTTCATTTCACGTACCTGGACGTCGTGCATACCCACATTCTTCGAAGAGATGATTCGTGGAGGAATTTCAGTTGATCGTCGAAGGTCTCCAGCTTCAGTGTTCATGAATTGGTACGACGAGTATGGGAAGGTGGCAGCCCGTGGAGTTGCAGTTGACATGGGACGACGAGGATGTGCATCTCGTGGACCCCAGTCGTACTCTCGTGTGAACGACAAATCCCCATTTGATTTATCTACAACTAACATTCCAGAGTTAGTACATGTTTTCAAACAGTCTTGCCCTATAGCTATCGTATTTGAATCGAGCACAAATCGATGTAAAGGCCGCATATCAGTTACTTCTGAGTCTTCACTATTGCATTTCAATTGTTCGGTTATATCATTATTTAACCGGTTTTGTTTCTTGCGCATATACGACTCATAGTCAAAGCTTTCATAAATCGTATTTAAATCTCTATGATAGACAGTTTCATTCCTAACAATTTCGGGTTCTTTTCTGGCCCTTGTATCTTGACTAAGTTGTACCTGAGCGTCAGCTGTATTTGAACCTAGTTCCCAAACCTCACTTAGTCTAGGACCAAATGTACCTGAACTTAATTTTACCCCACTTAGTCTGGTGCCAATTGTAACGGCCTGCTCCCTCCTCGAAAGAAAACCACGTGACCGGGGGTCCCACCCTTGGTATTGCTTTTCAGCCTCCCAAGTGATAGGTGCCCGCCCTGGAAATTCAAATGAGGCGCCGCACTGTTGAAGGGGTTCTCTGTCGTCAGGTAGCTCTACAGGTCCATCTAAGTAGGTAAGATCCATGGCAGTCAACGCTTTACTTGTGGTAAAGTTATAGATTAGGGTTGGGTCTTCCACCTCAGGACGGGGATGTCTCTCATTGGTACCAGGAATGGCTTCGGTCGAGTGGCGACATATGTCTGCGGTCCTCGGTCTGAGGACGACGGCTTCCTCTAATTGAAGACCGTCTGGGTTCAAATCCCCTTCAACAGATTGTGTAAATCCCCGATCCCCAGATGTGGTCCACCCTTCCCTTCTCTTTTCCCTCATTACCTCACCTTCTTCTCGGGAAGGACTACCCCGATGGTGTTGCTCTTGTAAGTGGCTTATCTCTTGACTAAGGCTCTTGAATTGGGACTCCTGTCGTTCCATGGACATCCCCAAGGTTTCTGAAACGGTTAGTAAGAGTTCCCCAACTTGTTTACCCTTTACTTCTAATTGGTCAAGACGGTCAGGGGTTCCTCCCTTCTCCCCTTCAGTTATGCATTCCTCTAATTCTTCATCAGAGTGATCCTCAGACCTATTAGGAGTTTCCATTATTCAGTTATTTATTAACGTCAGATTTAATTTATTTTAATTAAACAATTCCACTGAGTATAATGTACAAGCGTTGCTGACAATTAACATCTGTGATCGGGCCTAGATATTGTTCTTCAATAACTATGCAATATGTCTTCAAAGTCAGCAGAATCTCCGTAAATAATCAGCAGGCGTGCACAACCTTAATTCTAGTAATCGTGTTTTATAATTAACAGTCAGGTATAATGAATCACAATTCAGACGGTAGCTTTCAACCGTTATTCAATATCGACTTAAGTTTCAACTCTTATTATCAGTGAACATTAATTTCTATTTAATTAACTGCACTTGGTTTCGGATTCTGTTATGGAGCAATTAGATTATTTTATACTTCCCTGGTAATTTCCGTGCAATTTGGCCAACACTCGCATTCAAATATGAAAAGAAGATCGGCAGATTTCTTGTCCGAATATTGGAATATATGACAATAAAGATTCACACAGAATCGGCTGCAAACTGTCCCAAAACCAGTCGCTTTGTCAACGGTATATTCTTATTCATGAAATCAGGCAATCAGCCACACGTTCAATATTTTTAGACCCAAAATATGCAGAATTTCTTGTCTTCACCAGCCGACCTCTTACCCCGATGAAAACCTCCAGTCGACTGCGCATTTCGGCGGTTGCGGCGGTCACGTGGGACGCAAACCTCGGCCTCTGATAGGTCGGACAAAACTACCCGATTGGCTACCACAAGAAGATCTAGAAGTTTCGACAGAAGCCTCTTACAGTAGGTCCCTCACGTCGTCATGACGACCACCGCAAAAATATACCCTCTATGTGATGAACTAAAAATAGACCCGCGATAACTGGTAAAATCAATTAGCAAGTAAGTACGCTAAGCGGCCTAACGGGACGATAAATTGTAGCGGCCTCATAGGACGTTACACAAATAATAATAATAATAATAATAAACAAACTGTAATTATATAATTATATATTTTGTATTCCCTCTTTTACGACATAATGATAAATATATAAATTTATTGCACTAAAATATAAGATTCTGTCACACTATAATGAGAAGAATTAACTTTTACTTTAATAATAACAATAATAATTTTCGTTTATTCAACAATCCCTTTGACAGACCACAACCGGTTACATTTTACAATTATGCAGTTTAAACGATTTACAGGAACTCAGATGACTGAATACATAAATCTTAAGTACTAACAGAACAGACAGCCTGCAACAATAATAATAATATAATAGGAACAAATATGATATTTATAGACCTACAACTAAGTGACATCTCTGTAACGAACTGACTTGGCGCTATCCAAAACAAGCTATCATTTACTACAGTAATAAATGCTTGGCATATATAGATGAGTTGATTTCTATTTAATACTACTACCGTAAAACGGGGTCACTTTGGCCCATTTTCAACTTGTTTTGATAATAAAACGATAATGCGACTGAATATGGCTGATCTAGCAATTTCATTAGCAGTGCATAGGGTTAGAGAGAAGAAGTGTGCAATAAAAAAAATTGTGTGATAACAGTTGAACCTTTATTTTTTTACTTTTCATGTGGGCCAAAGTCACCCCATCAGGCGGGGTGACTTTGGCCCACAGTGGTTTTGCCGTTATTAGACAAAGTGGACCAATTGATGGGGTGACTTTGGCCCTTGGAATGTGTTTTAAAATATATATAAACCTATAATAACACAAAAATGGCACTGGTACTGGCACTGGTACTTGTAAAAGACTTGTAAAGGACTACTGCGAAGTCATAATTATGACAATTGAAATGTTCGTGAACTCCATCTGCTTCTCAATATCAATTAATCACTTTGAACAATGTCTACACTGAAAACTAAAAAAAGACTATGGCACTGTACTGGTACTTATATAAGACTTGTAAAAAGATTAGTGAGAAGTCAACTGACTAATGAAATGTCCACGAATTCCATTTACTTTCCGGCATAGGGACTTGGTGCAGTTCTGGTGCAGATGTTTTTTTATGGAGGAATTTTCAAAATTGCTGCTGTATGGTAATATCTTATCAACATTTGAAGGCCAGTTCCAGCTCACATCACTTCTAGCTAAACAGCTGACTTGAGCTCCTCGTTTATTTTGTGCTTTGACCATGCCATGAAATTGTTCACATTGGTAAATGTGACTATAACAGTCACCTTTCAAGAAAGTGGTACCGTATGCTCAACCAAAAACCAGTCAAAATAGGCTATCTTAGAAAGTGAAGTTTAAGCAAATACATTTATTAATTTTGACAAAAACATAATATATACATCATCAGCAGTAACTTATAATATGGGCCAAAGTCACCCCCCAACTAGGGCCAAAGTCACCCCAAAAAATGTTCTTGCATTTCTAACTTACTTACTAGCGACATCGCGTAACAAACGGTGCACCATCCACATGCCATTATAATGTACATTGACAAGTGTAATTGTCACCCATGGTATTATTGACGGTAGTTCTCCCAGAAAAATAATTTTGCACATCTTAAATTTTTTTCTTTTTTAAGGCTTGCAAACAAATGTGGAAAATTTCAACAAATATTACAATGAAATCAATCAAATTACTTTTAAATATTCGTTATATAATGACATATCATGAGCTGTAAAGCATTTCAAAACCACGTGATAACTACGAAAGCTGGGAGGTGTGCAAACTAATTTTTCAATTTGGGCCAAAGTCACCCCGCGGGCCAAAGTAACCCCGTTTTACGGTACATAAATATAATTAAGCTATAGTAACGCCGATATCCTTAAGGCTTAACTGATCCTCCCACCGTCATCTTGCCAAACTCTGTCATAGTAGGTCCTATAATTAATAGGCCCCTTCTAAGCGGGACTTGTCCCTTTGGGAGTGCCTATTGCTCCCCAAATTTGCCTCCAACGTTACTGTTATATTACCACTTGTGTAACACTAGGTTTTGTATAGCCTACTATGTCTACTTTGGGAACAATAAACAATTTAATTGAATAACACTATACTATTCCTTATTGAAGGAATGCAACAAGGTACAAAAGCTGCAGTTTACAGTTAGTAGGCGTATAATGAAAAATAATCGTCAATAAAGAGGCTGAGGAGTAAATTAGGGGTTAAGAAGATCTGCATAACATTAAAGGATATACAGGTGACTGACAGATACCAGCAAGAATCTGACCTGATGTGTGACCTGACGTGACCTCAATCTTTGCACCGAGTAACCTCTGGTGTGTATTCCTATATGGCCTATGTGCGTTGGTATGCCCTCTGTACAGGGCATCAATGAAGCCAAAGGATGGCTATAGACTGTCACTATACTGTTCAGCTTTAGATGCCAGTAATTACAGGTTCCAGTAGAGTAGGGCTTTCTGTAGGTCGTAAAGCAGGCAGAGAAAGCATTTCAGTTTGGCTAAGTAGCCTAACTGCAAGGACGATAGCGTGGAGTCAGATCCTGCCGTTGTTAAAATTATGTGAACTCAGAGTTTTACATTATTTTTATTGGAATAAAATTTAATTCCAATTGGTAGATCGTCAGTTATTTCAAGTGAAACTTGTTAACAATAGATTTTGACTCGTGTTCATTAATTTAAATTTCCACTTTGATAATCTGTAAATATTCTGACCGCTGAACCACTCCCAACAGTAAGCTATAATGAGAAGCCGTTAATTTATTCAGAACGTAATAATACGTTTTATTTTTTCTGTCTCGGCATTATGAAGGGGGGGGCAGGTCTTCCATCTCGTCGTTTCATCTTCTCCGACTTCTCGTCTATAGCGTAGCATACACAAGAACAGATATCAATTCCTAACAGCACGTCTAACTTCCCGATAGCCTTCTATAATAGCCTAATTATTAGTCTAAATACACGACAGTCTGTATACATACTTAAAGACATTCATTTCTATGTAGCATAATTTTCTATTTTATTCCAAATAGCTGATTTAATAATAGCTATGACAGTGCAAGAGGGAATTTAATCTGACTTATTACTTATTTTATGCTTAGTTTATTAAAATGGAATGAATGATTTAATTAAAATTTCCTTTGTAACTTTAGTTCCATTACTAATATGTTACAATTATTGTCATAGTATTGGTATACTATTGCCATGTTAGTGTCCTGCTATTGCCATCCCAGATAACACCGACTCAGGGGACCCGTGCGGTTTTCTCACGGGGTGCCGGTGCGGTTTTCTGACGGGTTTTGACCGCGGTTATCTCGCGGGTCCCGTCAGGTGCACCCCGCGAGCTTGTCGCCGTCTACCGACTCTACCGGTATATGCTTTTATTCCGACGCCATTTTGCATGCCGTTTCGAATGCACGAGTATTCTGAGATCGAGATTTGTTTCTGTTGAAGGTAAGTTTACGTTTTATTTATTACGCCAAAGAACATGCACCTATCTATATCAACATTTTAGGTAAATGCTGCGTCTAATTTTGGTCGGAATACTTAATAGGCGCGACGCAGATTGGGTTAAGATTATGGACATTATGGACAACACGTGCTGGGGGTTAGCCTAAAACATGTTCTGCTTCGCATGATTTATGCATTGTTTGCGTGTCCGTGAGTGTTTAAGTTGATCTTTGATAGGGGAATTGCTTATTATATTAATCATATCGGCCTTATGCCTCGTGTGCACTGAATTCCTTTTTTATCTACAATACTAACCCCTATAAAATTCGTGGTAATCGTGTATTTTAGCGTCGTAAATCATTAACCATTGCGTGGGTTTCAGCGTTGCACGAATACAAGTCGTATTGACGAAAAGAATTCTTGCTAAATAGAGGTATGGTGGGATTAATTAAAATGATTTTTTAAAACTGAAATTGAGGCGGACTTTATGACAATAATCTCGCTGAAATCGAAGCTGGATTGGTGAACAGTAATTTTTGATTCAACAGAAGGGATTTTGCCAATAAAAATAATTTCTGCCTAAATGGAAGCGCAATTGATTAAAAACAAATTCTTCCCTAAGCAGAAGCTGGATTGATGAGTAGGATTCTTACCACACTAGAAGTTAGATTGCTGCAATAAAAAAAAATTTACGACACTAAAATGCATGATTACCAAATTCGTTTGAAACTTCTGATTTGTATGCCCTATTGGTAATCCCGAAGACTGCGTGCCTGTTTACGAAACAGTATGGTTGCCAACGACTTAGCTAAATTAGAGCGCTGTGACCTATCAGTCGCATCCCTGATGAAATTCACTCATTAAGTAAGTCAACGCGAAATCTATGTAAAATGGCCAGGTTAATAAAATTATAAATGAGGGAAATATTCAGTAAATACAAGCAAATGTAAAATTCGAAACTAAAGCTGAAGCGCTCTATTTTAGCAATTTCTTGGGCAGCGATACTGTTTACATAAACAGGCATGCAGTCTTCGGGATTACCACATTATTTGTCTTTATAGTTGTCTTTATAGTTGTCTTTATTTGTCTTGTTTACACAATGTCTATCATCGTTAAATTTTGCTCGTGTTTTGCTGTATTTGCAGTTTATGCGAGTAATTTCCACCTACTGAATGCAAAACAATTTGATTTACTGCCAGTTGAAAGTAAATTTTAGACTAGACAGGCATTGTATAAAAGTCGTGACTTATAAATTTTAAAGTAATTTTTTAATGACTTAGCTAAAATAGTATGTGAGTCATTTGCTATATAAATTGGTTTTCAAGGCTTAACTTAAGGTGCAGCATGTTTTTAAAACTAATTTCAAATTGCAATGTCTGAATTTTACTGTCTCTTGTTAGATAAAACTTATCTGATATGCTTGTTTTAAAATGCAGGTGTGGTGAAGCAAAATATTCCTTAAAAAACAGCACGAGGAAATGGTCAAGGACGAGTTGGCTGTTTGGTTTGAGAATTTTATGGATCTTGGCACTCGACGACGTCGGCCGTTGAAATCTGCGCCTTTCAGATAGACTGAACATCATTTAACATTATCAATAATTTTGATTAAATAAAGAACTTCGATAATTTCTGTTGAATAAACTGAGGTGTCATTCAAAGCTATTGTTGATTATTTATTCCTTTAACTGTGTTTGGTAGACAAGACATAAATCAATATTATGTTGGAAACCACTCAGAGTAACTTAAGAAAACATTATGTTCGTGTTTCAAATTTTTTCCAGGAATTTCGTGTGTTTAAAATAGGCTACTCCTTGTTTCATTTTGTTAGCATGCAATTCTTAACTCTATTTTGATGCACCTATTTCATTTTAATTAGGTTCGTGTACTTAAAATGTGCAATGCATGATTCAAACATGGTTTTTGCAACATATTGAGTTTTATATTTGTTTTTAAAAGTTTTGCATCAAACTTCAAAATGACAAGAAATAAGTGCTCCAGCTTTATTCAAACTCAGGATAAAAGGTAAATAATTCAATATCTGTTGCTCTTTGCTTGAGTTTGAATAAAGCTGGATAAATTATTTTTTTTTAATTTTTGAGTTTGATGCAAGACTTTTGAAATGATGAATGAAACTCAATACATGCTGTAAATATGACGTTAAGGGATGGTTCTAGTGTGTGGAGCACATATAGCACAGTTCACAGTACATTTGGCATACTCTGGGAATCGTTTTTCAGTCCTGGGAATGATCTGCGTAGACTGGCGGGCTAGCCCGTATGGGGCCCGTCCGGAGACCGGGGACAGAACCCGCTGGGATCCCGCCGGGTTCCCCGTACGGGTCCCGTGAGTCAGCCCGTATGGGACCCGTGAGGTTCCCGAATGGGCTGGTTATCTGGGATGCTATTATTGTCATGCTATTGTTTTTTACCCTCACAGCATTGCTATTGTTATGTAGTTATTATATATATTTGTGCTATTGACATTATATGAGTCATGCTATTGAATTGGTATGGCATGTCATAGACCCACTGCCATTGCAACTGTATAATTATTTTTGTAGTTATGACGATTTACGTAATTATCATCGTTAGTAGCAAGTTATACTTCAAGAAATCAAGTACCCGGTGTGCTTTTACATTGTCAACTCTAGCACACTACATACCGGTAACTCATCACATGTACATGTTAAAAAGCTTTTTAACATAAAATATTATTGTATGTTATATTGTTATGTGTTAAAAAGATGTCATGTAATATCGTATTGTGGGATTACAGTTGTTGAATTTTCATATGGTATAAATTACTATATTAGACTGCTATGCTCTGCTAGAATAGTGTTGTAGGCTACTGCTACAATAGAATTATATGTTGTTACTTCTTATGTTCTATTTCTAAAGTGGTATACAACTGTTATTTCATATTTTTTTATCACATAGGCTATACTAGATAGTAGGCCTATATTTATTGTGTTAAATTTGTTATATGTTAAAATGGTGTTAGCTACCAAGTTCTATTCATAGCCTATGTTAAATTGATGCATTTTCTATGCAATAATTATTGTGATGTGATCATCTGTATTTGAGAAATATTTGCTTTTTCCCCAAAATGACCCATGCATTAGACTTAGGGCCTAAATGATAACTTTTTTATTATGTAACTTGATATAGCCTACGATGTGCATTCCTGTTATAAGCTTTTCTCGGTTTTCATCCATGCCTCATAAATATTCATCACGTTTAGTAGGCCACTGTGCCAGCTCTCGCAGGATTATGAAACTGATTATCAATTAATTTCTGCTGAGTCCTGACTCCTGACCACATAAACTACTCCCCCCATTCCATATTTTACACAGTCTTTGTGAAAGCATCCCGGAATTTTAAATTTTAATTTAATTTGATTTTCTATTAGAATGAGTTTTATTTCTATTCTGTTCTTCTGAAAATTGAATAATTTATGCACGTGCTCCGAATAAGAAAACATAATTATGAATGTCCTCATTAATTTCCCAAATGAATAATAAATGTTAGCACGTGGTGGACCTACGGAGCAAAACATACACGAATGTTTAAAGCATGTTCGTACTCTAATATCCAATTTGGGTTTATATTTCTTGAATACTGGTACGCTACCTAAACCAAGTTCACAATAGAAATTTATATGCGATAAAACCATTCATATAGAAATTAAACCTATGAATATTACATGCAATCTTTAACCATCTTCAACGCCTCGCGTCAAAATTCAACTCTAAGCTGAAAGCTTAAGTAGAGGAGAACACGCTCTATCCCGTGTAACTGGCCACAGCTGCTGTAGGGGGGGGGGTCAAATAATTCGTCAATAGAGTAAGCCTGCGCCACCCCCATTTCCTATAGGCTACTGATAAATTTAAAGCCATCCATTTCATATTCGAATACACAAAGTTCTTAAATATTTTAATCAAAACTCTTAGCGTAAAGCTTACGATATTTTACGGTAAAATTAAAAGGAACTTATTACCAATTTCCGATCGCCTCACGTCGAGGGGTGAGAAATTAAAGTACGGCGCTATATGAACAGCTCACAGAGGGGCATGCGTGAATGGTCGCTCGTTAAAAATCTCGAATAATTTTCAGGTTAGTAGTTTTATATTCAAGTTTTGCTGTTTAAATTGTGCGATCAAATTTTTAATGTGTTTCGGCGATATTAGCTGATGTCTTTGTCGTAAATTTTGTAGAGTTTTAAAAATATTTGCAAACATTGAGGCACGCGCGGTCAGCGGTAATACGCCTCTGATGTCTTGAATGGCGGCGGCCATGTTTTGCCAACTGGTGTTTGGAGATGTTTGTCAAAATATGAGAGCTTTTCTTGTCTTTGCGACCACAATTAAATCCAGGCAAGCGAAAATCGGACGCAGAAAGTCGATCCGTTTGTTTTGATTAGTCGCAAGCCAATATAGATCTCGTTTCGGATGTTCTTGGAATCGTCCGACCGCATCGCGCCAAACCGTCGAATGATTGACGCGAGCTGAATGGGTCAATATTTGCTTTTGCGGTTGTGTAATCCCTTCGTCCTTTAAGAGAAGACAGACACCCCGAGGTCCTTTACAGCTCCGTGAGGGGCGTCAAAGCCAATTGTCGGTCGCCTCTTATGCAAGGCGATAAGTGGCTCAAGTATGATTGGTATTAGGCTCTCAATTGGATAGAGATTATTCGGAGATGTGAATCTTTTGTGTGGACGGGGTTCGAGCAGGCTCTTGAGTTTGCGTGAAAAGTGGGTGAATTGGTAGGGTCATTGATGTTTGGATATCTCCATTGAAGCGTTTGACTTTGTGTCGTGTTTCACACTCGCTGAACCCGAAATAGACCGAATTGACATGTCTATCTCTGCCATCTTTACAAATATATATATATATATATATATATTACATGTGTATTTATCACCATGTGAAATATAAAACTTATATTTATATAACCTCAAGACAGTTACTTATTAAAATATGTGGCATAGTAAATAAAATGAAATGTTTATGTTACATGCCTTTAAGATGTTTAGTTGTATGTAACACAAACGCTGACATTGAACTATGTTGAAACTGTAGGAACAATCACTGCACTGTATTTGTGAAGTGTTTTTGAGTGCCTATAAGCTTGGCTATTGCAAATGGCATTCATAATTGTAACCTCAAAACTCCTACTCGAAAGCCAAGTGTGGGGCACCAGCTTATTCACTAGTGCTGCATTGAGTCGAAACGGTTGTCCGCAAGAGTTGTCCAAAGGAAGTCCGGGTCCTGTTGACGTAGGATCAGAGGATCATTCTCAGATTTTATTCGTGTAGTTTAAGTTATGATGAGGCTTTGGGACAGATGATTTGCAGAACTATGAATTTAGCAGAACCTGCTTAAATAGAAAAATTGTACTAAATAATAGTATTGTTTTGAGGAAATTTAAATAGCTCCCTATCAGATGTACATTGGTAGCTTTTTAAGGTAATTCCTTTTATATCCACTTTCATGCCACTGGCATGTTTCATATGTCATCCCATTCTATATTAGACAATTTGTGTTGAAGTACCAGAATTTTAAAGTTGAAGTCAATTTTGTTTCATTAGGCGACACAACAACAGCTGACTTGATAGAGACATAATGATGT
The DNA here is from genome assembly GCA_945859605.1 of Lumbricus rubellus. Lineage (NCBI taxonomy): Eukaryota > Metazoa > Annelida > Clitellata > Crassiclitellata > Lumbricidae > Lumbricus > Lumbricus rubellus. The sequence goes on from OX243817.1 coordinate 854,982, forward strand.
GACATTGATGAATATGAGTATTGACAGAATTTCTGCAGCACCTGTTCCAAGACAAATTTATCTGATTACGACTCTTGATTGGTGACTAAATATTGGGAATCTGTTGCAGATGTGACACTGAATTCATCAATCTTTGTTGCTATTGAGACAATTTGATTTAAATGAAAGCCCGAGGACTACAGATGGGCAATTGAATTGCTAGTCGATTAGAATTGGTGTTAGCTTATGAAATTTGCTATTTCGCCCCTCCTGTGGTCATGAGCTCCGTCCTCGGACTCATGGCTTCTCCTTTCCGGAAAAAGATAATTTCAACTTTATCTCTAGAGTGCTATTCGAAAACATTTTTTAATTCAGCACACCCTACAACAAACATAGATAAATTATTATTAATTCAAGCAAAATATTTATTTATGTTGCTCACTTTGCTGTTTTAACGATTTTGGTGGTTCATTAGTAAGCATTTAGTCCACAGTTTTGGCCATTCTGTGTTAAGTGATGGTGCCGCTTCTGAGTGCTCAGACTCGTTAGTGGATGCTTTTAATAATAGCCACTGGCCAGGGTTTATTAAAGGCTACAGAATCCCCAGAAAGGTTTGAGGTTTACCATAATTATCAGATGAAAAAACTGATGATGTAGAAACACTAGAAGGCAGCAATTATGGGTAATTACAGAAGTTGTACTTGTCTACTTCTTATTTTCAAAGTCAACATGTGGTTGACAACTGTTGCTAGGATTGCAATTTAAGCTTGAGTAACAGGTCTGGAGATAATTGTATCCTGGCAGGCCACAAAGCCTCTTGCTTCCTTGATAAGTTGCAATACATTCAGATAAAAACATGTTGCCTGACAATGTTTACAGTATATATTGTATTACAGCAAGCCAAACTGCTTCCTGATAACCAGATTTTTAACTAAATAAATAATTATGCCAAGAAAACTCCTCTACAGTGATGTGAGGATGTATGATGATGACATCTATCACTGTTAATTGATCATGTATGCAGCGCCTGTGTTTAACGCTTAAGGTATCACATCTCAAGCTATTTATCAGCAATGCCAGATTCTCGAGAGGTATAAGGGGCTGGATGGGGCAAAAAACAAATTTCAATTGCAACACCAGGCACCGCAGCTAGTCATTTTATATTTTCAGTGCTGAGAAAGTATATGAAATCTAAAACTCATTGTGATTTCCAGGTAGTGTTGGATAGATATGGATGGTGCACCGCAGAAACCGGTTCTACAAGTCGCAGCTGATCAGGACTTGTCACAGAAACCGGTTCTACAAGTCGCAGCCGATCAGGACTTGTCACAAAAACCGGTTCTACAAGTCGCAGCCGATCAGGACTTGTCACAGAAACCGGTTCTACAAGTCGCAGCCGATCAGGACTTGTCACAGAAACCAGTTCTACAAGTCGCAGCCGATCAGGACTTGTCGGACGTGATCGTCCATTCGATCCGTGACCACTGCGGAATGAAGGGATGCACGATCAAAGAGATCCAGAAGCTGATCCATGGTACGTACGCGGTCGAAATTGCCGATGACCTCGACCTTTTCCGGTTGATCATCGTCTCGTGCAAGAAGTCGATCAGGCATGGCCGACTGTTCAAGCATGGCTGCAAATATCGAGTGTCGTTCAGTGAATTGTCTCTCGATCCTCCGTCAAATGGAGCGACTGTTGTGGCGGAGAAGTCGGGCGAGAAGGTAAGTCGTATTGAGTTTCAGTTTGTTCATCATTATAATTATTGTCTATCAAGAGTTGTCAGCATTTTGTTGGACCTATTCAACTTGCGACCTGTCTATATTCATTCATTCATTCATTCACTCATTCATTCATCCATTCATTCACTCATTCATTCAAGCATTCATTCATTCAAGCATTTTTTCATTCATTCAAGCATTCATTCAATCATTCATTCATTCATTCATTCAAGCATTCATTCATTCAAGCATTCATTCATTCAAGCATTTTTTCAGGCACTCTTCAATCTTCATGTATTCGTTCATTCATTACATTCATATGAATTTGTATTGTATAGTGCCTCTTCAAGGGCACTACTCAGCTCCTGAAACCAGCACGACGAATATAACGCTCTTAAGATGAGAGAGGAATGCCTGAGAAGGAGCTATGTAATGGGAGGAAAGCGTCAAGAGTGGGCCATTCTATGTCGAGGGTCTTGCAGTCGAGAAGTCTCAGTTCTGCATAGGCCTACAGTCTTACATGTGCAATATAGATAAGAAGAAAGATAGCAAGAAAGCATCTATAGATGCTCTTTAGGTTCAGGGGTGCCTCATTATAAACAGAAGAGGACCTTATGATTATACACTGAAATGGGTCACAACTACTTTTAAATATGTAATGCCAAGAAAATAAACATAGGAAACTTCCCTAGCTACCGTAAAACGGGGTTACTTTGGCCCGCGGGGTGACTTTGGCCCAAATGGAAAAATTAGTCTGCACACCTCCCAGCTTCCGTAGTTATCACGTGGTTTTGAAATGCTTTACAGCTGACGATAGGTCATTATATAGCGAATATTTTAAAGTAATTTCATTGATTTCATTGTAATATTTGTTGAAATTTTCCACATTTGTTTGCAAGCCTTAAAAAAGGGAAAATTTTAAGATGTGCAAAATTATTTTTCTGGGAGAACTACCGTCAATAATACCGTGGGTGACAATTACACTTGTCAATGTACATTATAATGGCATGCGTATGGCGCACCGTTTGTTTTGCGATGTCGCTAGTAAGTAAGTTAAAAATGCAAGAAAAAATTTTGGGGTGACTTTGGCCCTAGTTGGGGGTGACTTTGGCCCCTATTATAAGTTACTGCTGACGATGTATATATTATGTTTTTGCCAAAATTAATAACTGTATTTGCTTAAACTTCACTTTCTAAGATATTTTGACTGGTTTTTGGTTGAGCATACGGTACCACTGTCTTGAAAGGTGACTGTTATAGTCACATGTACGAATGTGAACAATTTCATGGCATGGTCAAAGCACAAAATAAACGAGGAGCTCATCAGCTGTTTAGCTAGAAGTGATATGAGCTGGAACTGGTCTTCAAATGTGGATAAGATAATTACCATACAGCAGTAATTTAGAAAATTCCACTATCAAAGAAAACATCTGCACCAGAATTGCACCAAGTTTCTACGCCGGAAAGTAAATGGAATTCGTGGACATTTCATTAGTCAGTTGACTTCTCACTAATCTTTTTACAAGTCTTGTATAAGTACCACTCAGTACCAGTACAGTACCATAGTCATTTTGTGTTAATTTTCAGTGTAGACATTGTTCAAAATGATTAATTGATATTGAGAAGCAGATGGAGTTCACGAACATTTCAATTGTCATAATTATGACTTCGCAATAGTCCTTTACAAGTCTTTTACAAGTACCAGTAGCAGTACCAGTGTCATTTTTGTGTTATTATAAGTTTAAATATCTTTTAAAACATATTCCTTGGGCCAAAGTCACCCCAGCAATAGGTCCACTTTGTCTAATAAGGGCAAAACCACTGTGGGCCAAAGTCACCCCGCCTGATGGGGTGACTTTGGCCCACCTGAAAAGTAAAAAAATAAAGGTTCAACTGTTATCACACAATTTTTTTTATTGGACACTTCTTCTCTCTAACCCTATGCACTCCTAATGAAATTGCTAGATCAGCCATATTCAGTCGCATTATCGTTTTATTATCAAAACAAGTTGAAAATGGGCCAAAGTAACCCCGTTTTACGGTACTTTTATTTTAATTATTATTAATAATATTATTATTATTATAATTATGTTTTTGCCTCTACATGTAGGTTAAAGGATCCCTCAGGTTCTCTGACAGAATATTAAAAATTATTATTATTATTATTTTTATTAATTTATTGAGAAATGAATGCCTGAGAAGGACTTGTTCTATAATATATAGTTGATCACTGAGTGGTGTAAGAGTACTTACGCAGTTTTATCATTAAATGTGTAAAACCAACATTATTCAATAGCCTTAGAAATATAAATGGGATTACAATTGTCAAAATGCATGTACATTGAACATAATATGTTTATATATATATATATATATATATATATATATATTATGTATAAATATATGTGTATACACATTTTTTTCTTGATATGCATTTGTTTATGTGTTATCTGTACATTATATATATGCAGTATATTTGCATATATAATGTATTGATCTATTCATTAATTTGTAGTTTATTGATCCCAAAATAACACAAGGGAAAATGCAATTCAACTGAACAATAACAGGTTTATATTGGGTGGGAAATTGGGAGCAAATGACACACCCAGAAAGGACCATGGTCTTCTTCCTTAGGGCATAGACATCTAGATACATTGCCCTAAAGTATCTAGATGTCTATGCTTAGGGCCGCCAATTGACGAGCAATAACGAGATACACAGGCGCACGAACACGCATCATATTCCATGCTTCCTAGACCCCAGTCTTAGTCGGTCTATTTATATCTTATCCAGCTGACTCAATGACCTGCATTAATGTTATGTTTATGAATTTTTCGTATTTGTTTATAAAATGTATGACACCATTATATAAAATACTGATGTGACATGCAAGTCAAATGATAAAAAACAAATAAAATAATATTATACGGTAATTATGTTTTATAAGTATATAATTATATATATTTATATATTATGATTTTTATATTCATGCAAGTACTTTTATGCGTACGAATTATTCATTTATTCATTAAATCATTCTGAAATTTATATAGCGCTCCTTCAAGTAAAAAGACTACTCAGAGGTGCTCCCGACTCCAGTGCGCCCAAAAAGAACAGTTTTAAGTTTAGTAAGGAACGATCCTGGTAGAGTCCCAGGGTGTAGGTGCAGCTCAAAAGGAAGGCTGTTCCAGACCAATTCAATGTGACTGTGTATTTGCAGGACGCCGTAGGTACATGTGTATTGGTATAGACGTGAACTTAGGATTCTTCATTCATTCATTCCGAAAACTCATATAGCGCCTCTTCAAGAAGTCTACTCAGAGGTGCTCCCAGCCCAGCCACGGCTAAAAAGATAGGTCTTATAATTATTCTTGAACTGATTATGGCCATACGTTTGAACTGAGAATAATTATGTGCTCTGTACAAATGTGCTTCGGCCGTTTTCATTTAATTAATTAATTAATTAATTAATTATGTTGACCTCGTTTCTGGTCGACTGCCTTTGACATTAATTGTAGTCCGTCGTTTGCAGCTCGTTGTATAGAAATTAATGAGGGAAAGATAGTTTGCCAATTGCCACAGATTTCTCTCTTCAATTGGCCCAGTTCCTAAGGCTTTCAGGCGATAACCAAGTATATAATTACCTACGATATAGTAGATGTATGTATGCCCATTGCCAATGTTGTGTATATTATATATGCCTAAGTATGTATGACTTAACATATGAAACAGTGATGCAAGACAATCACTCTGGGACCAAACAACCCTTCTAGACAAAGTCTTTCAAGGAAGACTCCTATGGTATGAACATATAGCATCCTAGAAGTGGCTTGCTACTGACAATGCTATATAAATTATCTGAATTACATTACATGTAGAGAGACAACAGTAGGGCCTACCAGTTGACCTAATCTACACAATGCACTACATGGACAATTCCAAGAAAAGGAAACAGAAGCAGTCCAAGGGATAGATAATTGTATAATATAAGTGATAATAATATAACATCACTTGGACTAACAAACACTAAGGGGAACAATTACCTTGACAGATATCCAAGGACAATGGAGATCATTTACTCATAACCAGATGGTTGGTCAGGAGCTGATGATCATGATGATTATTGTTATGATTATTGCTAAATATTAATTATTATTATTAAAATATTATTTATTATTATTGTTTTACCCAAGGTATTTATGATCCCTCAGGTGTTCAAAACAATATACGGAGATGAGAATGGTATTGTTATTATTATTATTATTATTATTATTATTATTATTAATTCTCATTAACCAGACATTTATGTAGGACCCAACTGAATGTCTGCTGCTGTGGAATTAAGCGAGCAATCTATTTTTGTGTTTAGTCGACGACGTTGTTCGTTTGTGAACTCTGCAAAGAAAACGGTGAAGGCAGACAAGCAGCTTCACTTTCTGTAAACATCAGCAAAGGTAATCTAATCTAATCCAATCTAATCTTATCTATTCTGATGTAATATAATCTAATCTTATCTATTCTGGTGATCTGTGTATAGCATGATTATGAAACTACACAACACATTGACTGCTCGGTACCTTAAGGCAGCTGGCTCAGCGAGGCGGCTATGGGTGATAGAGACTTCATTTTTTAGTGGATGTAGATTTCCAGACCTATCCCCCTCACCGTCTAACCTAGACCTGGACGCTAAAACCCGTGTGCTTCTCATAAAAGAATGTGGAATAAAACATGTCAGCTGTCATATCGTGCTAATTGTTATGCCACGTGTTATGTGATCCGTATCAGAAACAATTTATTATGCTCAAGACTCGAGATATATCAGGAATTAAAGAGTGTTTGTGACAGGAAAGTGCTGCAGTGACGATGTTTGTAAACATTGTTGATTTGGAGTCGCAGAGAATTGCTAATTTGAAATCACCCACAGTATTGACGGTTATATACGGACGGTTATATACAGACGGTTATCTATATATATAAAAATCTAACCGCGTTTGGCACCTGACGCAAGATCTCCGAACTTTCTTCATTGATTGCTTTCGAAACTTCACCAAAACGTTTAGTTCCAACACGGCCGGGTTTGCAGAATGCTTTTTGGGAAAAAACGCAATCTTTTAAGCTAAAAAAGCAACTTTGCAAATTCCGCCGTTTTCAACACATAGCCTACGCCGTCAATAGGCCTAAGCCTTGCATACCGATTCGGGCATGTTTGTTCCGTAAATTTCTTTAGCGCATTTCATTACGGCCTTCGCATTTCATTACGGCCTTCTTGCTCAAGCGTTTTATGGCGTGATCCGCGTCGCCATCGCGGAGGGGGAGGGGGACGGGGAGGGGGGAGGGGGAGGGGAGGGGGAAGTCTTTTTTGCCACAGCAACGCGTGGCTAGGTACAGCTAGTACCATAATAATAATAATGAATATGGAGGGTTGTTTACTGATGGTTATTACGATAATTATCTGCATCTAAGCGTGGTTCTTTTTGCTCGTTCTTGAGCAGATGGTGCTCAGAATGAACCAGTTTGGACGACGATGGATTCGTCGAAGAAATGTTGCCTTTGTCAATCACAGACGTCATCGTTGACCACCGACGAAATGTCAACAACCAATTCTTCTATGCTCAACAGTTCTATCGCGTAAGTTGTTCGATTAATCCATTGGTTGGAGTGTGTGTGGATGGGTGTGTGTGTGTGTGTGGATGTGTGTGTGTGTGTGTGTGTCTGTGGATGGATGGTATGTGTGCGCGCATGTGTGTGGGGGTGGGATAGCCCACACTTGTGATTTTCCAAGCACTGTTGCTACGTATGTGGCTATTGTTACATCTATTGCTATAGTTATGGCTTTGGCTACATGTATTGCCACAGTTTGGCTACATCTATTATTACAGCTGGAACTGCTCTTGCCTAACATCGGGTGTTTACTGTGGTTGGTCCCAGTGTTTGGAATGACCTTCTTCCGTCACTTAGTGCTAAAGTGATGGTTCGTTTTTTGTCTTTGGTCTCTCATTGCTTTAGCGCGTTTCATTTCCCTAGAGCACCTCTGAATAAATAATCATTCTGAAAATGGTGCTATATAAATCTATATAGATTCTATACAGCTGCAGCTATGGCTGCATTTATCACTAAAGCTATTGTTACACTGCATACATGTGTGAAATCCTGTGCTTGTTTCTGACTTTAGTAGTGACACTGAAGTACTGTCCTCATCAGCAGTACTTTCGCCCACCGTCCCAACAAGAAGCTCACTTTCTGACAAAGACCCATTGTTGACAGCTTCTGCAGCAGCAGCAGCAGCAGCAGCAGCAGCAGCATCTGGGCCATCAAACGGTGCTGGACATGTTGACTTTATCCAGAACTCCACCTCTACATCTTCAAATAACAAACAAAACTCTGACACTTCCTTTGAAACTGCAAACTTTTCGTTGCAATCGTCTGCGCATAACACAGATTCACCTCATTGCAATGACGTCGTAAAATTGGACAAAATCTCCAGAGCGTGTTCTTCTTCGGAGGTTGCGGAGAATGAGAACGAAGGGGGCAAAGCGAGGAAAACTAAGAATCGCAGGACGCAGGTTAAGTTCCTGACGGACGGTCTGACCCCGTTTTATTCTTCGGACGGGAAGCGGAAAAGGCCGGCGCTGGCAACCGGTTGTTCCCCGGGGGGACCAAAGAAGAAACTAAGGATGAGCTTGGATGGTGTGGCGTCGGAGGATCCGGGGTCGATTGGTGGAGCGGATGGGTCGTCGTCTTTGAATGGTTCTGGTTCAACGAATCTTCCGAGGGCGACGGTGGAGGTTCGAAGGAAGAAGAGGTGGATGTATTCGTCAGGAAACCACGGAACCTGTGAGTTGCATTGCGGTTATTTGTGTAGACTTGTGGACGTAAAGTCATTTGGAAGTTTACATGCGTTATGACGTGGTGTGTAAAACTGTGTTGGTAGAGATTATGCTAATAAAGTCAATTATTTGCCCCAAAATGTCAGTATTTAATATCAAAAATGCTCGGTTTTTGCTTTAAAAAGTCAGTATTTATGCCAAATGTAAGTTTTTTATACTTACAAATCAATATTTGGCCCCAAAGGTCGGTATTTGGAACTAAAAGGTCCACGTAACTTTTCTTCAAAATGTAAGTGTTTGGGACTAAACGTTAGTAGTGTCTGGCTCCAAAGGGGTGTAATACTGTATTAGATTTCGAAAGTGTCATCCAGTTGTTGAAGACACATCTGTAGTCATGCACCATGATGGTCAATTCTTGACTTTATGATGACAGTTTAACTTTTTTGCACGTGTGTAGATCAGCTGGAACGCAGTGTGAAGGAAGACATTCTCTTTCCGCACATAACAGAAGATGACGTTAAAATGTTTGAACTCGCTCGATCACGTGCTCAACAGGTATCTATCTATCTATTTAATTTAATATCTATCTATTTATTTATGTAGGTATGTCCACAACAGTTATGTTCACAACAGGTTGGTTCATGGCTGAAGGAGATGTGCAATGGTCGTGTGGGTGACTGGAAGTCCTGTCATTTGACAGGTTGAAGGTTCAATCCCAGCCAAGGTAGAAATTTTGGATTTTGGCTCCACTTGCTTTGACTAATCATCTCGGCTGTAATGCGGACACTGACTGGGAAGATCTGGTACCAAAGGAAAGGCTGGCCTACTCTTATATGCATGGCTTATATATAATTAAGTATACTTCCTATCCATGCCTGCCGTCCAAGGACTAAGTTAAAGGAGTGCTCCTGTGCATGCATACTGTATTGTATTGTATGTTGTCTGACAATTTATAAAGCGCTTCTCTCAGCAAAAGCTTTTCAGAAGTGCTCTCAGTGCGTGTGACCCCATGGGAAAAGGGAGGTGAGAGAAAGATGAGGAAAGACTACCAGAGATAGAGGTTTGTTCTTTCATTCATTCATTCTATGGACTTATATAGCACCCCTTCAAGAAGCTACTCAGGAGTGCTCCCAGCCCAGCCATGGGAATAGAAAAAACTTGGGAGATTTATGAAACAAAGTTTTATTGGTCAGTTCAATGAGTCATTTCACTTCATTGTTCGATGTTCATTGAAGCGGCGGCAGCAGCAGACCAGATCCATGGATCCGAATTCACCGTCTTGTCAAGCGGAACAAGCAGATGCGATCGTCGTCTCATGCGACAAAGACAAACAGCAGTGGTCAATGGTTCAATCCAGCGAGAATCAAGGAGACGCCTGTGGTCCAGGTAGTGTTTCCAGTTATGGTACAAAGCAAATTAACTTGCATTATATAATGATAGATAAAATTTTGCATGCAGGCCAATAAAAATGATTACCAGTTTAAATTCTTATTTCTACAGTTGATGATCCATTTATTCAGAAAACCAATATTAGTCAAATATAGCTATGCTAACTGTGTGCAATGCGTATAGGTATCTGCATTCTGAAGCAAATAGATATGCCACCTGTATGCACATCTTTACATTTTTGGGCAAAATTGCCACAGAAGACTGTGAATTGCTTTCAAAATTGCTGATCGAAACTTGACAGTATATTACTATATAAAAATTTCTTACCACATGTGGTTAATCAGTTGGTGAAGGTATTGCCTGGTTTGGATTAAAAGTGGATGGTTCTACAGGCAATGGAAATATGGCATTCAGAGAGAGATCATCACGTTTTAAGGTTGTCTTGTTTTTTTCATTCTGCAGATCGTGGAGTCGCTGAAGAAGAAGAAGTTTTGATGTCAAGAGGCAACGAAACAATCGATGTTATTCCAGCTGGAAGTGAACCCCAAACTGATAATCCAGAGCCCGACATTCCATGCTCCGGTCCACCCACCAATGCTGTCGATAGTTTGGCAGACAACGACTACGACGATTCTAACAATGACGATTTTGCTGACGATGTCGACGACGACGACATTGACAGCAGCAGCGTCTGCGAAAATAAGCACCTGACAGACTCTGAAGTCAATGTCGCCTCTAGTGATAGGAAAGGCACGGAAGAAACTTTCGATAGCAATATCAACACCTTTGTTGAAACAGGTGATAGCACGTCTGATAGCAACAAAGGCACGGACAATACCTTTGGTAGCACAGGCGATCGTGCATTGGTTCATGTTACTGAAGGTAACCATTGCACTTCTGATGACATCTTCAACAATGCTAACCGTATGGATTGTACGGATGCCATCACTTGCGGTGATGTCTCCTCAGCTGTTGAAGATTCTAATAATCATGCAGCAGTTGTAAAATCTGGTGTTGTCGCTGGTGAAGATGTAACCTGTCATCATCAGACTACAACAAGTGATCACAAGTCTGGTATCATGATGATGAAAGATCCTGAGTCTTTTTGTGCAGACGTTGATACAGCAGACAATGGCCAGTGGTGCGCTGGTGTACGAAACGGTGAGATAGCAGACAATGGCCAGTGGTGCACTGGTGTACGAAATGGTTACGGTAGTTTCTTGCAACCATTAAACGCCACGCATAGCGATTCTTCGTTTTCCATGAATTCAACTGAAGTAAATGGAAATACTGTGTTTGCTGATTGCAGCAATTCAGTTGTAAAAGACGCTGGCGTTGTTCCAGCAGTACAGCCGGATTATGTTGGTCTTCCAGCACTTTCGAGGAATGCAGCGATTGTATCGAATGAAAGTTTAGAGATGTCATTTAACGTGGAAGAATCTCCAGCTGTTGTTGACGGCCATTCTGAGGAAACGTGTCTTCAGCGTCAGCTGGTGTCTAGTGTTGTTTCGAATGCAACTGGTGCTGTGCAACCAGACATCATTCAGCCTCGTTCATCTGAGTGTGGGCAAAACGCAGCTACCGAAAAATGCACATCAGGTGAAGATTCTGCAGTTATTGACACTTGTGACACTCTAAAGGAGAAGGCAGTTGGCAAAACCTGTGGCAGCGACCTAACTGAACTGACCTCATTTCACGCGAAAGTGCTTTGCATGTCCAGTTGTGAAAGTTTGCTTCGCACTGCTCCACCTTTGCAGTCGAATTCCACTGGCATTTCCACTTTCAGTGTAGACCTCCATGCAGCAGAATCCTCTCTCATCTTTGACGTTCCTTTAAAGCTGGGACAAACAGACTGTGATCAGACAAGCACTCCTTCCAAAGATCAGCATGCAAAAAATGCGTCATCTCACGAAAGTTTATTATTAACATCCGATATTCTTCCGAAAGCAGGTCTGAACGTATCAGACACAAAGAGTGCCACAGCTGCTTCTCTTGACTCAACAGAAAACATGGCATCTCACGAGAGTGCACTATTAGCAGCCGATGCTCATCCGAAAGCTGCTTTGAGTGTATCAGACACAAAGAATGGCACGTCTGCTGCTCTGGACGCGGATCTTGCTGCGCTTCCGTTGAAGCGAAATCGCAAGCGGAAGCGCTTCTTCTGTCCAGACGGTTGTTGCTCATTCGACTCGGACTCTCAATGCGCAACGAAGAAGTCGGATGAAAATCCCGTGAAATCCAAAGCTGGTTGTCCCAAAGGCGCAAAGCAAAAGCCGTCGCCTCAACAACCTGCTGCTGCTGCTGCTGTTGTTGTTACGCCTAAAGTTCCCAGACCTCGTGGAAGACCTCGAAAGGTGTGTGTGTCTGATTGTTATTTGATATCTGCTTTGTATAATAAACATATATATATGCAATTATACATGCATATATACATACATGCATGCATACATGCGTACATACATGCATACATACATATATTATTTATATGAATGAATATACATGTATATAGGTTGATGGATTTTTAGTTTACAATCTGAATGTTAATAGTTAAAATTTATATTGTATTAGGTTTGACTAATGAGTATTTCCTCAATCCGATCAGATTCAAAAATTTTATTGTTCGCTGCTCTTCAGGCTAGATTAAAAAGTCTGACAATTATCCTGTGTCATTGAATTCTGATATAACGGATTTAATTTTAAATTTATTCTTGATAATATCTTTCAAGTCAGATTGTAAATTATAGATTGCAGTTAGACTCCTGTATTTTTTATTATTTATTTAATTTGCATTCTGTTGATTTGTCTTTCAGTACCCTCTACCAGTTGCTCAAGAGGAACCTCCTCGCCAAGCGGATACGCTACCACACGTGGCAGAACCATCAATAACTCCAGACGTCTCTATTACACCAACCTCTGCTGACCAAACGGTGAATTGCTGTTACACACCGGAGTCTAGTGGTGATACTGCTGATAAGAAATCCGGTGATATACCTCACGGCTTCGATCTAGACACCATTGGTGTGCAGCAGCGGGAAGACGCAGACGCTGCCGTGTGCTTGCCATGTGCCAGTGTCAGTGACGCGACGGTCTATCGAAATCCTGCCGAACAGGATTCGTCTGGTGGTGATGACGATGTTGCCAACGCATTTGACAGCGAAGACGAATCTTTGTCTCCGACTGCTACTGCTGCTACTGCTGCTGCTGCTGCGACGCAGGAGTTGTCTGCCAGCGTTTCTGCTGCTTTGAGTGGTTTGCTGTCCATTGAAACGGTGGATCTGGAAGTCGAATCAATAGAGGAAAATAGAAAGGAGAGGGATTTGGTGCGCGCTGACATTTTCGAGATGAATGTTTCTCCGTGTCTTGGAATGGTTCCTCCAGTTGGTGTGATTGTTCCGAATGGTCTTGGAAATGCTCTTAAGGATGGAGGAGCTGTGACTCTGCCTGATTGTGTAGATGAGGGAAGAGTTGTCGAGTGTAATGTCACATCAAATGAACTTGTTCAGGGCGTTGAGGCGCATGAGAAGGAATCTCTTGATACAGTCGTGGGAAGACATGATACGGAGATATACGTTCATCCTACTCATGTCTATGAGAAAGATATTCCGTCATACAAATCGGTTACAAGTGCATTTCAGCCACACATGGTCATCGAAGGAACCACCAATGGCGTCTTAGAAAAGGATGTGAGTTCTTGCTGTACGCAGATGTTGGCATCAGAGATCGTGGCTGCTGCAGCGAATTGTATCTTAGACAATGATGTACAGACATGCGGTGTGGAGTCAGACACACTGCAGTCTGCTATGGCCATTGAACCTCCTCATCCTTGTGTCTTAGATCAAAATCATGCTCAAGCTTGCAGTATGACGACAGAGAGTTTCAAACCAGGTGTTGCAGTTGCTCAGGCCTTTGAAAAAGATGTACAGTCATCATGCAATATAGTGACGGGCAGATTCGAATCGTCGGAGCTAGGTCTTCAAGAAAAAGACAACCAATGTGGAAGCAATAATGTGACAAATGGATTTGAATTGGAGATGTCTGATGCTGTCACTCGAAAAGTTGTTGGCAATGATCTGCAGTCTTTCAGGGCCGCACCAAAGCAGAGCGAAACGGAGTTTGTCGATGCCAGTGTATATCACTACATCCATTCAGCGCCTCAGGCGGTCACGAATAACGAACAGAGTTGCGGCATTGCAGTTTCAAACTGTCTAGCAGCTGAAATGATCGACAGAAACCAAAGTGCAGGTACTGAGAGGGCAAGTATTGCGGAGAAGAATCTCTTCCAGTACGCAATGACGCAAGAATGCCATGCTCAAAATACCGACGTGCTTCTCGGTAGCAGCATAGGTGGCAGTAACTGTCGCCATCGTCAGGATGGTCGTGCTTTGGACGGTGGTCTTCCATCCGGCGACTGTCACCTTCAGACTGCCACCTCCAATCTCCTGCACCACGACTGCTACATGCCGCTGTCGACCGATTGCCGCATCCAGGTCCCGGTGGAGTTCCAGGTCGATTCGGCCGACAGTCAGATCCAGTTGACGGTCCTTCCTTCCGACAACCGCGTCCACGTCCTTTCTGAGTCGACTTCGGAGGCACTGATGCGTCTCGTGAATCCGACGCTATCCGACTGCCACCTCCAACTGAACAGTCTCACATCGGACGTCTGCTCCATCGCAGACCACCACCACCAGTTCACGCATACGCCCGTCGCAAACGCCATCTTCAGTTCGTGCAACAGCGGTTACGTTCAGACGTGCACCGCTGCCGTTCCGCATCAGACGACGCAGTGTGATTCCTCTGCGACATTTCTCAACACGTCGTCGTGTGGTGTAACCGCTACCATACAGATGCCGACCAGCGCCTCAAACTCTGTCGGTGGCAGCGTTCAGGATGGCACCTGGCCGGTCCAACCATCGAACCTTCTATACGCCTTACCGTTGCAGACCCCTTCGCCCCTGGCCAACTTCGGTCTGAACTTTCCCTCGAATGTGATGTACGCCCTTCCCATTCAGTCCATGCTGACTGGCATGAATTTTGAGCGTTCTGATCCGCCGCCTCCTGAAGCTGTTCCTACCAGTGCATGTAATAAACCAGAAAGCACCGCCGGGAACCAGTCGTCTGGCCCCTGCCCTGTCCATGCTCAGAATGCTCGTGGACTTATGCCGCAACTTCTCGGCTGCCAACCGTATATCATCATATGTCCAGGCTCACTGCCGATCTCGAGCATTCTGCAGCCGCTCAGCGAGTCTCTCGGCCAGATCCTGCCGTATATCTGTTCGCCAACTGACCCCAGGCATCTCTCATGCCACTCCTCGGTGCTTGGAAATTTCATGTCCCCACTGCAGCAATATTCCTGGGGTCTGCAAACGCAGAACACTTCTGCACCATCTGCCAACGTGGGTCAGTTTGCGAAGGTTTCAACGGAACGAAATCCCGCAGTGGATCTGTTTGCGTCGCTCCCAAATCACACCCACCAGCTTGTGGACAACGAACAGCAAAATACGGTTCTTGGCACTTGCAACATTGCGCACGAAAACCAAGCTTTCACTTCGGTTAATGCGTCGCAACTTATCGCGGACAGTCTACTTGCTTCGCAGTTTATGACTGCGCAGAATATTCCAGTGTCTTTGGGCATCAGAAACAACCAAGCTGAGTTTGGTTCGGTACCCATTCAAGTCCATTCATCTGGTTTTATTTTTCCACCAGGCAAATAAGCTGTATGTAGATGAACATAAGAATGTGTGTGTGGCCGTAAAAACTCTGCTGGTGACTCCGAATCAAATGTCTGTACATTTGTTGGCCACTTTTGCAAGATAGAGGAATGGAGACGATGCGTTGCCCGATGTGCAGATCTGCACGGGATGGACTAAGTTCTAAGTTCTAAGTTTGCAAGATTTAATTACATGTATGCAAGTGTCTGTCAATACTTGAAATACGGTCAGAAATGTTATATTGGCCAGCTGCACAAAAGGCGATGCAATTGACACAGCTTTTCAGAATTTTTCGTATATTTGATGTTTTCTCTTTAAAAGTTGGAGAACATGTTGATATCTCAATTCAGCAGATTAAGATTTTCTTCGTGGCATGATGTTTGTGGGTGCAAATTTATTCAATGCCATGGCAGCAAAATTTCTTTCTGCTGGTAAAATGCTGGAATTTCTAAAGTCAGACTTGAATGCACGTTTTTGTCTACCTGGTAAAGTAAGTAAGTAAGTAGCCTTTATTTTGCATGTGATAGAGTAACCTGTGGCGGATTGCAGCAGATTTTAAAATTGCACTTGCTTGGCTAAAAATAACATTGACAAAACTATTTATTTAAAACAAATTTCATTTATTCAAGAGAAGCGGGATGAAAGGATTTCCTCTCTATCTGTATTATGCGCTTTACAACAAATGATCTTCACACTTCGTACGATCTGTTGGTCAAATACCTGATCTGTGATCGATCCTTTGATCTTTTGATCCTTTGATCTGAGATTATTATATTATCTGTTATTGGATGACAGATCTGACGTTTAGAGTCATTTCTGTTTGACTGCTATGCATCCGTGTAAATATTCTACAAAGGCCTTTCCGTATGTGCATATGCAAGCGTAGAGATGGTTATCCTCATGTAATCATAAAAGTATATAGCCTGATATATGTGTGTATTGTATGTGTATTATTATTAATAATAATAATATTCGTTTTATTTCATACTGACACAATGCAGCATGATCACAATTCGTGTATAATGAATGAATGATCGCAAGTTACTAAAGGAGTCGAATGTGACTGTAGGCAGCCATGCAAGGCGCTCATCACATCATCGCTACTGCTCAATTTACTATTGCTATCCGCCGACAGGTTGAGTGGACCTTTGGGACTGTAACGGGAAGCAACCCCGCACCCATGCACTCTTCGTACCTTAACATATCCATAACCCCTCCCAGGTATATGAAAATATTCTGGTATTCTGTCATGTTACATAGCGTGATGAGGACTCTAAGATATATATTGCAATCCTTGAACATTTGAGTTGATGTCTTGCTTCTTTCATTCAAAGATTTACAACATGACAGCCATAAATTAACATGATGTTTATTTATAGAAAAGCGAAAAGTATCAATAGCATCTGGAATTGATATGACACCAGCTGTCTAAAACGATAATATAATAAAGCGAAGTAATCGACAAAGTTAACATTTTGCTGATTGCTAAAGCTTGGCGGTCGGTGGTGATTTGATAGAATCTTTGAAGACTGGTTCAAACGCTGGATTTGTGATTGTCTCTCGGTCCATTGTGAAACCGGAAATGTCGTACTTCGTCTTTCCTGTTGTGGCAATCTCGGCCAGGATCTTTCCAAGTAGACTGGCAAACCTGAAAGTCATTGATGATTCGTCAGTTTTAGCGACAAGATTGGTCAACTTTAGGAGCAAGAATGGTCAGTTTTAGAGGCACTAACATTAGTCAGCTTTAGAGGCAAGATTAGTCAGTTTTAGAGGCAATAATATTAGTCAGTTTTAGAGGCAAGATTAGTCAGCTTTAGAGGCAATAAGATTAGTCAGCTTTAGAGGCAAGATTAATGAGATTTAGATGCAAGATTGGCTAGTTAAAGAGGCAAAACTGGCTACTTGTCAAGGCAAGATTGAGAGTATGCCGCAGTGATGATGGGCAATTCAAGTGAAACTGTGATTGGAATATCTATTCTGAGATTCTGTCAAACCTTACAATTATTGAACATTGCTTTCCATCCACTTCAACATTTGTTCTAGTTATGTAGAACTAGGTGTTGAACAACATCATTTGTGAATGTCTAATTACGTTACGTTACGTTGCTGTTTGTGTTTGTTTTGCTGTCACTTGACAGAACTTTTGTATTTCGTGGACAGCTCGTTCTTCTTCTTCGTGTCTTTTATCTGCTGTCGATTTTATTGTTCACTGTTCAGACTCTTTGCATGTTAACAATTTAGCTTTAAGTATAGTATTTATGCACGAGATTATAAAGCCTGTGAATATGCAATATATCGAGTTTATGAAACCTGTGAATTTGAAATTTTACGAAACCTTGGGATTTGAAAAGGTTTTTAAAACTGAGTTTACTAGATCCGTGTATTTTGGTTCCTTGTTTATTGACAGTTTAATATTCTTAGATTTGTGTCTGGGGTTGATGTAGTTTAATTTTGAAAATGTTGAGGACTGGCATACCTATTTGGAGGATTGGATGATCAGCTGGTCTTAATCTGGGGCTCAAAAGATTTGGGTCTGCGCTTGGTGCTTTTAAGTTCACAGTACCCAGTAATCACAATTGATGTAGCATTTATAAATGCTATTGAATACAGCAACAGCAATAGAGTATTGTTGTTCCAAAGTGACTGCATTTTACAGCAATAACAATAGAGTATTGTTGTTGCCAAGTGACTGAGTTGCATTTTACAGCAATAGAAATAGAGTATTGTTGTTACCAAGTGACTGAGTTGCATTTTACAGCATTAGCAATAGAGTGTTGTGACCATGTAACTGAGTTGCATTTTTATCCAGGTCTTTTTCCAGCGATTGGAACCTGGCAGCCTTCAAATCTGGCGTTGATACTTGGTAGCAATGTGAGACATTGAACTGGGATGCCTATGTTAGAGGTTTGGAGAAGTTTGGCATTTTTTACCAAAGGTTTCTAGTATTCCTTTTCAACTGCATGCCAATGTTTATTCTGTGTTACTGTCCACCCTATCCTGTGATACTATGTTCATTCAGTAGCTTGCTGATGAACACCTGTTTTGCTTTCCTTTCAGTATTTTAGTCTCTGGATGTTTGTGAAACTGACTCTTTGCTGTTAATAAGTACTGGTGAATGAAGAGAGCAGTCACTGCCTAAATAGTTGTGCAGATTTATGTTAAACCTAAAAACTATGCAAGATCTAGATATGTTGAGATTCCGGTAAAGCATTTGATACAGTTGATTTGATACATGAACGGTTGTGTTACTCTGTAAGACGAGTTGTAGCTGAAGTTGGTTGGCATTCATTTTGGCATTAAATGTTCTGCTGCAGTCCTATTAAATTGTTCATTAGTTTTGAGAGTGATATGTCGGCTTCACAGAATCAACAATGTGTCAATTTTCTTATTATGGCAACATTGTCAGCAGTGTTGTGTGAATTTCGTCTTAGCAGAACTTTTGTCTGATATATGCTTGACAGTCTCTGTGGCCAGACAGTACATACCGTAATGGGTAGATTCTACTGGGAGCATTGCTCTAAATACTCTGCTAGTATCTGTTTGTGAGTACACTCAGTACACACATGTACTACTTTTGACTCTTTTGTTGTTGGGTGGTGCTAGAGGCTTGGTTGGGTTGAACCTGCAAAGATACTCTAAAATTATTTACATTTCATTGGCATTATAAGTTTGTAACAAGGTCTAATGCGAGTTTTCAAGCGGTGAGTTCTGCCTCGGTGTTATTGTATTTGACCAAATTCTTGTTATTGTTTGGTGTTTAACACGAACAGTATTGGACACCGGTAGATAATAATCAAGAGTAGGGCTTGAGGGAATCCACTGTGGGCTTGTTGTACTTATGCAATGTTGTTTTTATATATATCACTTACTCCCACCGTCTTTAGTTGTTCGTTTTTATCCTGTGCTGTTTGATAAAACTGTCTGCATGATGTGTTTTTCTTGCTGTTGCTTGCGGACATGGTGAGATTTATGAAAGCATTTGATAAAGTTGATTGAAATTTTTATGTATGTATAATATGAACATTTATATAGCGCCTTAACAATGACCTCATGAAGGTGCTTAACACATTCAGCGCCTACACGCCATGTTAAATGACTGGTTTTGGGACGTATATTTACGTCCCGGGCGCTGAATGTGTTAAATACTGAAAATGCTTAAATAACTATCCTGTCATCTTATATAGTCGACTGTATGGTTCCATGTTCTCATTTGATAAAGTTGGTCATGATATTCTGTAATAACATACAATGAAGTTGATGGTGTGGTTCTGTTTTGGCATTTCATACAGTTAATCATGACATTCTGTAACAACATTTAGTAACATTATTAGTGACATTTGGTTTTGGCATTTGATAAAGTTGATCATGATATTCTGTAATCACATCTAACACAGATAGCGTCGATATTCTGTTATGACATTTCATACAATTGATCTTGAGGTTTACATATTATGTTCTTTTTAATATATTTAATTGATGAAAATATTCTGTGAAGGCATGGAATAAAGTTGATGTTGGATTTCTATTTACTACATATATGTTTTAAAATGTTTTAATCTTTCTTGCAGTTACCAGAGGTGCTAATAGAATGTCTGCCAGAATTTTCTGGTTTAGATAGCTTAGCAGAAAAGCAATTTCATCTGTAGTTTTGCATATTTAAAGTTTTTCCTCAACGTTTACTTCTTCTTTGACTATTTTGAGATGTTGTCATCGTTTAATTGTGTCGCGTTGATGCTGCAGTTACGCCGTTTTGTTTCTCTAAGATCTATTTTGTCTGAAGTTTTTGCTTTTTGGTTGTAAAAATGTCTCGTGTTATTATTGGTTTGTTATTGTGTATCCAGATTGCTTTAACATTTCCGTTCTGTCGCTGATTTAGTTTAGTATTAATGAAACATCTATGTAACTCCAATTGCTGTCGGGTCTTCTTCGTAGAGATTGTGTAACACTTTTTACTTTCGCACAAAACACTCGTGAGTAGTTGTCATAAAAGCTGCTGTATATAATTATATATTTACAAATGAACAAGTGATAAGTCACATAAGGATTTGAAATCCTTTGAAACAGTTTGCCAGTATTGGAGCCTGCAAGACAAATTGCTTTGATCATCGCAATAGAAATTTCGGGTTGTGGCGCTTTTACGAAGGTGGTGCACATTGCAGGAAGAAACAAAATACAGTGACTATTGCAAATAAGAACAGTGCAAGTTGGGTTGTTGGGACAATGAGTCTGAGACATTGCTCTCTCATATCCAATCCCTGACTCGGATTTATTTGATCTTAGTGCGCTTTAGAGTTATCCCGTAACTAATTTTAGTTGCCAATCACAAACTGAACATTGTTGAAATTCCTAAGTGTGTCCCAGTACCAGTTTTGTTGTGGGAAGAAAGTGTGTAGATATTACGAACCATGTTAAAAACCTTTGTTTTAGACATCTTCGATACCGTTTCATGGACTGTTGGACACCTGCATAGTGTGACCAGTTTATATTATATCTTCGAAGTAATAAATGCTTTTTGGAATCCCAACGGATGTGGATGGGTTGTTGCTCAGTTAGATAGATGCATCTTTAATGTTGATTTAAAAATCAAGTCAATCTTTCACAATCACTAATTAATTGGTTCGTTAATTAACTGGGGCATGGTGGTATGTTCGTTGCCTTGGAAACAAAAGGTTGGGCATTCGAATCCACCTCAAGCCGCCACGCAGGGACCCTGAGCAAGTCCCTCACTTGAAATTGCTGATGCGCTTTGGCGTGCAACTTCGATTCAGTGTCCGCGCTGTAGTCGGGAGCGCTTCTGAAGAGTTGTCTTGAAGGGGTGCTATAACAACCACGGTACTCGTGCATACAATCAAACAACGATATCGGATACACTTGTATTGATTCGTGAGATTCTTGTTAAGGCGCTACATAAATGATCATATACATATACATTGTATTGTATTGTATTGGCTTACTTGAAGGCGTGTCCTGCTCCAATGCAGAAGGTGATCTGTGGTCGACCTCTCGATGTCAGTGTATCGATGACGAAATGTCGGTCGTATGGCATGTCGTACAGACACGTCTTTGTCAACAGCTTCGGTCCAAGAAACTGAAATTGAGAAATCGATGCATATATTGTCAGGTTAATTGGAAGAGAAGCAGAAGAAGGAAAATGGCTGACAGGACGGGGAGAGGAGGATTAGGAGCTTTGGGAGTAGGAGGAGGAGGAGGTAATGGAAAGTGGAGAGTGAAGAACAAAAAGATGAGAGAAGGAAGAGAATGAAGAGATGAAAAGAATTGGAATGAGTATATCCTAATGACGAACGGAGCAGGAGGAGGAAGAAGAAGAAAAGGAAAGTAGGAAAGAGGAAAATGAAAAAGATAAGGCATGATCTTCTTACATAGGGTACTCTTACTACTCTACAAGAGCTTACCAAAAATAAAAATGAGATAAATCAAATAAAACCTAGAATAATGAACAAATTAATCCGCTGTGCCTTTTAAAAACTACTTTTCACTTCATCCTGTAACAGTGTTGCGGCTTGTCAACCTGATTTTTTATTAACCGAATGTGTGTGTGTGTGTGTGTGTGTGTGTGTGTGTGTGTGTGTGTGTGTGTGTGTGAGAGAGAGAGAGAGAGAGAGAGAGAGAGAGAGAGAGAGAGAGAGAGAGAGAGAGAGAAAATAATCACAAAGAAAAGAGGGCGAAGATTAAAAGAAGCCGGGCATAAGTAGCAAAAGAAAGTAGGCCTACAGATTTATTATCCAGACGCTAATAAATTACATGCATAAAAAATGCGTTTTCCAATAATTACCCCTGGAATGTTCTCTCGAAGGAAATTCTCACATCGCTGTTCGCGTTCTGGATCAGGTGTGAAAGTCCTCGTGCTCGGAGTGACTGGATACCCGGCTGCATCGAGTCCCAACTTCGTTCCGGTGTTTCCGTGGATTGGAAGTCCGTAAAAACATCCGACATTCGTATAGTAGATGAACACTGGAAACCTATATGTGTATATGAAAACATGCTTAGATTTTGACATATCTTAATCCAATGTAAGAAACCTCCCATCCACAAGAACAACGCAAGGGCATCGAGTAGCATAAGGAAGAGAATGACGTCAATTGAAGATATGAGTTTGGTTGCCATGGAGACCACAGAGAAGAGGCTGGGGTTGTTGCTTAGTGGAGTGGGGTAGTGTAGGTCGAGGAAAATTGGAAGGAATTTGAAAATTTATCAGATGAGTGATGGTGGGTACGGTAGGCTACTTCTGAATAGAGCAAGGGTCAACGAATGGAATAGACTGCCAGTTTATCTTTTTACCTCAAATATACTTTCCTTCCTTTAAAAGTGGGTCACAGCTCACCATTTCTGCTGTTCTTTCTAGCACTTGTATAGGCCTATCTAATTCTAGCCTAATAGGCCTATTAATCTTTAGTTTCGCGTAGTGATAGAGTAGCCTGAGGCAGATAATAACTCACATACGAGTGAGTAGATAGATAAATTGCTTAGCCTTATAGTAATACAGTCCTCCTACCCATGGGCGGAGTTTATCAGGGGCTAGGGGAAGCTAAGCCCCTCCAAGAAGGCCCAAATTCCACTTTTTACCATGAAAATGGTATCCTTTTCTCGGGGTTAGCCCTCCAAATAAGGTCAAGACTAGGGGTTAGCCCCCCAAAAGCGAAAACCAAACTCCGCCCATGCTCCTACCTGTCCTTGGTGAACTGCTTTAAGTTTGGAGTGGCGTAGTAGGTGACCTGTTCCTGTGACACAACCATCGGAATGTGTATTCCAACGGATCCAAGCACTTCGTTCGACCAAGATCCACTCGTTACGACCACACGACGGCACCGGAAGGAACCTCGGGTCGTTGACACCTACGAGATTATTCCAAGACAATGAATGAACAAGAATAACTTTATTATTGATTCTCTTCTCGTCTCATTGTCTTCTCTTGTCAGAGTCAAGTGTGTGCTTATAATAGTTGAAGAGCCGACTCTGAGTCCCTCATGCTTTATTTGGACACCTTTTTATTGATTCTTCCGATGCAATAAATTCGTAAATTTCCTTCAGTAGCCATTTGAAGGAATCCTTTGTAAATTAAGTTCAATACCGACCTGTAGCCATATAATGAAACTCTGTCACTGCTCACACTTTAACAGTGCCAGTTCTAATCATGGACAAATAAGGAGGGCGACGCTAATGGGGGGAGGGGGGTGGGGGTAGAGTAATGGATAACACGCTGGCCTAGAATAAGAGAGGTAACGATCGAGTTCGAGCACCCGGTGGCAGATATGATTTGCATGCTGCTATTAGTGCCGTGTATCGCAGGTTGTCTGTTCGGTTAGTAGCCTTACTAGCCTATTAGTTAAGATTTATGTATTCTGTAATCTGAGTTCCTGTAAATTGTTTCAACTGCATAACTGTACACTGTAACCGGTTACGTTCTGTCAACCTGATTGTTGAATAAACGAAAATTATTTATTTTATTATTACATTTACATTATTTTATTATTACATTCGCACATGCAGTTTCGTTAAACTGAACCAACCACAACCAATAGCAATTTAATGAAAACGATAATGATATCGTTGATTGCAAAGTGGATAAGGTCGACATGAACGACTCTAGTGCAGAGGTTCTCAACCGGTGTGTCGCGACACACTAGCGTGTCGCGAAGCGACCGGAGGTGTGTCGCGTAAAAGTGGTGTGTCGCTGGTGTGTCGCGAAGAATTGGTGTGTCGCGAATTCTCACAGCATACAACCGTCGTTCTTGCATTAAATTGACTTGTTCACTTTAGCAGTTTGGCAGGCGTAGGCTGTGAGAATATAGGCTATTCGAAGGACTTCATTTATCTATTCCATTTTATCTCATTCAGGAGCAGCCACAATGTTTGCCTTATAAGCCCACATGCATTCCTTATGTAGTCCTACATGACATGGACTACTGCAACATCAGGCATATTAGACGTCAGCGAGCGCACCGATTAAAATTTTACCCAATGCTGTAACCTTCGAAAATAATGGGGAAAATTATCGTGAAGAAACAAAAATTTTGCGATTCTAATATGATGACGCGGAAAGGTTGTTTGCGTATTCAGAGAGTGACAATTTACTATTATAAGGAAGGTGCACAAGGTCAAGGGACCTAGAAGTCCAATGGCCCGCTTTTTAACTATAGGCCTAAAATTTTCTGCAGGCCTGCGCTTTCCAGTTTCCGTTACAATTATTCGACGTTTTGAAGGGCGTTTAGTTTCGGTATATTGCTCAGCTACCTTTAGGCCTATCCCATGTTTTCTTGGTTTGCCTTGAGCTACCAGAGCTAAGGGTTTGGACTATGGTCAATTTATGGGGTTTTTTAACCCTCAGGCTACCAAGCTTTTTTTGTAACACTGACTACCAAGGGGGGGGTGGTTACCACCCCCCCTGGATTTTGGGTTTGGTTTGAGATATCATAAGTTGTAATACACCAATGGATTTAGCATTCATTTCTGCACAAAATGGTATATTTAGGTTTAAAATATATGAAAGCACCCCGAAGTTATGAATTTTTACCGTAGGCACCCGTCGATTCCACAAAATGTATACTTTCGCATAAGCAAAATATTAGATTCTGTGTGTTTTTAACATAATTTATTTACTTAAAAATAGTTTACATATAATAAAGTCCAATATTCAACTATAAAAACTAGTAATAAGTTAGTTTTAGTTACAATAAAAAGAGAAAAAACATGTAAAACATGCTGAAAAACGTTTACGCAGACTTATCGGTTTGCGTTGTAAAAAAACCCGACAATTTCACACATTTAAATTTATTTTGAGCACTTCCGGTCATCAAATGTCAAATTAATTGGTATCGAAAATTGCCCTAAATGCCCTCTATAGAATGACATAATTTATTTCTCTTACGAAATAAATTATGAATAATTTTTAATAGGAAAAACATTAAAATTTTATGAAAATAAAACACCTTTATTTATATTTTAATTTTTTTGAGCACTTCCGGTTGTCCAAAGACAACTCACTGAGCATGGAAATGTAGCCCCACATTCCCTCTACAGAATAGTGTAATTGGTGTTTCTTCATGTCAAAGGACGGAAAAGATACAGCCGATAATCTAAGAGGGGTGGTATCCACCCTCTGGTGCCTCGGGTATATCGGGTATAACTTTTGAATGGTATGGTATATCATCACACATTTTAGCTCAAAATGTATGCAAATGAATCCTCTACAGCTACCTAAAACGTCAACATTTTATTCCTAACGAAAAAAGTTTGATTTGGGAAAAACCTAGGGGGGGTGGATACCACCCCCCCCCTGGTAGCCCGAGGGTTAATCTAAAATTTATATAACTAATAAAGCCTGTGGATCCTCATCTTACTATGATCCAAAGAAAATCCAGGAGCTAAAAATCTCATTAGGCCTAGGCTATCTGTTAGGACAGACAA
>OX243817.1:886031-898531 GCA_945859605.1 Lumbricus rubellus
CAGTTGCAATGATCACTGATCAGTTGCAATGATCACTGATCAGCTGCAATGATCGAACTCACATGATCCTCGAGTGATCCTGTGATCCTCCATTGTCATGTCCTAGACGGAACTGCTCCAGACCCAGAACCTCTGCACATGCACGACAAAGCACAACATTAGACTCACATGGTAGGGTATACATGATGAGAGGTATATTATTGGCCTATGGTGGTTCTAAGATTAGGATAAAGGACGGTGAGAGTGAGTGGGCTTGGAAGAGGCATGGTATGTATAGGATTGTGGGGAATGGTTACGGTTGGGGTAGGTATGGTGAGAATGGTTTGAGCAAAAGAAGGTATGGTAGACGTAGGATTGGGGTAATGATATGTCATGGCGACAATGCGGCAAGGTGAGGTATGGTATAGGCTTAATATCATGGTCAGAATAGAATAGAATACGATGAGTTGGGATGGGGTAACTCGAGGTATGCTAGGTTAAGAATTAGAGCAAGACTATGATTAGGTAAAAGTATGGCGGATTGGAATGTCTACTCAGGTAAGCCTCTGGCTTTCGATGAGCTCGTCAACCTAGCCATATTTGTCTGGCTATGAGTTTATGAAACCCACTAATAACAGTGTGGCCACTGAATATCCAAAGAACTCTACTAGACATAGACATGCAGACACTGCCAGCAAGCGTGGCAAGACCAGTCCTGTATCTATTGTTCTTATATTATTGGCTTTATTGCCCATATATCTAACGTTGGCTATCTATCTATAAGAAAGGATGTATGTATGTATGTATATATGTATATTTGTCCAGAATACACGCCCACAGTTTCGCAGCTATTGATCTGAAACTTTGCACCTAGACAGGGCTCCATCAAACTTAGCAAGTGCAGGGGTTGGCGAATTTCTAACCCCATGGGGGCCAAGATGGGGAGAATTTTTGGGAGGGCCCAAAAAATTTTTTGGGGCAGCTATTGATGTCAAATTTTGCATTTAGACAGAGGACCGTCAGGTCCTCCCAAAAAACAAGTTGGCGAATCTCTACCACCAGGGGGAAAATGGGGGGACCCCAAAACTCCATTTTCTATATTTTTACACCATCGCCATAGTTTCACAGCTATTCACCTGAAACGTTGCAGCTAGATAGGATGCCACCGGGACCACCTTGCCCCCCAACCAACACACACCTCGCTCGCCCCGCAGGGGCCGGGCGTTGTTTAGGGGGGCTAAATTTTTAGGGGGGCCAAATTTTTCAGCTATTGATGTCAAATTTTGCATTTAGACAGAGGGCCGTCAGGTCCTCCCAAAAAACGAGTTGGCGAATCTCTACCACCAGGGGGAAAATGGGGGGGGGGCCCCAAAACTCCATTTTCCCTACTTTTACACCATCGCCATAGTTTCGCAGCTATTCTCCTGAAACGTTGCAACTAGATAGGATGCCACCGGGACCACCTTGCCCCCCCAACCAACACACACCTCGCTCGCCCCACAGGGGCCGGGCGGGTCAGGGCGTTGTTTAGGGGGGTGAAATGTTTTGGGGGGTGAAATTTTTTCAGCTATTGATGTCAAATTTTGCATTTAGACAGAAAACGAGTTGACGAATCTCTGCCACCAGAGGGAGAATGGGGGGGGGGCAAAAACTTCATTTTTCACATTGTTTTTACCATCGCCATAGTTTCACAGCTATTCACCTGAAAAGTTGCAGCTAAATAGGGTGTCACCGGGACCACCTCGCCACCAACCAACACACCTCGCCCCGCAGGGGCCGGGTGGAGCAGGGCGTTGCTTAGGGGCGAAATTTTTTGGGGAGGGTGGGGCATTTTTTGGCAGTTTTGCAGCTATTGATATGAAACTTTGCATGCAGTCAGAGGATCGTCAGGTCCAGCCAGTGGAGGGGCCATGGTGGGGCGTGAAACCCCAAACCGTTGCTATTTCCATTCCGTCGACACAGCTTCACGGCCATTACATAAAATTCCCGGGCATCGCCGGGTATCCCAGCTAGTACTATGATATAGACACAGATGATGACGTCTTCACTTAACTGTTCTTCGCGTTGCACTTGGTTTCCGTTGCCCGTGACAACCAGTAGAGGGCGGCGCTTCCGATCCCACCGCAGCCAATCACGATGTACTCGTAGTAGGGAACGTCAGACGTTGCCATGGTAATCGAGTGGAGGATGAAAGGAGTGCCGCTATAGGGCGCTATATAAATAACAATACTGTGGGATACATTAAGAAACAATGAGATACAAAACAATGCAATGTGATACGATGGATCGCAATTCAAAATAATGTTATAGAATGCGATTCAACTGGCAGATTTTAATGCATAAAGGACCATCAGGTAGATTCAAACCTACAACCCTTCAGTTAAAACTTAAAAGGCACAGAACATGCCTTTACATCACCGCCCTACCACATCGGCGGTGGCATGTGGCAGGACGGCGTTGAGATTTGAAAATAAGTGTATGGACGCCGTCCATGACCGTCCAGTCACACTTTAAGCCATCCTACCATAACATAAAATACCAGAATACCATGCCATACTCACATTTTGGTTTGACCTTGTGTGCGTTACAAATGTACTAAATTATTAATTAATAACAATAAATTAATAATAATACTATACAGTATTACACGGTAAACAATGCCATGCTATGCCATACTTACTGCTTCACAAAATGCCTGAACCTATCCGATGTAGTCTATAAATACCTGTCGCAGTCGTCTATAGATGTAACCGACCTTCAGTTCTCTTTATAATCTTGTTGAATAAGCTTAGGCCTACATGTGGCGCACATTGAACAGCTGTTGTCCGGACTTTGAATCCTGTCGTTCTATAGCCTAACGTCTTTTCACCAGGCCAACGACCTGGTGTGTTGCTTATATAATAAGTGGACTTTTGTATCAAACGACTTACATTAAAGAGAATTGCATAATCTCAATGATTTATTATAAGTGACCCAAACTCTATAAAATGCTTCACTATTTTATACAGGCGTTAAATAAAGGCTGCTGCAGAACAACAACTGTTACAATGGTAATAAAAGAAAGTGAAAGTGTTAGTTGTGTTTCAGGTGGTGGTAGCAGTGGTATTAACAGCAGTAATAGCATCAGTAGTAGTAGTGGAAGCAGTTGAGGTAGTAGTAGTAGTTGCATAATAGCAGTGGTTGTTGCAGATGTATGGTAGTAGTAGTAGTAGTAGTAGTAGGTGGTGGTGGTGGTGGTGGTGGTGGTGGTGGTGGTGGTGGTGGTAGTAATACATGTGAAAACTTGTCAAAACATATTGTGGGTTGCAGTAGTATCCGTAGCACTGTATTAGTTGCAGCAGTATATCATGGATGATCAGAGGAAATTTGAGGAAGATAAATTTAAGATAGAATTAACAAAATAGCTGTCCAAGGACATGTAGACTACTGCCATAGCTATGACCCAATTCTAGACTAAGCAATAATTTCTTTACGATGGGTGCTATAAGCGTTTTTATTTGCAGTTGCAAGAAACTTGATCTCAAGAGGGGAAGATGGCAGACGAGAGAATAAAAGAGAAGAGAGGAATGGAGGGAAGAGGAGGGGGCGAGAGGAGAGGCGTGGGGGAGGGTTGGAGAGGAGAGGGAATGAGACCACAAGTGCAGTGGAGTGTATAGATGAGTGGAGTGCAAACAGCTGACCTATACAAAACTTCGAATGTACACAACCAAATGGAAGAATGCAGTGAAGGAACTTCGACCTCGTGAGAAAAAAAGTCAGATGAACATGTAGCATGGAAAGCGCGACATAGCAATAAAACAAAAATTATATCGGTCTAGATACTTCTTCTTTAGTGTTCTGTCCTTAGGCTGCAGGTCCAAGGTTCGAACGACATCATCATGTCTATTCTGTCTTTATCCTTGATTTCTTCATATCCTCGTCCCTTTTCTCTGTCCATCAACCAGTACATAATTTTTCATGGTCGTTCTGGTGGTTTCTTTCCATCCATTCTCCCTTACTCAAGAGTGAGTATCCTCTCAACATGTGCCCCAGCCAGTTCATCTGCCTCTTCCGTATTGTATAAAATAAATCAGCGATCTTTCTTCTTGCACCAGTTGCAGCATCTCCTCACTGGCTTTGTGGTCGGTCTATCAATATATACCATCTGATGACTGAAAGGGTGAGTGAACCTTTGGGAGGTCTATAGCCTACAATTACACATAGGCCCTCGCTATATACATATACATGTACATAATTATATGATTAATAATTATATGAATATACATTGTATATGCATTATATATATGTATATGTACATGTGTGTATATTTATTATGTGTGTATGTTTATACCATAGGCAATAATTATTAGCAATATAGATAAATCAGGTAGGCCTACTTAACATCTTCTTGTGCGTCTATACAATGTTTGTATACAACATTTGTCAAATTTTGGGACAATAATCCTCTCGTTATAGACCAGGCTTGGGATCTGAAAATTACACTCTTAGAAGCAAATCATGTAACAATTTGCTAACTGGTGTTTCTAGACTAATTCGACCCCCCTGAAAACGAAAATCGCTGTTAGCAAGCTGGATTTTTGTCGGTTCCATGGGAAAACAAGATGGCGGACAAAATGGCTGCCAATTGCTTCAAATAAATAAAAGTAAAGTATTTTATGTGATAGGAACACGGTTTTAGATTCTAAATTAAGACTATAGGGTCCAAGGAATGCAATGGAATCAAAGACATATATGTAGCACTGCAAGAAAATCAAAATGGCGGACAAAATGGCGGCCAGAATCTTAAATGGCTATAAATGAAGTTATGTATGTGTCGCCCGATGCACTAAAAATGCGTGGAAGGACTAAGGGAAGGATGTATGCAATAGAAACATGATTTCAGAGTCTAAATCAACATTTTCTAGGTCAAGGAATGCAATGGAATCATGGTCACATATGTAGCTCTGCTCAAAAACCAAAACGGCGGACAAAATGGCGGCCAGAATCTTAAAATGGCTATAGATGAAGTTATGTATGCAATAGAAACATGATTTGAGAGTCTAAATAAACATTTTCGAGGTCAAGGAATGCGATGGAATCATGGTCATATATGTAGCGCTGCACAGAAACCAAAATGGCGGACAAAATGGCGGCCTGAATCTTAAAATCGCTATAGGTTAAGTCATGTATGCAAAGGAATCATGATTTCAGGGTCTAAGTCAACATTTTCGAGGCCATAGAATGCGATGGAATCAATATCACATATGTAGCACTGCAAGAAAATCAGAGTGGTGGACAAAATAAGTAAGTAAGGATATACTTTAATGAACCGCCTGCAAACGCACTGCGGTCATATTCTTGAATTGGTTATTAGTGAAGTTCTGTATCTAATGGAAATATGATTCCAGTATGTACATGAAAATTTCCGAGTCAAGGAATGTGATTTAGTTAAAGGTACATCATATGTTATGTGACACTGCCAGAAAACCAAAAACCAAAATGGTGGACAACAGCTTTAACTGGCTATAGATGATGCACTGTACTGAATGTATGTGATGGAGACATGATTTCAGATTGGACAAGTTAGTGTTTTCTTGGTAGAATAATTCCAAGAAAGTCACATTCTATCTTCTATATACATACCATTGAGCTTAATGCAGTGAAATTGTCTAGTGAAAATACTTTAGTAGCTTATGATTGCACTGCACTGTTTAACTATTGCTGGCGCAATATGCATGCTTCAATGTTTCATAACTTGTCCTATCAATTGTTCCAATGTTTCATGACTTGTCTGCTATGTGTGCAGAGTAGAGTTAATTCAAGCATTGTTGCTGTTCATGCAAATGTACATAAGTGTACATGGCAAGATCACACTTCGATAGCAGCAGGGCTCGATGCTATGCTTATTAACTTCTCATGATTTGAAGATAAACTCTATAATGTGACTGCGGCGCAGGACCAATGCCAGGCCACACTATAGTAAGGATTACTTTCTTCCGCTGCACTCCGTCTGATGAGGATGGTGTCTGAGCATCAATATATGGAAGATAGGTTTTTCCAAATTACAGTCTGTTAATGAGCTCATAGGGGAATGTTTCCAATGTAAAAGGCAAGTGAGAAAATTCCAAGTAGGTTATTCATGCATTTTTTCAGTTCATTCCTGCTAAATAACACATCACATCCAGTTATGGCAAGAAAAGCCAATATATTTCTTCATAGTTGCGTGAATTGGATTAATTGCCGCTATGCTGATATTCCCGCCATCACCCAAACATGGTTAGATATAAGTCATACACATCTGACCCGGTAGTAGGCAACACCTTTTCTTCCTTCACGGAACCACTAGCAACAGCTGCATCTATATCTCCAAATATCCAAATGTGGCTGTTGAGAGTTGAATGGACAGGAATGAAACTAGATCACCTTTGCTTTCAGACATACCAAGAACACTCAGCCAATTTTCCGACAATGGAGTACCGCTATTTCAAAACTCAATACAGTGACAAAGTTGTGGTCATAGTCACCATTTCTGTATGGCTTCCCTTTTTATAAGCAATGTCCAGGTCCAGTACCTATCCAAGACAAAAATTATTGACCCTCTTGTAACCAATTGAAAGTACCTGTACACGAGCAACCATTGTATCTGCCTGGTCGCCGTATGTCTTCACCTTTGGAGGGTCCCTATTACTTGAAGCATTGCGTGTACCATTGCTTGCCCATCAATAATTTATCTGGAATTGGTTCTATGAATTGCGACACAATCTATTGGGCATATCGTTGATCATGTCCCGTATTATATACGGGATGTCTTGCATTGGCTCCCTTTCCTGCAGCGGATAGCCTACAGAGTATGTGTGTTGGTTAGGCAGTGCTTTGAGGGACAAGTCCATTTTATCTGCAAGAACTCAGTTTTCCAACACGGGTGTCCATCGTCGATCGACTCTTTGGTTGGCGGACCAAGCTGAGCTGTTATTCTCTTAGTCGACAGCGACGTTCATTCTCTGTGGCTGGTTCCACAACCTGAAATGTCCATCCCTTTTCACAGCACTTGTTCTCCATGGGTCACTTGAACTCACTTCACTCTGTTTCTTAAGAATCTAAAAACTGTCCCATTTAGTCGTGGTTATGTCGGGAGTGATACCGAGTAGCCTCCCTTGAAGAGACCCTACATAAAATATTAAAAATAAATGTCATGCCTGCCTCTGTTAAAAAGTTGCTGACCGGACAATTTACTTTTCAGAAAGCATCCCATGCCAGTGGTTTTGAGGGAAGCTCATGGCACGATATTGATGCCAGATCCAGATGCCATGCAGATGATGGGACAGTATGCTTGATTCGCCGTGATAAGGTGATGCATGATAACTTCGTAGGTGTTCTTTTGAAGAATGCTCCTTGGTTTAAGGCTTGCTGAGGGAATTGTGATAGTTTGAATGATCATTTCAGGCCAAATAAGGGAACATTGTTGATAAATTCCACAGCATAGGCCCCATATGCCATCTCGCAAAGACCTGGTAGAAAAACTGAAATCAAATTCCGATTGCATACATGACTTCACTTGTAGCCATTGTAGGATTCTGGCCGCCATTTTGTCCGCCATTTTTGTTTTTTTGCAGTGCTATATATGTGACATTGGTTTCATCGCATTTTATGACCTCAAAAATGTTGACTTAGACCCTGAAATCATGATTCCTTTGCATACATGACTTAACCTAACCTATAGCCATTTTAAGATTCTGACCGCCATTTTGTCCGCCATTTTGCTTTTTATGCAGCGCTACATACCTTACCATGATTCCATCGCATTCCTTGACCTCGAAAATGTTTATTTAGACTCTCAAATCATGTTTCTATTGCATACATAACTTCATTTATAGCCATTTTAAGATTCTGGCCGCCATTTTGTCCGCCATTTTGGTTTTTGAGCAGCGCTACATATCTGACCATGATTCCATCGCATTCCTTGACCTAGAAAATGTTGATTTAGACTCTGAAATCATGTTTCTATTGCATACATAACTTCATTTATAGCCATTTAAGATTCTGGCCGCCATTTTGTCCGCCATTTTGATTTTCTTGCAGTGCTACATATATGTCTTTGATTCCATTGCATTCCTTGGACCCTATAGTCTTAATTTAGAATCTAAAACCGTGTTCCTATCACATAAAATTCTCTACTTTTATTTATTTGAAGCAATTGGCAGCCATTTTGTCCGCCATCTTGTTTTTCCATGGAACCAATAAAAATCCAGCTTGCTAACAGCGATTTTCGTTTTCAGAGGGGTCGAATTAGTCTAGAAACACCAGTTAGCAAATTGTTACATGATTTGCTTCTAACAGTGATTTCTAGAGCTCTTTTAGAATTTCAAGCCTTGTCTATTATTCGTTATAGCAGCACAAGTTCTACATCCATCCTCCATACAAAGGGTTTCTTTGTGTTTAGATCTCTGTTCTC
Organism: Lumbricus rubellus; assembly: GCA_945859605.1. NCBI lineage: Eukaryota > Metazoa > Annelida > Clitellata > Crassiclitellata > Lumbricidae > Lumbricus > Lumbricus rubellus. The sequence goes on from OX243817.1 coordinate 894,442, forward strand.
TATTGCCAGCCAATCGACTCTGCCAAAGAATCGACCATGCTCAAGTCTAAATCTTTCGACATGCTCGTTAACCGATACATATTCATCTGCCCATAAAACACACTCATAATATATAATGTGGCCAATCAAGGGATGTGTCGACAGTCAGACAGGCCACTCCCTTCTTCCTCTCCATCGTCAATCTTTCATATCTGGTTCTCGTTAACTGTCTAACACTTCAAGTGATTCAAGGATCATAATTATTAGATCTCGATCTTGATAAGGATCACATTCGCTTTTGATCTCATGAGACAAAGCATCAGTGTGTTTTTTTGTGTTGTAAAGCCACATCGTTGGTTCCTTGGTTGCCCTGAGTTTGCTGATATATAATGCTGGAAGAATAGCACCAAGAAAAGAGAGATTTTGCAAAGTGAAGGAGAGAGAAAGGAAGGAGAAAGAAAGGAAGGATGAAGAAAGAAGAAAGAAGAAAGAAAGGTCGAACAGAAACTTTTAACCAATTATTCTTAGAAGAATCCACAGGTAGACCTACAACAGACTCCATTCTACTGTGTCTCGGCATACGTGCATGATGTCTGGTGATAAACGTCCCAACTGCCCAGTGTTTCCCACCCATACTTTAGGCAGGGTGAGAATTGCTGGGAGTTGGGGATTTCAACCCCCTGTCTTTCTTAGAGACCTATAGTAAAGTCCTATTTTCACACCCCAATTTCAAGTGGATCATGGGCCAACTGGCCAGTTGTTTTTCCACAATTCTCACATTGTCTCTAGGGTTCAATTGAGCAGAAATTTTTTAACATTTCCTTCCACCCTGACGGAAATTTGAACCCCCGACTTCACGGATATCAGTGCAACCCTCAAATCACGAGACCAAAATTAAGAAGCCAATGTTCTCGAAGATTTCAAGCAAAAAACGGTTCTCATTAATTGCGTAATCGCGTGACAGCCAGCGGAAACTTTCGAATCTACCGAGAATTTTTTTTAGATATTTGATATGTTACTCCACAGTAATTAGCTTAAAATGCGTGTAGCAAGAATAAAAAAGGTATCCAACTCCCACGGCACATTTTGCCTTCTTATCTTATCTTTGCTGCACGCAGAAAGAGGCAAACTAGGGTATGCTGGTCGTATGCAGTTACCGTCTTATCTGACCTACTGTAGTGCACAACGATAGGGGAGTGGGTGATTATGTCGACCCCTTCTCCGTTGAGACTCGGTGGAGATAACTTTCGCGCTAAGCGAACCGTTAAATAAACATACTGAAATTGAAAATCTGTAACTTTGTTTGTGATAATAATAACAATTAATAATAATAATTAATTAATAATAATAAATTGAGATTTAATGAAGCCATTCCTTCCTCCTCTTCATCTTCTCTGCAATACTCTACACTTCACTTCTCTCCACCACTCTCACCCTCCTCCCAGGGCCGGATTAAGGCATGTTCAACATGTTCGGCGGAACAGGGGCCCCCACACTTTAGGGGGCCCCCACAAATGTGAGAAAAAAAATTTTGAGCAAATTTCGGCGAAACGACTATTTCCAGAAAATTTCGCCAGATGATTAAACAAAAAGGTCATCAACTTTTTTGGGCGGATGAAATGGTATAATTTTCAAAACATTTCGCCAGATGACTAAGAAAAGTCATCAACTTTTTGGCGGATGAAATGGTATAATTTTCAAAAATTTCGCCAGACGACTAAAAAAATTTCCCCGAAAAATTAAAATTCACCTAAAAAAACTCCCGAACAGGGCCCCACAAAAATTCCCGAACAGGGCCCCACATTGCTTAATCCGGCCCTGCCTCCTCCAAGTCCTCGTCTTTTCGCTCATCCTCTCGTCTCTTCTCTTCCTTGCTCAGCTCCTCTGTCCTGCTCACTTCACTTCTCCTCACATCTTCCTCTTCTCTCCTGTCCTCTCCTCTGCACTCCTCTTGTCTCCACTCTATCCTCTTCTTGACGCTCCTCTTGTTTTCTCTACTCAAAATTCTCCACCCATCTCCCCTGCTCTCCTCTCCACTTCTCTCCTCTGACCTCAACATTTCCTCTCCTCTTTTCAACTCTCCCTCGCCTCCAATTCGATCATTTTTATCATATTCCTTCTTCCCTCTACCCACTACATATGTACCTCTCCATTATTTAACTCCAATAAATCCTATAAATAAACAAATATTGCAAACAGCCATGGAAGTCGTTAATTACATGTAACTCTGTCCTGGCAGCTGGCAAAAAAAACTTGCACCGCATATTAAGCAATCTGAAATGACGTAGGGCGTGTCAATTACCATCGAGATTAAAGTCATTAAGTTTTGCGCCCAGCTAGAGAAAAAAAAGCAGAGGAAACGCTAATTGCCTTTATGAAGTAAAATCCGGCTCTGACTGCTCGAGACTGATACCATGTAGGCCTGTCAGCCCCACCTATTGATACTAGACAATTACTGTTTTTTTATCACATACATTGTATTTAGTTTTGTTAATGGTTGTCATGGCATCCACTATCCACTGCGTAAAATTAAACATTTTGTACTAAGACGTGCTTCACAAATTGGCATCAAAGTATGTTGATAAGGTAGGGATGTAATTGGTACTGAGTTTGAGTACCTTTGGGAATATGTGAACCCATTTCAGTACATTTTAGAACCATTCAGTACATCTTAGTGCCTTTAATTTCACTTCAGTACCATTCAGTACATTTGAGTACCTTTCAGTACATTTTAGTACCATTCAGTGCATTTTAGTACCATCCATTTCACTTCACTCTCATTGAGTATCTCCGAATGCCTGTAATATATATATTATATATATATATATATATATATATATATATATATATATAAACACAGAGAGAGGTGCACATTCATTTAAATATCATTCAGTACATTTGAGTGCCTTTGTTTATTCTCGAGTACTTTTAAGTGCCTTTGAATATCTACACGAAAAAGCCACCCATGTAGTGTTCACAAGTACTAACTATCCGCTAACGAATAGAGCACTGCAGGTCTTAATAGCTGATTAAGACCATTCGTCTGAGAGCAGGTTTATGCATTTTAACATAATATCTCTCTTGGAGGTCTTGCTATAAGAAATATCTAACATGCATAATACATATATACATGCAGATGTCAGAGTAAGGCAAAGAGACAGACAGGCAGACATGCAGACAGAGAAAAAACACAGACAGACACACAGAGAGATATATAGACAGACAGAGACCCATAGAGAATTATATAAACACAAAGAGAGATACAAGACAGACATAGAGAGATACAAGACAGCCAGATATATACATAAACACACAGAGAGATACATAGACACACACCGAGAGATATATAAACACACACAAAGAGGTACACAGAGACAGACAGATCTGGGAAGAGACCTGGAGGTAAATAAACACCTGAATGATGATCCACTGTCCATTCCTCCTTCTCACCACAACGATGACCCCTCTCCCTCTCCCTCTCCCTCTTCATCTCCATCTCCCTCACTATGTCGGTGCCGAGGCTTTAAAGGAACTGGAGCAAACATCCGCAGGGAAGAGACGACCTGATATTCCACAGACTCCCCATCACCACCCTCCCCATCCCACCCCCACATTTCTCTCCACATCCGACCAAAGGACCCGCCGCCACTTCTCTTCTCCATCCAACATCCAGCCTTCCAATTAACAAGTAGACGATCATGCATGCCCTTAAGAAGCTGGAGCCATGAGTATGATGTGCTAACGACCTTATTATTCTTAGCATCAGAAGGTAGGTGGGTGGCCATTCCTCTCCCTTGCCGTCTGATCCTCCCACTGACAGTGTACGGACGGTGTGCTCATGGCCGCTGAGTTGGCAATAGGGAGCGCAAGTGGACCAAAAATCTCAACACAAATTTCTCCTCACCATGACAGAAATTCACCCCCCCCCTTCCCGTCATCTTTCTTGACACTCCAGCACGCATCTCTAGTTACAAAGCATTTCGTGGAGAGCCTCTCAGCACCTTTTAAAAATGCGCTTCCTGAATTATGGTTATCACACTGCGATGTATATTGTATATTGTATAAGAACCACCCAAAGTTTACGATGAGTGTAAACACTAGAGTGGCGCCA
>OX243817.1:903531-988531 GCA_945859605.1 Lumbricus rubellus
TCTTCTTGTTCCGCTTCCAGTTCCTTTTCATCTGCATCAGCATCTGGAGTCTGGTCTTCCAATTATTTACTTCCATCGCTGCTTCGTCGACTGTGAACCAGCGAAGAGAATGTGCTTTTAATTAGGAAGCCAGGAGGTTACATAATATTATCTTTAACTTATTTTATTTATTTATTTTTATTTTTTAACTTATTATCTATTAACTTTTTTGTTTCACCGTGGTTGGACTGGGAGCGCTTCTGAGTGGATTTCTTGAAGAGGCGCTATATAAATTCTTGAAATGAATGAATGAATGAATGAATGAATGAATGAATTATCGTTAAATCTAGGTTAATTAAAAACATATGGCTATGGTAAAGTAAATGACTACGGTACGACAAGATAAATGGCTATGGTATGGTAAGATATAATGGCTATGGCATGATAAGATAAAATAATGGCTATGGTAAAGTAAATGGCTATGCAGGGCAAGATAAATGGCTATGGTATGGTAAGGCAAGTGGCTATGGTGAGGTAAGATAAATGGCTATGGTATGGTAAGATAAAATAATGGCTATGGTAAAGTAAATGATTATGGCATGGCAAGATAAATGGCTATGGTATGGTAAGGCATAAAGGCAAGTGGCTATGGTAAGGTAAGATAAATGGCTATGGTATGGTAAGATAAAATAATGGCTATGCTAAAGTGAATGGCAATGCAGGGCAAGGTCAATGGCTGTGACAAAATAGTTTTGATGGATAATGGATATGGTATCAGGTAAGACAAATAAAATCAATTGTCGTTTGTTCAACAATCCGGTTGACAGACCTAAATTGGTTTAAGTATTATAAAAGCTATGCAGTTATCTTAAATAGCATTAATAATTAACTATTACGATGTTTCTAAATGCAAATTTTCTCGTTTTTGACTTTGTGCATCATTATGGTGCTTAAGTCCGTAGACATTTGTTAAAAACTAAAAAGTAGCTGGCCTAGTTAAAAATCGGTGTCAATTACCAAGAAGGGAAGTGCTCTTTCTAGCCCAATAGGTCCTATGCGGGCGCCCATGCAGGCCATAAATGACTGTAGGATGATAAGACAAATGACTGTAGTGTGGTAAGTCGAAGTTAAAAACCTTGGTGTAAACGCTGCACTCTGCTGTAGGGCAAAGAGAATTAGGGTGTGATTGCCAAGGGAAAGCCGGAAAGATATCAGGTTTCACCATGCAGCCGACATATCACCCATTCCGCTCCCTCCCCACCCACACCATCAACTTTTCAAATCGATCAACGAACTCCTGGACCATTTTTTGCAGAATTCACATATAAGACAATATCACATTCCATCACAGTATAGCCTAATTTGATTTCACATTGCACTACAGTGTATTGACTGACATCACATCGTACCACCAATCATAACATTTTTACATTACATTGCAACATTTTGACACTGCATTGCATTACTTAACTGCTCATTGCATTACAGACTGCGAAGAGCTGCACTCCAACGGTTACGCAAAGAGTGGAGTCTACTACGTGACTCCGCTGTACGCTGCGTGTCCCATCCCAGTCTACTGCGACATGGACACACCTCCAGGCGGATGGATGGTCATCCAGAGGAGACAGGATGGACAGACAGACTTCAACAAGAACTGGACTGACTATCGGATAGGGTTTGGAAGCGTCGGTCAGGAGTTCTGGCTCGGACTGGACAACATGTTCCTGCTTTCCAGTCAGAAGCAGTACGAGCTGAGGATCGATTTGTGGGACTTCTTCGGAAGCAGGGTTCACGCCACCTACCGAAAGTTTCATATCGATGGGGAACGAGAAGGGTATAAGCTGCACGTCGCGAATCACACTGGGAGTGTTGCGGACGGAATGCAGCATCACAATGGAATCCTATTCAGGTGAGATGATTAGGAAGGTGTGCTCAGGTGAGTTGATTGGGAAGGTGTGTTCAAGTATAAGTTTATTAGGAAGATGTGCTAAAGTTGATAAGGGAGGTAAGTTCAGGCGAATTGTATATTCGAGTGAGTCTAGTCAATTGTCATGAAATATTCAAGTACGTTGATGTCCAGTGTATCTTAAGTATACATCACTCGTCGTTTGCTGCATGCCATGCACTTTGGCCCAAACTATGGATCATTTGCCACCATATGACCTACCCTCTGGAATGCCCTCCCTCCTCTCTTCATGTTTCCATTCTTTTCTAGTTCTGTTTCTGCACCTCCTCTAAATCTATGTCTTCGCACTGTAATGGCCATTACTGTGAGCGTTGTTGTATAAATTTCAGATTACATTGCATCATAGATGACTTGCGAAACACTGACTCTTGTTCATGCAGTTGATCATCTCGATTACTTACTGTAATACTACATCATTCTATAATAATGCTTCTGGCGTCACTGTACGTCTGCAAACGAAAATTAAATAAATACTTGTTTAGTATGTTTACTTACCCACTTAGTCCCCAACCCACTCACTCACTTAACCAACTGTTTCAGTATCCTAAAGAACGTAACGTACTGTTTCAGTACCCCGGATCGCGACCAGGACACGTACCCTGAGTACCACTGCGCCAAGGAGTGGACGGCTGGTTGGTGGTTCGCCAACTGTTGGTTTGCCATACTCAACGGCCAGTACTACAACCATACTCAGGTGGAGTACCGTGGTATCTCGTGGAATGAATGGAAGAACGAACAGCTGATGAAGACTGAAATGAAGATCCGTCCATCGACGATCTAAGGATGGAGTCACTGGCTTCCACGCGTTCCACCTGATAAGAGAGACTGACCCATGTGTGTGTTCATCTTCCTCATAGTTCCCAGTAGGTCACAGCCATGGTTCTTGTTTGGTACCAAAGCCTCAACCACGCATTTCGAAGTCCCAATAATTATATCCAATATAGAAACCCGACCCCGTGGTCATTAGATTCATGCGAAATCTTTCGCTTTTGTCCAGTCAACCAGTTTATGCAAGTCCTTGAGATTAGAGCAAAAACTACTTTATAAGTTACAACCTAAGGTTGTGCTAAAAATTAAAACGTCTTAATGCACATCATTATCTCAAGATTATCTCATTATAACGAAACTGTGAATACTGAATAAAGTGCAAATTAGCCTACAACTTAGGAATTCCTAGAATATTGACTCTGGCGCGTGTAGGCCTATTCGAGCTGTTCACTACTTATTATAGGTCTATGAAACAACTAATTAGGTCTTTAAATGCATTTATAACTTGAAGCAGCGTAGTCAATGAATATTTCTAGAATTTTGTACAGTATTTCAAAGAAAAAAAATGGGCAAGGTTAGATAAGAAGAAACTAGGAAATTATATCACTGGCGTTGTAGTTTGGATAACATAAGATCAAGTCTCCGTCCTCCTATGTGATGTCTCCTGTCTTTTTAGGGATATCAAAAGAGCTTTCACTCATAAATATCTTAGTGCAATCGATTCATATTTGGCCATTTAAATACTAGCACCTTACAAATAAGTAGTAGTATTAATTACGATATTACGATATTGATATTGATAATAATAATTTTAAAAACTGCTATTACTACTACTAATAATGAGAAAACAAAATAATGGTAATAGTAATAATGATAATAATGATAACAACATCTGTGTAATGATTTTCACAAATAAACTAGCATGAATATTCATGCATCAATGGTCATACATATTCATAATATGAATATATTAGCCCATATTGGTCCATGTAAGGATATAATATGCTGCAGACGCAACGGACTTTAGATACGACGTATGCTAGCAGGTGTCTTCAAAATAATGGCCTTGTCGTAAAAAGGGATGTTTTTAGTATGCGACCTACATGACTGTAGTTCATAGCAACATTTTTAGTCCAAATATGCTCAGACATTAGTTGATCAGAATGAAAATCGCTCGTGGTTTAATATCAATGGTTTTGTTCTTAACTTGTCAAAAAATTAGTGATTTTTTGTGTGTTTCTGGTAATGCAGTCTAAAATAATATTAATAATTCATGTGAATAGATAGCTTTGAATTTATCATTGAAATAAGAAGAAGAAGAGGAGGAAGAGGAGAAGTAGGAGGAGGAGGGAGGGGAGAGAGAGAGGGAGAGGTGGAAGGAAAGAGGGAGAGAGAGAGGAACAGGGAGAAGAAAAGGGAGAGGGAACCGGAGAGAAGGAGGCGGAGAGGGAGGCGGAGAGGGAGAGAGGGAGAGGGAGAGGAAGAAGACGAAAGAGGAAAGGTGAAGAAGAGGAGTAAGAAGAAGTGCAGTCCCTAAAGCAATCCCTGAGACAGTCGTTGTTGTGTGAAGCGTTATAACGACTTCAATTTCTTATCCTCGGCATATGAGAGTGGGCATGCACCCAGTCCTCTCCCTCGCCGTCTCATCATTCCACTGACAGTGTACGGTCGGTGCACTCATTATAGCTGAGATGCCTAAGGTGGCACAGGTGGTGCTGAAAATTGTTATATGCCTGTCCTGTCGTATTCGGTTTGAAGAGGCTATTGATCGGCCGAATACTAATGACTATTCGCGGCACTATTCGGGTCCAAAGCGAATCGAATACGTGGATGAATGGACGAATACATAAAACCTTTATAAAATTAGTTGTATGTAACATGCTGCGTTCTGCCAGCCTGAAGTGCTGATTAAACGAAAACTGATTGATTGAAATATTGATTGATTGATATGCAAGATACAACTTATAGTCTTTAGGCTATCATATCTATATATATAAAAATGAACTTTCCAAAAGTTCGTCGCATTTTCACGCTGAAAGTGACCCACCGATTGTTTTGAAAATTTTACAACACCTTCCATTCCCATTCAACCGCGTGTTAAGATGTTTTCACCCGAAAAAACGCAACCGTTTCCACAAAAAGTGAACTTTGCAATCCGTTCGCCCGCCATTTGCAACGTCAACGAAACCATGCGCTTGCAAATTTCCGAATTGTCCTCACCCGTAAAACACAGTGACGATACATCAATGAGGTTGCGTTCCATGACGTCATAAGCGAGTGGAATATTACGAAAGCGGCCTAAAATTACGAAAGCGGTCTAAAATTCTTGGGCTATATCCGCTGTCAGTAAAGGACGGTGTGAGGGAGGGGGAGGGGGAGGGGGAGGGGAGGGGGAGGAGGAGGGGGAGGGGAGGAGGAGGGGGAGGGGAGGAGGAGGGGGAGGGGAGGGGGAGGGGGAGGGGGAGGGGGGGAGGGGGAGGGGGGAGGTCTTTTCTGCCACAGCAACGCGTGGCTGGGTACAGCTAGTATATAATAAACATACAGCACTTTCTAAAAGCGCGCTTGCACTGGCCTACACCTGCAAAGTGCCGCTCGCATGCTGCAGTGTAGCTATGCTTAGACAATCAATCATGTCTATATCGAGATGCGACAGAAGATCAATGTCGGCCATTGTCGGGGGAGATACAGAGGACGTTTTTATTTCTTATATATCGTCTTCATAAAACCATCTGTTAGATGCAGGTGTGACGTTGGATTCGCAGGTAAGTGAAGACAATAGCGAAATTAAAAGACAATAGATGGATCAAATGCTATTGTTTTCGTAATTAATTTCTCGTATTTAGCTAATAATGAAATGCATGCATACGCGTGAATGTGTTTGTGAATGTGTATGCCCATGCAGATCTGCATGTATGCATGCATGCATGTGTGTATATTATTATTATGTGCGCAAGCATGAACTGATAGATGGATGGATGTATGGAAGGATAGATTGATGGATGTATGGATGTTGAGATGGATGCTGAGATGGACCGCAGATAGATAACTGGATAGGCTGAAAGATATATTAATATATAATAGACCTATGGAACAGAGATAATTTTTATATGGAAGGACAGACCAATGGATGTTAACATATGGACCACACAAAGGCCTATACGTCAGCATGATTTCATATATTAATTATTATATACTGACAAAATAATTCTCAAGGTATCTCTCGATGGCTCTTCTTGTCTTTATGTCCACCCTGCAGCCTACCCATTGCAATCCCATAGCATCCCTTATGATACATGTACAGAAGCTGTTGCTAGAAACGTTGCTGGGTTAAACCTTACGAGTTCAAGGTTCAATAATAATTGTTTGCACATTAAACCCGGATGAAAGAAATAGACAAAAGTAGTCTTCGGGTATTTTGCTTGTGGGTGGAAAAACCAGCGAAAGAGGAAAGGCGAAGTAGGCCTAATCATAGGCTAATCGTAATCTCGGCACTTCTATAGATAGCGCTCTAAAAAGGAGTCGTGGCACCCAGCTTATTCACAGGCGCTCAATGAGACAGGGCTGTTTGAAAGAAATGTTTAGAACTTCACAAACACTTTATTTTAATTCCCATCCTCCATGGTAAATTATTACTTCCAAAGACCACATCTTCCCACATCACCATCCTCGTTCGCATCCTGGTTGAGACATAAAAGGAAGCAATATATATGTACACAATAATTGTATGAGTATATATATATATTATAGTGTATATGCATATAATTATGTATGCATGTATGTATGTATAATTGTATATATATACATAATTACATATATATATTATAATAGATAGACTCATGTGATAGACGCTAATCGTATTGAAAAACTGGGAACAAACAGTCAGCCTCAATAGTCGATATAGTTGTAACGGACTCACAGTCACGAGACTGTTTCCCAATAACATATATGGCTTAGAAAAGCAGATAAGTAGGCAAACAAAATCAAAGAGACGCACACAAACAGAGACACAGACAGACAGAGACCAGGACAAACATAGCAGAACCCTATAAAAGCCCATGAGTACCCGATAGAATCTGGACAACAAGAGATATCAAAATCACGTGATCGGGGTATAGGTCTATTATACATGATACATCGGTCGATCGTCTACTGCAGTGCACAGAAAACTCAAGTATTCAATTTTCTTTTCATTAACGTCAACAATTATAGCTAGCTGCGATGTCTAGTAGTAGCAGTTACTTTTGCAGAACCCATACGTAATTGCTTGACATGATAGAGGTATAGATCGCGGTCATTCTTCTAGCGCATGTTGTTTAGGTTCATGTAGGCCTAGTTGATATTGTTACTAATTCTAATCTAGTTTATCTTGTGTATCTAGTCTGATATACTGTTCTAATCTAAGCCAATCTGTTCTAAGATAACCGACCATGAGCCAGCTTGACGTGGTAAGTGCCTGCTCAATTGCTCCCTAGTGATGGCTCCCTACATAGTAACCCTCCCACAAAAGAGCCTCATAAACCATTACTGTCCACATTACAATTCGAACGCCCACACCCATTCCCTATCTTGCTTAGATCTAAAGACTCTATTTAATTACCAGACACCTCGTGTACATGTATGCTTGCACTCTGACCAGTGACCACACTATGGTATTCAATGACGATACATTATTTTGGGGGAAATTCTGTAAAACAGGAAAGAAATCTGATGACCCAGCATGCCTAGAGCGTGCAATATGGATTATATTAGCGGTTTGAACTGTAGAGCTGGTGACTGTGACCTAAAAATATTACCGCCGTCATGCAAACATGCAGGCTATTATAGGCCGCCGTATTTTCTATAGGCCTAAGTAGGTCGTTATTAAACATCGGCTTACATGCGGGCCTACAACAATTGCGGTCTATTCTTCTCGTAAGCTGTGCACTGCAGTGCATGTGAGTTGAAAACGATTGAGTGACTTAGTCTCGTTTTGGTTGGATTTCTGACGTCGTCGTCACGTGGTGTCGTTTCTATTTCCGGTTCAGAGGAGCGAACTCAGAGCGAGACCGAGCACTTCCGGTCTTGCAAGGCAGGCTAATTTTATTCAGTTTATTTATAGATGATTGTATCGTTTGGTAAACTAATATTTAGGTTAGGCATAAGTTGTTGCATTTACTACGATTTTATGGTCGGTAAAATTTGAAATTGGGATAGTATTATACGGTAGATAGTAGGGTAAATCGAGTCAGGTTAGAAGATTACATGTCAAAATTAACATGGCAGTGTCCAACAAGACAGACAGATATTTCATCATACGACAAACAGCTGTGATATTTCCGAGTAGATATTCACTGGCTATTGTGATAATTACCATTTTAATTTAAGAGTGATTAACGTCTTACTTAACTGAAATGATTTTTTGGCTATAGGCCAATGTTCTTAGTTGCTTCTCTTCGTTCATTAGCCTAATTGGGTCAATCTGTGGCTTCTGGGTTATAGTTCTACTCTGCAAACAGACCATGATTACTAATTTCGAGTTTCGTTCAACGATTTCGACTATAGTTCAGAAAGCTTAAACGAGTCACGTTGGTTTTGGTTTTGTGTTATGGTCTGGAAAACAATGACACCTCAGATGACTCATTGTTAGCCTAATTGTTCTTTGTCTGGTCAACCAAAAATTGGACTTAGTAGGCCCTATTAGCCTATTGCTATTATTATCATCTTTACTACTATCTTATTTTGCGTTTTTTACATGTTCAGCAATCGTGTGTGAAGGATCCTTCTAAATAACTTTCAAACGAAACAAAACCATCTAGGCTACTGCGACTCTTCTTGTCTATAATAGCAAAGTTCAGCTGTGGCTTATATATAATTACATCACGATGTTGATATCACACGACATTATTTTGTTTTGTGTGCGTCAAAGTTATAGGGTTCTTTCGATTTAGTTCAGCATGAACCTCAAACCCACAGTACATGTGCAGCTGGCCTGGCACTAGTGCCTACTGGGGTGGGGAGGGCAAACATCGGTCGCAGTATACAATGTAGTTCCTTGCAGTGAACCATGCACTTCATCCTATGCCAAACTAATATAATGTACAGTACACCCCTTGTATAATGTATAGTATAGCCTACATGCACAAAGTAAGGAAAAACAAACGCTATGAATAGACGAGCGTACAAACTACAACACATGCATTGTATAGTAATTTACCACCAGTTTCAACATATATATATATATTATTTATAACATGCATGTATATATATATACCTGGATACATGCATGTCGCTTTGTAGACATGCGTCCATTTTTGTTTTATTATATGTATTTATATTCACGCACGCATACACACTATACACACACACACACATATATATATATAAAGCAAATCCAATCGTACACACTAGGCATACATATATATATATTATATATATATATATATATATAATATATATATATATCACCATCCTTTTGTCATGTGATGGTTACTCAGTCCTCTAAAGGGAGCAGTGTGCAAGTGCAAAGGATGCCACAGAGGTAAACAGTGGCATCGTACAAAGAATGCGAATACTTCGGTCGTTAGTATCATCTCAAACAGGATGCGCTTCATGTGATGTGTAGCGACGGAGATAGACAGTAGGTAGTCAGAGTAGTCTACATAATTATCGTTTTGTAGTGCAGCTCACAGCATCCGTACATTGCGTAATTACAATTTTATAATTACAATCAGTCAGCTGTTATAGCTTAATACAATTTCAGCAGGTCGTGTCATTACTCAGCATTCAGGTCAAAGAAATTAAATTAAAATAAAATATTTTTAAAATCCAAATAAATTTATGCAGGTCATAAGGTAGCTCAAGAGTAAAATGGGGACATATCGCAACTTTATTACGGTATTATCTGATAGCCTACCGGTATATCTACATGTATATAGCCTACATATAAAATAATATGCAGCTATGCCTGCAATTATATATAATTAGCCGATGTATGTTTGCTTGCAGTCAATAAGTGAAGCCATTTGTCGTACAATAGATGATGGTAGAGAAAACTAATTAAGTCGATTTATCTTTATTCTACTGATTAATTGTTAATTAATTAATGTCTGATGTTTTTTGTGTTAGGACATTGAGTTCCGCAGCCGCATAAAGTGTCTCGATGGGTTGTTGCTGTCCAGGGGTAGGTAAATTGGTGCTATGTAAATTACGTAGACACCATACATGCATACACGCACTCGCACGTACACAAAATAGAAGGAGTATAATATGGGGAAGACGTGTACAAGAAAGAGGTCGAGGAGAAGGAAAAAGGAGGAAGAGGAGGAAGATGAAGGCAATAGGAAGCGGAAGAGGAAGAAGAAGAGGAGGAAGAAGCAGAGGAAGAGCAAAAAGGAGGAGCAGGAGGGAGATGATGAAGAAGAGAAGGAGGAGAAAGAAGAGGAAGCGGGAAAGAAAGAGGTAATGGCGGAGGCTGAGTAAGAAGATATTGGGAAATAGGAAGAGGATGGGGACGCGGACAAGAGGCATAGGATGATAAAGAGGTGGAGACGGAGGATGTATAGAAGGAGGAGGAAAAGGAAAAGGAAGAAGAGGAAGAGGATGACGATGAATAGAGGAAGCAGGTGAGAATGGTGGAAGAGACGACTGAGGAAAAGGGAGGTTGACTGAAGATTGGCGGAAGAAAGCAAATAGGGAAACACAGAACAATTATTATCGAAGTCGAAATTTTATTTTCTACATTCAAAGCCCAAATTAATTTGCAACTCCATATGAAGTAAGTGATCCTAAAGAAAATCGTTTCCATTTTTGGTTTTTGTCCAACGCAGGGAAAGAGCGAGTATGAGGAGATCAAAGGCGGAGAAGGAGGAGGAAACGGTGGAGGATCAGGAAAGGTATCTGAGGATTACGGATGGGAGAAGGAATTTCTGGCGGATCGAGTGATGAGATCCGAGACCGTGTCTCACTCCGCCATCGTCAGTTTTCCATCCGGATCACTCCGCGCCTCTTCACCGCAAACCTTCATACCCAATCCAACAGGTAATGCACCTCGCCTCTATAGGTCTACATCTGGTAGCGCAACATGGTTAACCCGTTGGAGGTGAGGTGGGGTGTGCCACACCCCAGAGGTATTCTACTTTAATTTTTTGTTGGAAAACGTCAAACCAGCTTGGATTCTTTTTTTCTACCTTTGTGAATATGAAATACGAACACTTTACCAAAATTTCAGAAATTTTGAACGAACAGGTTTTTAAATTTTAATGTATATTTGAAGGAAATTGCGATTTTTCGTATACAAAACGAACTTACACGGGCAAAGTACACAATGGATGGGTTCGCCTTCTGGCCATCTAATAAGGATTGAAAACAGATATTTGCGGGCCAGTGGTGGTGAAGGATCTCACACGATCAAATTCATTGAAAAGTGAGAGCAGAATCTGAGTAGAGTCGAAAGCATGTGGTCAATCAATGGTCATGGATAGGCTAACTGTTCTGCATGTTTCTACAGCTACCGTCATTGATCTGTTTTCTTTTAAATTGTTACCGTGTTAGAGTATAGGCCAGGTCAGTACGTTTTTTGTTAATAGCGGGATCAGTTCATCCAAGTGGACTTCGCCGACAGGACAGGCTTAACATAGTATTACATGAAGTAATGATTGTAGATCATCAAGATTGATTGTAGATCATCAAGATTGATTGATTATTTGACTGATTGATTAATTAATTTATTATTTGATTGATCTATTGATTGACTGATTAATTGATTGATTGATTCGCAGGCATCCATGACATCATATCCGGTCTACGGGGCGACACTTCCGGTCTTGAACAGCGCAGCGTTGCCCTCGGTGGACAGACGCCCATCTGTACCCCAGGTAAGATCGACGCCGGCAAGGCAATATACTGCAGCGATGGGAAGGAGGGAGGATGCGTCGCCCTCAAGACGAAGGAATGCCTTCTCATCCTCTTCTATCCAGGAAATCCAGATGCAGGTCTGACGCTTGCAACGGAGTTGGCCGAATTCATGGAAGAGAGTGGACGATGAAGAAGAAGAAGAACTCTTGATTCTTTTTTCGTTTCTCTTCTCTTAATTTATTCGAAATTAATTGATTAATTGGTTCGTTAATTAGTCAGAGCCGATTAATTAATCGATCTATTAATTAATCAGTTATTGATGATTTAATTAGGACTGAAAAATAAATCGATAAATAACGAGAAGTGTTTTGGCATCGCTTGCTACATTCAGTTATAATTTCAGTTAATTAAGCTATTATAAATTAATTAAAATTCGTATGGAAATTAATCAATGGAAAGAGTGTATGAAGATTTTTTATATTGAAAGTAGCAAATGGAAATTTAATTAACGGTTATTAATAAATTAAGTAATTCAGATATTCATGAACAAAGGCGATCGGCAATTTTGAGTTGGCGTGATACGTAGAAGAAACTTGCCATTAGAACTGTCTAATGACTATTTTCAGTTGAAAATAAAACTACGAAAGTAATTTTGGTCTTTTGGTAAATAGAGAGAAAACGTACAGACGGACAAACAGACAGTCAGACATAGAAAACAGACGAACACAAAAACAGACAAACATAAAAACAGACAAACACAAAAACAGACAAACACAAAAACAGACAAACACAAAAACAGACAAACACAAAAACAGACTAGACTGCATGGCTTACAAACAACTGACGGGCTTGGTGATTAGATGACTGACTGACTGACTGGCTTTTAGATAGAATGTAATACACTGACTGGCTAACTCGCTGGCTGACCGATTGACTGACTGACCGATTGAGAAAGGAGTGATGACTTAACTACGAACAGCAAATAAAGGACTCCAAATATTCAGATAATAAGGCGAAGGAATTTTTATTCTTGACACCAATTACAAAATCTGTTGCATAATAATGCTATAATGTCAGCGTAGTAATTGAAAATTTAATAGCGATATTCAAAGTATAGAAATGGCAGTACATAATAATTATTTAACCATGATGCATTAATGCTTGTATACGACTCTACGTAATACATGTGGATACAGGTTTGTAGGTATCTAAGCAGGCCTATGTACGCATGCATGTATGATGTATGCACGTATGTACGTACACAATGTCATGTAAGTCTGTATGTGTTCTTAATTGTTTGCATGTATGTATGTTATTTTGTATGTATGTTATTTTGTATGTATGAACAGATGAATGAATGTATGCATGCATCTACGAGTAATATTGTAGGCCTATATGTCTGTAAAACATATAATATATAGTTCAGAGCCAATGTATTTCTGTGGTATAAATGTGTGCATCTATAGTTCCGTATGATACCTCATAATTGTATATTTCATGCATTCTATTACGCGTCCAGCTATATCTTTAAGAAGCCCAAGAAATCTAAAAATCCATTATCCACCAATTTCGCACAGCATGCAAACTGAAACCAATAATATATTTTATGAATAAGTAAGTTCTACTTAATGCATAGCCAGAAAACCATTTACTCCGAATACATGCAATAACAATTGCTTCTGTAGCGCCCAGACAGTGCCGGGCGTGGGTTGTGCCTCCCCCTTAGGCATTGACGGGCTCCAGGTAGGGTGGAGTGGACTTTCCATCTTCGTCGACCTCACCTCCACCTGCTTCCTCCTTCCCGTTCTTGTCGCCATTACGAGCAATCGTCTCGTATGGATTGGCCGCAGCCGTTGTCCCCGCAGCGGTCTCCAGCGACTCATAGTTGTTCTTGACGGCCGATGGGGGCGTCCCCGTGGGGTCACCAATCTTGTCGTAGGTCGAATCTGGGAGCGGATCACCAATCTTGTCGTAGGTGGAGTCAGGCATTGGGTCTGCGATCTTGTCGTAGGTGCTGTTGTAGTCTAAGTCTGGATCGTAGACCATGTTCTTCGTGACGTGTACTGGATGTTCAAGTGATGCTTTGGATCTGCGACGACGTCTCACGCAGCAGATGATGAGGATGAGGAGGAGGATGAGGAAGCAGAGGCTGGAGACAATGATGATTATCAGGAGGATGTTGCTGTCGCCGAAGATGCCACCGCCGCTGGATACGGTGATACCTAAGACAGAGACAATCAACCAATCAATTTTCGTTTAATCAAAACTTCAGGCTGGCAGAACGCAGCATGTTACATACAACTAATTTTACAGAGGTTTTATGCAAAAGTTCAGTTTATATAAGCAACATAAATAAATATTTTGCTTGAAGTAATATTAATTAATCTATGTTTGTTAGGTTAAAACAAAAACAGGTTTGCTAGGTTAAAAAATGTTTTTGAATAGTACTCTAGAGATAAAGTTACAATTATCTTTTTCCGGAAAAGAGAAGTCATGAGCCCGAGGACGGAGTTCATGACAAGGAAAAAGGTTAGGGTGAGCCTCAAACAGGTAAGTCGTCACCGAGTAATGTCAGGTATATAAGGTAAGACAAAGATATGGTAGAGATAAGAGAAAGTAATTCATGTAAGGTAAATTAGTAGTAGTAGTAGTAGTAGTAATAGTAGTAGTAGTAGTAGTAGTAGTAGTAGTAGTTGTAGTTGTAGTAGTAGTAGTTGTTGTAGTTGTAGTAGTAGTAGTAGTAGTAGTAGTAGTAGTAGTAGTAGTAGTAGTAGTAGTAGTAGTAGTAGTAGTAGTAGTAGTATCAGCAGCAGTAGTTGCAGCAGCAGCAGCAGTAGCAGTAGCGCTATATAAAACATACGATTAAATTTACGATAAAGTAGGCTACTTACACTGCTCTACGAAGTAAGATCCTGGACCGGACTTTGTTCCCTCTGGACACGGTTTGCACTCAGTCTGTCCAGTCTCGTTGTTGTATTTGTCTGGTGGACAACGTACACAAGATTGGTTTGATATCTCGTGGTATGTACCGAAGCTACAGACCTCTGCTCGCAGAAAAACAGAGAAACAAATGTAATAATCCGAGTTAACCATGGTTTACATTCGAGTAGATTGCGACATAATAATCATGATTGTACGTAAATTGTCTTTACATTACAACTGCAATTACACATTTGGCAGTAGCCTAATCATGCCGGTCATTATGACAAACTGTAATCAAGGTCGTCAAATCAAAGCACACTAAGGTCATTAAACCAAGTTGTCATGGTGATAATTAAACTAAGACGCCATTAGTCCAATAACCAAAGTCGTTATGTCATTAAACCAAGCAGGAATCTGGTCTTTAGATCAAGGTCAATAAATGAAGTTGCAATTCATTCTATGTACTTATATGGCGCTCCTTCAAGAAACTACTCAGCAGTGCTCCCAGCCCAGTCACGGCAAAAGAAAAAAGACTCGATTTATGAAGAAAAATTTGATTGATCAGGGACTTCATTCCTAGAAGGACGGGCAAGACGGCCCTACAACCGAGAACGGTAGGCGTTGTGTAAAAAGAAAGTCCTACCACATTCTCCCTCCTGCTTTGCGACGACCTGTCCTGGAAGACAACCACTCTTGGCTTCCTTTTTAGTGATCGATACATCGTGGGCGACTTTAGTTCCACCATCGATTGGAATTCGAATGAATTCTCGTTCGATGTTCATCTGAATGTTGTTCAAAACTTCGTTGACGTCGTTCGTTATGTTTACGACATCCCGACCACTTCAACGACAGAAAAAAATGCACATTCCAAATGTTGGAAGGATCATCGTAATCGTGTGCTTTACGTATAGCCTGCCTACGGTAATTAATTATTTATCATCATCATCAGCAGCAGCACCACCACCACCACCACCACCAACACCAACACCACCACCACCACCACCACCGCCACAATCACCACTATCACCACCATCACCACAACCACCACCACAACCACAACCACAACCACCACCATTCAGTTGTTAACTTGTAGTTTAAACTGATTGTGGTGACATTAACTCTGCAATATAATGTCTAAAAAGACATAATTCATACACTTTTCTATAGCCTAACTACATAGCCCGGGCCTTAAAGTCGCAGAGTGCCAGAGCCCCTGGGCATTAGCCCCTGTACCCTCTCTCGGCTGCCCTGGTTATTCTTAAGTTATCAAAGAACTACTAACAGAGAAGATTTTCCGATAACATCGATGTCAAGAACCAAATCCTTCTTGTTTGAATCGCTGCATTTGGCTTTGACGGCCAACTTGAGGTCTGAGTACTTGAGCATCAGTTCTTTCTTGATGGCATCCTCAACGAAGTCACTCGTGTACTTGAAGTTCGTCTGTGCACTACAATCTCCTTTCGCCGTCACTTGCAGTGAACCGTGCACGGAAGTCGCAATGATTTCTACAGCAGAAATAATTGAGGTACGTTAAGGTCATCGCGAAACAGAAATTTGCTTCTTCATGGCACTGTCTTTTAACCCTTTGGCAGTAATCATGCAGGTCATTATGACAAACTGTAATCAAGGTCGTCAAATCAAAGCACACTAAGGTCATTAAATCAAGTTATCATGATGGACATTAAACCAAGATGCCATTACTCCAATGACCATAGTCGTTATGTCATTAAACCAAGCAGGAATCTGGTCATTAGGTCAAGGTGTGGTCATTAAATCAAGTTGTAATTTTACAGCAGAAAGAATTAAGGTAGCCTACGTTAAGGTCATCGCAAAACAGAAATTTGCCTCTTCATGGCACTGTCTTTTAACCCATTACCTAACAGTGTGTAGTAGATGATATGGTAAATCCTATACCATCGGTCAGTAATGGGTTAAACATACAGGTAATGGTTACACGGTTGCTGACACGTCAACATAAAGGCTACAGAGGTTGAAGCGAAGGTTGAAGCGAAGGTAAAGAAAAGTATAATGCCTTTAATATTTTTTGCATGCAACCTTAGACTCGTGCTGAATAGTAACGATATAGGTAGGCTTACATTGGTACAAGTTAAGGTGAGAGTGAAATGCAAATGGAAAGATAGCCTAGCATTCTCAAAGTTTAGGTGAAAGTAAAGTAAGTTAAGGTAAAAGTAAATGTGGAAGTCAGACGAAAGTTGAAAGTGAGGTTTTGACGGAAGTTCGGTTAAGTCATTGTTGTCGTTTGATCTAAATGGTGGATCATGCGATCAGGACACGGTCATTAAGTAATCAATGTAGTACTCATTATAGCTCATATATGAAATCGACTGCGCTTACTGATGCAGGTTGAGCGTATAATGTCATCCGTTATGGGAGTGTCCCACTGGCCATCACTCTTGCACAACACGTTCAACGATCGTGTGAGTTTGTAGTCAGGTTTGCAATCGTTTATGAGGCAATGGAGGGAAGAGGCAGCCGAGCAGAGCACCACAGCATTGTCCACCTGAGGAATCTGACATGTGCTCGCCGTTTCTGAAACAAAGAAAACCATTTTAGCTATAATTATGATCTTCGGCTATTCTTGTATTGACTAACAGAGCAATATTATTATTCACTAGCATTACACTAGCTTACTGCATGAACCATTTGTACCACTGCTTACTTGCCACCGAAAACTTTCCTCTTTGAATCTACATAAATTATAGATAATTTTATTTGCCACCGAACCTCAATGTGCACTTCTGAGCTTTGTAAGGAGGGCATTATCAAATTTCAGTTGTATTGTATTGTATTGCTCCTATCACTACTGATGCTGCTGCTACTTCTGCTGCTGTTACTACTGCTGCTGCTACAGCTACTACAACTGCTACTGCTGCTGCTACTGCCATTGCCACTGCCACTACCACCACCACCACCACCACCACCACCACCACCACCGCCGCCATTACCACCATGGTGCACCACCACCGCCACCACCACAATATCAACGACAACAACAACAACAACAACATCATTCATCTCATACATCAACCTCCACTACATGTAGATTAACACGTTGCAATAAATTGAAAAGAACAGCATCCTATGAGAAATAATTTTGAAAGAGAATATAATTATGACTGAACGAAGACCAACTCAGTTTCTCGATGGTGACTATGAAGGAGCAGCTGTCCTTCAATCCAGATTCATCCGTCGCCGTGTAGCTGATGTTGTGCACTCCTGCCCCGAAGGAACTTCCCCAGGACTTCGATGCCACGGGTGGACCATTAAGTACATCGTTCTCGATCACCTACAACATCGTGTTGTTCAGTTAACATATTGAACGTTCAAACTTTGTACAAAACTGAAAAGCTAGTCTCATCTATTATGACCTGATAGAATCTAATCGGATCTAAACTGATCTTATCAGTTCTGATCTAATCTAATAATACAATCTAATCTAATCTAATCTAATCAAATCTGATCTGATCTTATCTAATCTAATCTATCATAATATATTATATTGGAGGTGGTTTTTGTCATGATATTAACCTATGACTTTTTCCAAGGTTAAAGAACTGTTAAAATATATTTGCAACACTGCGTTTAAATATGGGGAACATTATTCGTATTTGAGTGCTTAGTATTATAGGCTAATTCTCTTCAGTGCTTAATGACGTGCAATGGCTACGGTGGACGTATATGCCTTCTATACGTGACCCTCCTCCTTTAAATAGGATTGGGACTGCCACTAGTTTTGAGTGCGAGCAATGGAGTTACAAGTAAATGAACTTTGGAATTGTCTTACCACAGGAGGGGTCCATTTCACCTCGACAGAACTCCGATCACCGGTCAGGTACGTTCTAATATCCTCAGGACAAGTTATAGACGGAGGCGTTCGATCTGAAATCAAACCACAGTAAAACCACTTTGTTAAGAAAACAATGTTTATTTTAATTTATTTACTTAAAATCCCTCCATTTTTTTACTTTTTATAGCGGACGTAATCTCGCAGGTTCCAGTGGTCGGTCCACAAGACATAATAATTATTATAATATTACAGCGTCTGAACCACATAAAACCTTTGTTAAGTCTTTGTTCTCTCTCGAAGCCATATGCACTTCATTCATTCATTTCGATAGTTTACATGACGCCCATTCAATAAGTCTACTCAGAGGCGCTCCCAGCCCAACCACGGCTAAAAAAGAATAATAATCCAATCACAAGCAGGCAGAATTAGGTAAAAACACTGATAAACGTCGACAATGACGAGCCGCGGCTGACTAAAGTTCACACGAACAATCTCTTTGTCTCTCTCTATCTCTCTCTGTTTCTGTCTGTCTCTGTCACTATATCGCATTTTAAAAACGGTGAACGAACTTTCGTGTCACCCTATAATAATTGACGACGATAGAAATAAAGTAACATTTAAATTGAATTGAACGCAGCATTCTACTTCTACGCTCAATCAGGTTTCACTCACTCACCAGTGACGATGACGTTTATCTTGCATTCGTGTGTGTCCACATTTCCATCTGCTTTCTTCGAATAGGAATTGACTGTCACTTCCGTTTTTCCTCTTCTGTAGATGGCTCCTTCCGGTTTCCTCGTTGTCGATACCTCCCTGGCAAGACCAAAGCAGTCTTTGATGGTCGGCAGGAAATCGTACACAACATACCCCTGGTTGCTCGGCAGCGTGAAGGTCATAGGTTTATCGGGGCAGTTGGTAATTCGGATTCCACATTTCTTACAGATCGGGCAACACTGGTCCTGCAGAGTCTGGGTCTCCCCGCTCTCGCAAGTCAGCTTCGGACAGGAGACTCTCTCACAGACGGAATCGTTGTAGACCGGATCGTTGGCCCAAGACCTTCGACCGAGACAGCGGCAGTTGAGACAGGGAGATGGGTTGTACGTCCTGTCCGGGGAGTAGGTCTGTCCACCCGAGCTGCAACTCATCGCTGTTTCTGTGGCGGATATAATACGATGAACACCAGTGTAAATGTAATTGTTGTTATTGACTTCTATTGGACCAGTAACTAAGGTACAAGGCATCAACTGACGGCATACGAAAACCAAAAGACAGACAAACAGAGCCAGAAACAGAGACAGACAAACAGACAGGGATGGAGACAGAGAAGAACAGAGAGAGATATTGGGCAGAACAGACAGATAACAGGAGATACATGTAGTTCTAAAGTCTACAGGTGAAGCAACGAACAAACTCGCTATAGCTACCGACAAGAAGTGAAATCAATACAATACAGCTGCATTTGATACACTACAATACAATACAATCATCATCATCATCATAAACCGTGGGCTCATCGCCCGTAGGTGTCCGACGCCATTTTCACCATACAATACAATACAATACAATACAATTGCGTGTGATACAACACAATACAATACAATACAACTATGTGTTATTCCAACGTTAAGAAGTGAAATAAGACCAACACACAATGAATCACAGAACGATTAATGAAATTCTGTTGGAACAGATGAAAAAGAAAATGTATGTAATAATTAATTAACCTGCGCTGCAGTTTTTCAGATCATACGTTGGAACTTTGTTCTGACAATCGCATCCGGGGTTGATCAACAGAGGAACACAGGAACCTCCGGAACACGTTCCAGAAGAACAAGCTGGAACAAAGATCCAACATCGAAACTCATGAGATCATGATGTGTCAGTCGAAAATGCAATGTGGAGCGATGATATCAACTATCATGAAGTCTTTAACGTTATAAATTATTATTGTTAATAATGATGATGCATTAATGTTCTATAATTAGATGCTAGTGTTGTCTTGTGTGGCGGAAGACGATTAATGTGATATGATAAACGTATCACATCAAAATCATGTTATCACAATATCACATTATCACAATATCACATTATCACAATTTCACATTATCAGAATGTCACAATATCACATTATCACAATATCACAATATCACAGTATCACAATATCACATTATCACATTATTACAATATCACATTTATCACAATATCACATTATTACAATATCACAATATCACATTATCACATTATAGCGTAAACGTATGTTTCGTTCCATGCAGTGTGAGAATAAGTAGAAGAGTAGCTGAGGGGGATGACATAGTTACATTGTGTACGTTGATTTATGTGGAGTTGGGGTGCGCAAATAAAACCTTACTTCTCCAAAGAAAGACTATAGGGGTTAAACCCCACAAACCCGCGGCAATTCTCACCCTGGTTCTATGGTTGAATCTGGCTTAACTGATTGAGTATCACAAGATTCATCCAATTGTCGATTAGATTTTATTCTTATCTAGTATATAAATATTATTGATTCAACTCATTTTTTTCTAATAAACTTTGTTTAATTCCATTCTATGCTAGGCCTAGGCCTACTCAGTTTTATTCTATTATACTCCGTATACATGTAATTCTATTATATTCTGATGAAATTGTTCCGCTCCATTTCGTTCTAGTCTGTTCTAGTCTGTTCTACTCACCTGTGGTGTTGTTTTCGTTAACGAAAACGAAATTGGAAATTAATTAAAATGAACCGTTGTCAAAAGCGAAAGCGAAAACTAAAACTAAAATGCGCAGACAACGAAAACTAAATTAAAGCGAAATTTGTAGCAGTCAGAACTAAAAATAGACGAAAATTGGTCAAATGAAATCTAAAACGATATTAAACCAAACGAAAACTATAAATATTCTGCTTGTAATTTCACTCTTACTTACATTATTCACCATTTGCGCTTCACTGCCGTGTGCCTATCGTGCAAATGGTGACGTACAATGCCTCTACTTATATCTGCTTAACTATTTTGGGACAAGCATGGAAAACGAGAAAGGCCGGACAGTTGCTCAAAGTCAGAAAACCGCTGGGTAAAAAATGCATACATTGCAAAAATACTTTTAATGCATTTAGATAATAAATATTTTTTAGTGAATAAGCTGAATGAGCAATATATGCTCCGAGTTGATACGTAATTTCTAGCTTTTCTATGGTGAGCAACTATAAAAATCTCTATCATAGATTTGTTCATAAAAAATTAATAAACTATATTATGCTGAGGTATTTATTAATTACTCTGATCAAAAGCAAATGAAATTTCATATAATTATTCATTTTTATATGCAACATAATCATCTTTACTTCAGTTTACAATAATTTAAGTTCTTCAAGAGGTGAACTGGGGTTCACTGTTGTCACGTGAATGGCTTCAGCTCACTAAAACTTAAACTAAAAATTTTTCATAAAAAAAAGTAAGACGAAAACTAAAGGTAATTATACTCAGAAACAATTACATGGAAAACTAAAAATTGAGACTAACAATCAAAACTGACACTGAGACTAAAATCTATACATTATTAAAACAACATCAGGCACTAGCAGTAGTAGTAGCAGTAGCAGTAGCAGTGGCATTAGCCGTAGCAGCAGCAGTAGTACTGGTAACTAACAGCAGCAGTAATAGCAGAAGCAGTAGCAATGAAAGTGACAGTAGTAGCATTAGAAACGTGAGTTGTAGCAAAAGTAGTAGCCTAGTAACAACTACAGCGAAGGCCCATAATTATCATTCTTGTTACATGTTGAATAGACGACGCGTTTGAAATACTCCAAATAAATAAATAAAGAAAAGAAAAGAAAGAAACGCTGAGCATATACAACTATACAATTATGCAATCATACATACATGGTGGTCTGCTGGTGAGAGGGAAGACGTGGAATTGTGTGGGACGCATCAATCCATCAACGATCGTCCAAGTCTTGCCAGGTTTGCTTGAATCGAATGCTTTGATTGATCCAGTGTTCCAATCGCTGTAGTAGAAGACGGTTCCGTCCGTTGTCCACAGGTCGTACGCATGTTTCAGGACATTCTCGGTGCCAGCAATCGGCTGGCAGTTATCTGCGGACAAAACATGGACCTCCTCTAAAGAGTTTCATTAATAATATTGAGCGATGGGGCGCGGTGGGGCGCGGTGGGGCGCGGTGGTGTAGTGGTGGCGTCGGTGTCTTAGGCCCAGATGGTTCCAGGTTCGAATCCACCTCAAGCCGCCGCGTAGGAACCTTGAGCAAGTCCTTTACTCGAAATTGCTAGGGCGCTTCGGCGTGAAACTCCGATGCAGTGTCAGCGTTGTAGTCGGGAGCGCCTCTGAGTAATACAAATAAATAAATAAATATATCGTCCAATCGTAATCGTTATCTACAAGTTTCAAAGACGATACTCGAAAATTAAGGGCACTAGCTTATCCACGAGCACTTTTTCTACTCATTAGAGATTGATTTGCTGGTTGATTTATCGATTGATTGATCTACTTAATTTTCGCTTAAATGAATAATGGATTATAATTATATTCGCTTATAACACCAAAACTATCAGGTACAGAAAAAAGATCCCATTGGAGTCGGCCCATAACAATTATAGGCCTGATACTGTCTTTGTCCGTGTCTACTGAATTTATGTGAGGATGAGTGTAGGGCTGTTACAGTAGGCAATACAAAAAAATTATTATAATTATGAGATCACGTAATATTTTGATATGTTATTGGATCGTCCAAAAAACTTGTGAATTGAATCACCAAAAATGATATGAATTTTTTCTGTTTCAACTGCTTCTGTGGAATTTGACTGTCGTACGAAGCCACAGCTTTTTTATACATTTTTTAAAAAAAATTCTACCTAGCATCTTATAAGTGGGGGCCAATTTTCGCCCACCCTGTAGATGACTGGAACTTCGCTTACCACTTGGGTTCAGTCCGCAGTTAAAGAGTTTCTTCGTGGAACCATCGACGACGAACAGTCTGCCGTTGCTAATGGAAATACCATTTGGCCAAACGAGATTCCGCAAGTTTACCATCGGCTCAATGGCGGTTCCTCCGCTTAATCTCTTCCTCGCCACCCTTGGCGTTCCTCCCCACTCCGTCCAGTAAATGTAGCTAGAACAGCAGACAAACGAACGTATATAGAGAGTAAGGACAAGATAAGATAGATGATAGATGGATGGATGATGGATATAGATAGATGGATGGGTGGATGGATAGATGGGTAGGCAGACAAACAGATAAACAACACAATACAAGACAAGACAGACAAGACAGACATACACATACATGTACGCATCTAGTCTCTCTTGCCACTACACACACACACACACACACACACACACACACACACACACACACACACACACACACACACACACACACACACACACACACACACACACACACGCACGCACGCACGCACACACACACACACACACACACACACACAAATAGACGTAAGGCAAGAGAAACCAACAAGCAGACCAACATGCAAGCAGACAAAGGAGCATAGAGCAAATGGAAATACGGAGAGAAAGACAGACAGACAGGCAGACAGACAGACACGCGTGCACACAGCTGGACAACCGGTTTCTCCCACATTCCACACATACGACAAAGACAGACATAAAGCAACATAGAGACACGTACAAACACACACAGAGACACACACATAGAGACACACACATAGAGACACACACATAGAGACAGAAAACGAGACAGCCACGAAAGATGAAAGATACAACTTCCTGCCTACTTGTTATGAATGAGTATCCCTCGTGGTCTACTGAGGCCCAGGATAAGGTTTTCATGTAGAAGTGGAGTTCCGGACGGAGGATTGACGCGGAGGCGCTTGATGCGACCATTGGTGTAGTCGGTCCAGTAGAGAGATCCTTCATGGAAAACCATACCATCGATGACTTCGTTGATCCGGAAGAATGGAACGGAGGTCATGTTCGACAGATGAAGAGCATTGATCGCCTTCCTGAAAATAATAACAAAACAGCGAATAAGAAAAACAATAAGAATTAATAATTAATAATGAATAATTAACAATTCATAATTAATGATTGTTTGCTCGCGAAAGGAAATTGAAATGGGTCTCATCAGTTCTTTTGATTGAAACAGTCACTGGGTTTGCTGGTTGGCTGCCAATAGCCCAACGCATCCATTACCGCATTGCTGCCCTTGTTTCTCGCTGCATTCTTGGTTGTGCTCCATCTTATCTGCGCGTCCTCTGTCGTCCTGTCTCTGACATTGAAGCGCGTCGGGCCCTTCGCTCCGCTGCGAAGGGACAACTGCTTGTTCCACGGGCCCGCTTAGCTACCAGACAGCGCCGAGCCTTCTCGGTTGTGGGACCGTCAATCTGGAATGACCTCCCCCCGAACCTCCATTTCCTCCACCTGTCTAGTCAATCTTTATTTCTCAAGTCTCTTAAATCTTTTTTCTTTGGTCGTGGCTGGGCTGGGAGCGCCTCTGAGTAGTTTCTTGAAGAGGCGCTATATAAATTCTAATAATGAATGAATGAATGACTACAAGTCATGTGTAGGCCAATTGACTGACTTATTAATTGATTGGCTGACTGACTGACTGTGTGAATGACTTAGGCCTACTGGATGACTGTTTTAAGAGCTTATTGATTTATTGATTGATTGACTGAGTGACTGCCTTACTTGCTGATTCACTGACTGGCTCATAATGACAATTGTCATCTGTTCAACCCTCAATTGCTTTAACTACATTATTCAGTTTACATGTTAAGTAAAGACATCTTAAGTTGCATGAAACAATAAATTAATACATTTCTTCTAATACTCACCCAGAGATGTCGCTATAGTAGACGATTCTTGAAGTGTTATCGTAAGCCAGTCCAACAAAGTTTGCCATGAATGGATTTCCTTGAACTGCAACGTAAGCG
Source organism: Lumbricus rubellus (assembly GCA_945859605.1). Lineage (NCBI taxonomy): Eukaryota > Metazoa > Annelida > Clitellata > Crassiclitellata > Lumbricidae > Lumbricus > Lumbricus rubellus. The sequence continues at coordinate 928,736 of OX243817.1, forward strand.
TTCGTGTCCTTTCCATCCTGACTGACGATCTTTATGCTGTTCATATCGGCAACGACCAGAAAATTGTTCGGCACTAAAAGGAGAAAATCAGTTAAATATAGACAAACATTATACACATACTGTACAGCAGTGAAATATAGACAGACTGCTTTGTTGATCGTAATTGTAAATTCACAATTTCTGGAGGGTTGTTCTAGCTAAAGACAGGGCACCAGCTTATTCAAGAGCTAGGCCTGAGTCCTATCAGAGTGGTTATTTAGAGATTCGTAGGTCAGCGGAAGTCGAGTCCGGTTGTCAAAGAGAGCAGAGAAAGACAGACAGACAGACAGACAGATAGACAAGACAGATAGACAAGACAGACAGATAGACAAGACAGATAGACAAGACAGACAGATAGACAAGACAGACAGACAGACAAGAAAGACAGATAGAGACAGACAGATAGACAAGACAGACAGACAGAGACAGACAGATAGACAAGACAGACAGACAGAGACAGACAGATAGACAAGACAGACAGACAGAGACAGACAGATAGACAAGACAGAGACAGACAGATAGACAAGACAGACATACAGAGACAGACAGATAGACAAGACAGACATACAGAGACAGACAGATAGACAAGACAGACAGACAGACAGAGACAGACAGATAGACAAGACAGACAGACAGACAGAGACAGACAGATAGACAAGACAGACAGAGACAGACAGATAGACAAGACAGACAGAGACAGACAGATAGACAAGACAGACAGACAGAGACCGACAGATAGACAAGACAGACAGACAGACAGACAGAGACAGACAGCGACAGAGAAAGACAGAGAGACACAGAGAGATACTGATACGAGGAGACAGAAGAAAAAAGACAGAGACCGATTATACAGACAGACAGACATCTTTTGGATGCATAATCTCACACCTAGGCTATATGAACTGAAATCTCGAACCCATACCTGCGCATGAATTTGCACTGTTCGCAAGCGATTTCCCGCCATACGAGTTGCAAGTGCACGCTACCTCTGTTGCCGATTTCGACAAACAGAAACTGATGTCGTCACATCTCTTAGAAGCGCAACTGCTCAACTCTGTAACAAGTTTACCAATTTTATTTTATTTATTTATTTGACTAGCAAGATGTGGTTAAAGCGGTTCAATTAATACATCAGAAGTAAATCACGTAATTCATCGAAATCATAATATGAAGCATAAGCTATATGAAAGCAATTTTTCATCTTAATAATTATTATCTCTTTTTATTTTCTTTCTTTTTCTCTTCTCCTCCTTCATGTCTTTCACCTCCCCTCCTCTTCTTTGTCTTCTCCTTCCTATTGTTCTTTTTCTTAGTATTATTACAATGACGCCAACAACAACAGCAACAACAACAACTACTACTATTACCGCTACCACTAACTACCACCACCACCACCATTACCACCACCATTACCACCACCATTACCACCACCATTACCACCACCATTACCACCACCATTACCACCACCACCACCACCACCACCACCACCACCACCACCACCACCACCACCACCACCACCACCACCACCACCACCACCACCACCACCACCACTACTACTATTACCACTATGATTATCAAAACTCTAGTAATCATTATAGTCGCAGTTGACCTGCGGTAGCCGTGTATGGAGTGTAGGCGAGTGACATGATTCCACTGGTTCCCTGTAGAATCGTCTGTGACAGGGTTCCATCTGAATTCAAAAGGATCAAATTCTCCGTTTCCCAATCACCAACGTAAAGTCCGGAAGGAGTGGCGGTCAGGCCGAAAGGAGTCTGTAAACGTAATCGTAATAATTGAGAAGTTTTTATGTGGCTCCTATTAACTATCACGGAGAAGGGGAAAGAGAGACACAGACAGAATGAGAGAGACTGACAGAGACGCAAAAGAATAGACACATACATACAGACAGACAGACACAGAAATATACAGACAAACAAACAGACACAGACACACAGACTGCATGGTTTTCTGGCTGACTGACTGAATGACTGACACATAATAATAATTGTAGACTTTAACAGGATGTGAGTTATTCAGAGAGGAACAGATAGTCAGACCGACAGACAGACATACACACATGCAGGCAGACAGACAGATAGACAGACAGACAGACAGAGAATTAGACAAACAAACACACAGGCAGGCATACACACAGGCAGGCATACACACATGCATGCAGACACAGGCAGACGCATAGACAGGGAGGCAGACAGACAGACAGGCAAGCAGGAGACAGACAGACAAACACACAAACCCGCAGACCCACAGACATATTGAGCACCATTAGACCAACCGTTCGTCCCTTACCCTTAGTTTCACTCCGGTCGTTGCCAATTCGTTTCTGTGATTGGCTCCATTGAGATCCATCGAATAAACAGATCCGTTCTTTGGCTGCAGACCATAGTTCTTCGTCTGACCTATAGTCTCCTGTCGACTCTTGAAGTGAGAATCGACGAAGTAGATCTTATTGTTGAAAAGAACAATGCCGTTCGGGTTTTCCAGTCCAGTCTTCAGAAGTGTGGGGTTGGAACCATCGAGGTTGACACGCACGATACTTGCTCGACTTCCCCAATCAGTGTAGTAGATGTGACTGATGCGGAAGAAGAAACAGAACAGCATCTGAAGCTAACATCCATCAGCCATGCTCTGGCATTTGTGTGTGTAGGATATCGATGCATTGTATTCAAACATTTATAAAGCGCCACTAGTTATTGTAATGTATTCCAATATTTATAAAATGACTTTAGTACCTGTACAGAGTTAGGTGAGCACTGAACAGGGCCACGAGAAAAATAAATAGGTTTTCAGAATAGTAAAGGATGACGAACTAGACATGAAGAGACACAAATTACACCATTCTGTAGAGGGAATGTGGGGCTACATTTCCATTCTCAGTGAATTGTCTAAGGACAACCGGAAGTGCTCAAAAAAAATTTAAATTTAAATAAAGGTGTTTTATTTTTTATAAAATTTTCATGTTTTTCCTATTAAAAATGATTCATTATTTATTTTTTAAGAGAAATAAATTATGTCTTTCTATAGAGGGCATTTAGAGCTATTTTTGATACCAAGTAATTTGACATTTGATGACCGGAAGTGCTCAAAATAAATTTAAATGTGTGAAAATGTTGGTTTTTTTTACAACGCAAACCGATAAGTCTGCGTAAACGTTTTTCAGCAGCTAATACATGTTTTTTCTTGTTAGTGGAAGCGGTACAAGTCAGATTCTGGTTAGTAAACTGCACTTTTTGAACACGGGTTGCCGCTTGGCACAGTTGTAGTTGGGACCCAAGAGAACATTTTAAGAAGGGGAGCCATCCGAAATTTCCCTTAGAATCCAAGATGGCGGCTTTTTTCAAAATGGCGGACTGAGGCCACGAAATTCTTATAAATCATCGTATCATCTCGTGTCTGGTGTCGTTTCTATATATTTCGGACTCGAATAACATGAATCCAACGTCAAAATCAACATTAGACATCAACATTAGGCCAAATCATGTGTTTTTACATAAAAAACAGCAAAATTGCTATTAAAATTTATTAAATAATTTTTCACTTCCATTGCTTGTTTTCCAATTTTCTTGTGACATATTCCTTCATAGCTCTGGATGTTTTCTCACAGTTTTGATTATTATGCATCGGAATCATTGGGAATTATTCTAAAAACTCAAAATGGTGGCTTCTTAAAAATGGCGTCCTGCCTCAAACACATTCATACAAATTGTCAAGACATGTCACGTCTAGTGTCGTTTACATTTATGATTTTTGACTCGAAGAACACCAATCTAAGGTCAAAATTATCATAGGACATCAATATAACGCCAATATGATCAATGTTTTGCAAAACAGCAAAACTGTTTTTTTATATATAAAGACAGATATTTCTTTTTTGTTTGCTTTTCTTCGGTTTTCGTGGCATTCTTTTTCATGTATTTGGGTGGTTCTTGCAATTATATTTATAATTATTATAATTTGTAATTAGACTAAATAGCAAATCCCTAGTAATCGTATTTTTTCATATTTCCGCCCGGAAAGGGAACACGCCCGCACAGCAGTTATGACAATCAGTACAACGATTATGACGATGACGACGACGATTATGATGATTACGACCACGTCATTATCCGATCCGTCTCTCTTGGCAACAGTGCCGGGTCCTGCGCCGTTACGGATGAGTGATTCGTTGATGACGAGATAGAAGAAGGTTCGCGCCTGACGAACAGTTGGACCTTCACGAGCAACGTCAGATTGGTCGATTTAGACATGCTGGCGGTGGATTCGTTCGGTTCTACCTCGACGCCAGCAAAGGTCCTCAAGAACGACCGATCTCTCCCGCATAATTAACAAAACGGGGGAGAATTGAGCTGCTGAGGAGGCTGGACTTTGAATCCGCATCTCTCCATCAATTGCAGGTGCTTGCCATTGCCTCAAGTCTTGGCGTCCGATTGTCTGACGAAGCAAGCGTCATCGTACACGTCACCGACATCATAGGCAATGGACCTATTGTGACGGTCAATGTCCTGACAGAGTCTCGAGTGGCCGAGGTGTCTGAGGATGCTCTCAATGGAACCTTCGTCGCTCATCTCAGAGTAAACGATCCGGATGACGGGCTAAGCGGACAGACGACGTGTACACTGGACGGTGACAGAGTCTTTCTGTTGGACCCAATCTACTAGGATCATTACAAAGTGACTACGGCAGCATAGAGGTCAGTGGACCGTGAAGCGATAGATAAGCACCGTCTGCCCACTGTCTGCAGTGAGCTTGTATATCCAATGCCGTCAACCATAGTGGAACTGACTGTCACGGTTGTTGACGAAAACGATAATCCTCCGTCTTTTGCGAGCGATATCTACGAGGTAACGAGGCCATTGAGATTTGAGAACATCTACCCTGGTCAACATATGTCTCTTGTAGAGGCAGTGGACCGTGACGAAGGACTGAGCGCAGTCTTCTGATACGCAATATTATTGACGAACAGTTGAAGGAAATCTTCGATATCCACCCTTCGAAAGGTATCGTCACGGCCAAGGCCAGTTTCGATCGGGAGGTCACGCCCAAGGTCAACGTATCCATTTTGGCTTTTGACCTTGAGACACCATCTCTGTCGTCATCAGCACTGCCTTTGTTGACCATCAAAGACATTGAAGACGAAATTCAACGGTACACTGAGTTCAGCTACAGCTTCGGCATCCTGGAAAACCAGCCCGGAACGCAGGTAGGGGATCATCATGGTCGACTGATGGCAGTCATTGCAAGAGATGCTGATGCAGAAGACAATGCCCGTCTCTACTATTACATATCTCAGCATCCTGTAGACGCCGCTTACCATCAGGACCACCGCATGCACCCTCCTTCAGACCGACCAGAGAACAGGTGTCATCTCCATCAAACTACCAACAACACCAGCATATGGAAATAGACCAATCTGACGTTGTTCGTGGAGCTAAGGGTCCGTGATCACGGTCCAACTGTTCGTCAGGCGCGAACCTTCTTCTATCTCGTCATCAACGAATCACTCATCCGTAACGGCGCAGGACCCGGCACTGTTGCCAAGAGAGACGGATCGGATAATGACGTGGTCGTAATCATCATAATCGTCGTCGTCATCGTCATAATCGTTGTACTGATTGTCATAACTGCTGTGCGGGCGTGTTCCCTTTCCGGGCGGAAATATGAAAAAATACGATTACTAGGGATTTGCTATTTAGTCTAATTACAAATTATAATAATCATAAATATAATTGCAAGAACCACCCAAATACATGAGAAAGAATGCCACGAAAACCGAAGAAAAGCAAACAAAAAAGAAATATCTGTCTTTATATATAAAAAAACAGTTTTGCTGTTTTGCAAAACATTGATCATATTGGCGTTATATTGATGTCCTATGATAATTTTGACCTTAGATTGGTGTTCTTCGAGTCAAAAATCATAAATGTAAACGACACTAGACGTGACATGTCTTGACAATTTGTATGAATGTGTTTGAGGCAGGACGCCATTTTTAAGAAGCCGCCATTTTGAGTTTTTAGAATAATTCCCAATGATTCCGATGCATAATAATCAAAACTGTGAGAAAACATCCAGAGCTATGAAGGAATATGTCACAAGAGAATTGGAAAACAAGCAATGGAAGTGAAAAATTATTTAATAAATTTTAATAGCAATTTTGCTGTTTTTTATGTAAAAACACATGATTTGGCCTAATTTTGATGTCTAATGTTGATTTTGACGTTGGATTCATGTTATTCGAGTCCGAAATATATAGAAACGACACCAGACACGAGATGATACGATGATTTATAAGAATTTCGTGGCCTCAGTCCGCCATTTTGAAAAAAGCCGCCATCTTGGATTCTAAGGGAAATTTCGGATGGCTCCCCTTCTTAAAATGTTCTCTTGGGTCCCAACTACAACTGTGCCAAGCGGCAACCCGTGTTCAAAAAGTGCAGTTTACTTTTGTGTGCCGCTTCCACTATGTTATTGTAATTAAAACTAACTTATTACTAGTTTTTATAGTTGAATATTGGACTTTATTATATGTAAACTACTTATAATTAAATAAATTATGTTAAAAACACACAGAATCTAATATTTTGCTTATGCGAAAGTATACATTTTGTGGAATCGACGGGTGTCTACGGTAAAAAATTCATAACTTCGGGGTGCTTTCATATATTTTAAACCTAAATATACCATTTTGTGCCGAAATGAATGCTGAATCCATAGGTATATTACAAGTTATAATATCTCAAACCAAACCCAAAATCCAGGGGGGGTGGTAACCACCACCCCTTTGGTAGTCAGTGTTACAAAAAAGCTTGGTAGACTGAGGGATAGAAGATAAAATCTGGTTGAAGAGCGAAGTGGACGATGCGGAAAGGCTGAAAGAGTCCTGAGTATTACATCATGGATTATTGTGTATACATTAGAAGCCTACATAGGTGTAACAGTAAACGAGTTTAGATTTGATTAAATAAGATTAGATTAAACTCCGGTGAGATTAGCTCAAAGATATAGATTTGATTCGATGAGATGTGATTAATTGATTAAATGATTAAATGATCAAATGATTAAATGATTAGATTATAATCTAAAACTACACTGACCCGTTTGCAGAATCAAGTGCCAAACCACGTGGTTTGTCTGCCGTCGTCACAATTGTCTTCACCTTGACACTGTGTGGCATCAGATTATCATTACGAAGAAGACTGAAGGTTTCGATGCGGTGCCAGCTGTATGGAGTTCCGTTGATGAAGACGCTACCGATGTTTGTGTAGTACAGTTGACGTCTTGTCACATCCACCACCATTCCTATTGAATAATAATTGACATAGGCACTGACGTGTAGGTATCTAATAATTAATTGAAGACAATTATAATAGGCCTAATTATAGTGGTTGCGGGTTCTCATCTTTCCTTCATGTGCGCCCGCAAGTAGGGCAAGAAGGGGCATTTGCATCCCTGGAAAGCTGACACTTATTTTAAACTATTACTTTTGTGGTTTATAACATATTTCTTCTCACTAATTATAGTAACTAATTCAGCTTCTGATACATGAAGTGAAACTGAGAACTTTGAATTTAGAAACTGATTAAAAAATATCAATGTTCTAAACTTCCTGCTCTGTATTGTTGAAGCTTTTGATCAAAAAAATGTAACCGTGGCCAATGGCCATTGCGTCTTGCCCCTCTTGCAAAAATATCTGGGGCATCCAAGCCTTCCTTCATTCCTTCCCAGTGTCTCAGCCATCAATTGCGATCCCGTTCACCATTTCGATTACTTTTATGCTCAGCACTTCATACTTAATTAATTACTGGTCAATGGTCATTCTCGATTGCTTTCGGAATGAAAGAGTTACATGACCAGGGTACAAGAACATTCATCCTGTGCTGCTGTACTATGGATGGGCGCTATATAAATTGCCTTGGTCAAACGAGTGAGTGAGTGAGTGGTTTCAATACAATGTATTAACCTTCAACGAGTCCGACGCCGTGGTTGTTGCGAAGTAGAGTTACGTGATTATTTCCATCGATTTTCGACATGTGAACGGATCTCTCTCGAACATCACTCCAGAAGACATTCTAGACAAAAATATGACAACCAAGACATTAGAACAAGCAGACAGACAGACAGACAGACAGACAGACAGACAGACAGACAGACAGACAGACAGACAGACAGACAGACAGACAGACAGACAGACAGACAGACAGACAGACAAGCAGACAAGCAGACAGACGGACATGCTGACGGACAGATGAACACATAGAAAATCAGACGGACAGATAGACAAACAGATTATCAGACTGGCTGACAGACACACACATTACAGAATGACAAACAAGCAGACGGATTACGATTGACAGACAGACAGACAGATAGACAGACAGACAGACAGACAACGGATAGGTAGACATACGGATAGACATACTGACAGACAGATGGATAGACAGATGAATAGACAAACAGACGTACGGATTTATGGACAACCAGACTGACTAACAGAGACAGACAGACGGAGATAGACAGACAGACAGACAGGCAGATAGACAGACAGACAGACAGACAGACATACGGCTTGTTGTACCTTAGTGACCGGATCGTACGCTACTGCGACTGGTCTAAGACTTCTGCCAACGACGTAGAAATCTTTCTTGCGATGATCATCGGATGCATCGAAGAATCCAACGTAACCAGCATCAGCCATCGCCACCAACAGAATTTGATTCGAAGGAGCTACAGCAACACCAGCAGCAGAAACACATAATTATTGTCATCTTCATCAGATGAATGAATCAATTAATTTATTAATAAGTTGATGAATGAATTGATGAATGAATTGATGAATGAATTGATGAATGAATTGATGAATGAATTAATTTTTGAATTGACGAATGAATTGATAAATGAATTGATAAATGAATTGATAAAAAAATTGACAAATTAATTGACGCGGAATGCCAGAATGAGCAAATAAAGAAAAGAAACTGTGTGTGCGTGCGTGTGTGTGTTTGTGTTTGTTTGTGTGCATGTGCGTGTGTGTGTGCTCACCGGTGCATGTCTTTCCATCGCTGCCAAGAACCTTGCCTCCGAAGCTTGAACATGTGCATCTCGCTTGTTGACCGCTCATTCGCAGACAAAGTCCCGTGCATCCCTTCGCGCTACATGTGTCGTTTCCTGTGAACGTATACATGTAGCAACATAACGATACGAAAATTCATTTTCAAAGCTTACTATCAGTATGAATCTATTCCGTATTTCAATCACTCAGTTAAAAAAACTGATGCGCCCAAGTGCCAACATAGCAAAAACAACATAATTATGAAAACTGTCATCATAATTTATTCCTTATAATATTACACCATCATGGACTTAGAGCCCAAAACGAGTTCCGCCAAATATTTTTTAATGATCTCATTTCTCACGAATTAGGCCTACTATATTTTGTTTTACCTTCTTGTTTCATCATTATCTTTAATAATCATTGCATAAATTACTGTTCGATTGTAGGCTATCTACCACACCTATGCTAACCTGCATGTAGTCTATTCTGACACTGATATGTATAACACATTGCAATAAACAGATATTATTCCTATGGTAACTCGACCCGGACCACCACGGACTACTCTCTCGGACAACCAGCATGACTCAACGCAGCGCTCGTGAATAAGCTGGTGCCCGCGCTTGGCTTTCGTGTGGCGTTTTAGAAATTTTTGAGTTTACGATTACGATTACGATATTAAGACTATTTCAATCAATAAAATTTGAACGGCCATTACGTTTCGGTTGATATGTGGACTTGACGTAGATAGCACTGAACAGTTCATCCGATCCGAGGTTCTGAGCTCCCGTCGCAATATTTCTACCATCTATGTCCACTCCGATCAGCTGACCATTCTTCCAGTTCGTTATGTGAGCTCTGCGGTCGTGGATTGCCATTCCGAATATGTGCTGACCGTTGACCAATTTACTGATGGAATGGGTGGCTCGGCTACTGCCGTCTAAATTGGACGATTCGAACGTCTTGCTGCCCGAATCGACCCAGTAGAGTTTACTAAAGCACAGATATGCAATAAAATATAATCGAATGCCGTAAAAGGAAGTGCTCGTCAAAGCAGTTAACTTGGACTCACTCACTCACGCGGTAACAATGGATGGGCTTAGGAGGGAACACATCCTAGTGCAATGCAAATTATGCAATACATGACAATGGTGATGGTTATGATGATGACGACGATTATGATGTTGATGATGGTGATAATGAAGCTGATGATCATGATAATAATGTTGACGCTGATGATAGCAATGTTTGCGTTGATGATGATGACGATGATGATTAAACTTGATGATGGATGATGATGATGATGATGACGACAACAACAACGACAACTAAGATAATGATGATGATGATGATGATGATTTGATGATGTTGATGGTGATGCTGATGCTGCTGATGCTGATGCTGATCATAATGATGATGTTGATGATGCTGATGCTGATGATGCTGATGATGCTGATGATGATGATGAGGGAGATGATGATGATGATGCTGATGATGATGACGATGACGACAACGAAGATAATGATGATTATGATGATTACGATGAGTACGCAGTACTGAACAGTTCCAGCGTATAAACACTCACTTATCATAAACAGCGATCTGGTTCGGAAGACTGACTCCTTGAGAGACGATGACCTTCATATCTGATCCATCCAGGTTTGACCTTGCGATGTGCTTCTGTCCTTGGTCCGTCCAGAACAGAAATCCGTTGATAGGATCCGCGTAGATTCCTCTCGGACTTCCTTTTCCAGTCATCACGAGGATCCTTCTCTTCTTTCCATCCATATCGGAGACCTCGACCGTCTTCTTGCGACTGTCCGTCCAGTAGAGGTTCTTAGAAACCCAGTCGAACGACAGACCACTCACCTCCAGAACGTCTACAGAAAATGCAATTAATTAATTACAGCTAATTAATTAATTAATTAATTAATTAATCGATGAATGTTTTAGTCAGTTTCACAGATCGTGTATAATGTTGCAATGACTATAACGTATTATATCGTCGGTTTCTCATTTCCGATAAATCTCGAGTGAAGTCCACAATTCACCTTGGCCTATACTTCTGTCTTGTATAGGCCTATATCAGGAATAGAATTGAGTTAAAAGAGCTATGTAAATTGAACCAGAATGGAGCACAATAGAAAATGATAGAATAGAATCGCGTGCATGGTAGAACTCAATGGAATATAGCCTACTAGAATTAAGATAGAATAGAATGGAACAAAAATAAGTTGGAGAGACAAAATCACAAATCAGGCAGTCTTGGAAAGGGCAGGGGTGAAGAGAGAACTACTACAATTAATAAGCAGGAGAAAGCATCGGTGGCTGGGCCACATACTTAGAGGAGAGGGTATGTTGGTGACGTTGCTGGAGGGACGTAGGCCTATGGAGGGAAAGGCAACGAGAGGCAGAAGAAGATTAAATATGCTGAGTGATCTGGATAATGGAGACGTATATGGTAACACCAAGAGGAAGGCGCAGGACAGAGCGGGATGGCGGCGGTCAGAGAGGATCACTAGATTGTCCATGTCACAAAGCTGGTCAACAGCAGAAGACTGAAGGAGAAGAGAATGGAACAAATTGAGAATGGTAGAATACAGTGCGATAGAAAAGAAAGAGGAGAACAGAGAATGGATTGAGTGTAATGGAATAAAATACAATGTAAATGATAGAAAATGTTTTTTAATTGAGCAGCTTGAACGCAGATCAGTGTCTCAAACATCCATTCTTCCATCTCTGATCGAGACCTACCCGTGTCGATGATCTTTGTGAAGTTGTTGTCGACCTTTCCCTGAGCGTCCATGCTTCCTCGGTAGATTCCGCGATTAACGACATCAACGTTTGACCAGAAAAGTTGGTCAGTGCATTTGTCGTACGTCAGTCCAGTTATTCTCCCATCCTACAACCACCACCAACACATATCTAATCAATCAATCAATCGATCGATCAATCAATCAATCAATCATCAAATCAATCAATCAATCAATCAATCAATCAATCGATCAATCAATCAATTAATCAATCAATCACACAGGTCACCTAACAGGACATAGATACCGTAAGTGCTAAGTTGAATAAGTGGGAATAGAAGCGATCAGGAAGTAACAATGAAAGGCCAGATAAAGCTAACCCAAATTAATGTTTGCAAACAAGACTAAACCAGATAATTTTTACATAGTGTACCGAATAAAAATCACATATTCTTCTCTTCTTCTTCAACCGACCTGTTTGTAGACGGAATCAACGCCTCCTCCATTCGCAACGTCAGGGTTGAAGATGAAGAGAATGTCTGTCTTGTTGCTCATGTAAAGTCCCTCTGCAACCAGACAACATTACTACGTTATACTGTAATGTAGGGTAAAGTAAAGTACATGTAAGCGGTGTGACGCTAAGCTTGGTAAGGTAAGAAAATACGTTGTTAGTTAAGACCATAATAGGTAAGAAGAAAAAAAGTAAGTGAAAGCAGGACAAGTTAATAATATTAGGAAAGATGAGGTATAGGACAGGAGTCACAGGACAAATGAGGAATAGGACAAGATAAGGTGGCATGAGGCAAGTTAAAACATGACAAGGTGACATAGGAATGGTGTGATTCTATTGTAAGTAAGTAAAGTAAGTTCAAGCTCATGTCAAATGGATCCATTGAAAGCGGGGCGATAAAATAAAATGAAGAGGAAACGTAGGATAAAATGCGACAAAGTTAGCGAATGCATTCTTTTGTATTATCCTATTTATACATGCTATAATTATGTGGTAAATTATTCAAATGATGGTGTTGTGTTGCAAATGCATTTATACATTACAATTATGCATTACCTCTGAGGACTCCGTGTACGATGCCAGGGAATCCTCCAATCACCAGCATCAGCAGCAGCAATGGAATCGGTGCCGCATCTTTCCATCCCATCTTCTTCTTCTTCTCAGCAAACTGCAGCGGTTCGCTCTTGCGTTGTCTTCTTCAACTCGACTCTAACAGAAACGTATCTATCAGATTTCTATGTTAAACTGCGCCTTATTGAGAGTTCCAAGCCGTTTAAATTTACAAACTGACAAGACTTAGTGTTTGGCCCACACGAACAACTAATAAGTTTATATCATGGGTATGGCAAGTAAAATTATAGTAGAGCAACTGGAGTTAAGGTAAGCAGTCTGAAATCTTTTCCATGGTAAATTTTACTCCCATGGATGCCTCTCTCTCCTTTCGTTCGTCAGACGTCTTTCCCGCCCCCTCCCCACATGCGCGAGCCGACTCATCAACCCAGAAGCTTTGCGTAATGTTGACCCCTCCAGTTAGAATCGTTTTCAGATATAACTGTGGCTTCAGCTCTTCAACCTTTCTCTTTACAACTTCTGGAAACATCTTAAGTCCATTTTATCTGTTAACAGAACGATAGCTCTGACTTGGGTCCATGGGAGGAGTTTGGCTTCCGTTCTTGGAGGGGCTACCCCGAGTCTGGGTCTTATTAAAGGGGGGGCTAACCCCGAAAAAGATACAATTTTCATGGGAAAATGTTGAATCTGGGCTTTCTTGGAGGGGCTTAGCCCCCTTAGCCCCTGATAAACTCCGCCCATGCTTGGGTCGGAAGCTACACCAAAACACTGAATGGTGCTACATAAATATTCGACTACAATCACAATTATTCGAGGTTAGGTAATAGACGGCCTAGCCACTCAGTGGGAGGTTTACGCTCACTCAATGGTTAGCGCGTTGGACAATCACTGTAGGGATTGGGATCCAACTCTCCACCTACAACCGGACAGAACTAAACTTATTATATCGCAGGATTTCTCTTTCCGAGTGAAATCGGTTTTATAATAAGTAAGTCTCACAGCAACGACAAGTTTAGAAATAAAAATTGCCATGGAATATCAGAACTGCCAGCAGATACAGAGGCATAATGCTAAATAATAACATAATGGTGCAGCGGGCAAGCTTCCTATGAAACAAGGAAGTAACTTAACTTAAATTACTTGTATTCTCTAAATGTTGGACATATGAAAAAAATCAGTTTTACATTAACTAATCGTAACTAATAGGTACCCCCAAAATTTAGTTGTGTTCGAACATTCAATATCTTATTAAATTTAGCTAGCTAAAGATATTCGTTAGCCTTAAACATTCGTCAACCTAAATCATAATTATACTGATTGCCTATGCTATCTGCTACCGTAATATTCGTTGTCAATACCACGATGTCGTGTTGGCCTAAGGTAGCTTAAAAAGTTCATCAAATTGAAAAGGTAGAAGTTAGATAAATAATTCAAAAGTGAAAACCAATTCGCGTACCTCTAAAAAAACCTCTGCAGCAGTTTCCGAAAAGCGTCGCAACGTATTTGACCTATTTGACGCCACAGGAGAAACCGAATGAGTTAGACTGCAGATTCAGGATCCTGTAGCTCAATAGTTTTTTCAGAGGCATCGGGCAAGTTATACGTCATATGAAGGGTAATTAGTGCCCGCTTGAGTTGCTTGATTTCAAACGATTCACATCCGCATGTGGGTCCTGTTGTTCTTTGCCTCTCTCTGTCTCTCTCTGTTTCTCTCTCTTTGTCTATCTGACTCTATCTCTCTCTGTCTCTGTCTGTGTGTATTTTTATTTCTATAGGCTATCTCTTTCTAACTCTCTATTTATCTTTTTATATTTTTCACTCTATCTCATCCTCTCAAACTCTCTCTATTTATCTCAAATTTTCTCCAAATTTCTCACTTATTCTCTCTATTTCTCAAGCTTCCTTCTCAATCCCTCTTGTTCACTCTTATCTTTTTTCTTCCTCTCTCTTTCTTTTCTCTCCCCCTCTCACTCCCCTTCTCTCCCTGTCTCTGAGAGAAAAATAAAAATAGAGAGACTCACGTACAGGGAGAGGCAGCGATAAAGAAAGAGATTTTAGATGCACATCCAGCATAGAATCAGATGAACACGCATCCAATGAGACATACAAAGGAACAAACACAGAGACAGAGTGAACATCATAGGCACATACGCAGCAGCACATAGACACACACATGGACACGTAGACACAAACTTTTACACGATGCAAACGAGGAAGGAGGTTGCAGAGAGAGACTGGTAAAAACTCACACACACAGGGACAGGTCAAGACAAATATGCGCACACAATAAGACAGACAGACATGCAGATGGACGCAAAGACACAGAGCGAAGCAGAGGAACGGACAAAGAGACATCCGCATTTGCCAAATCAACGGACTACTACACTCCCTCAGTTCACAACGCGAACGAAAAGAGAACAGGAAGTAAAACCACCGGAAAAATATTGAATAACAAATGACTGATATCCAAACATCATTATCACCAGCACCAGCAGAAACCATGATCATCATCATCATCATCATCACCATCATCATCATCATCATCATCATCATCATCATCATCATCATCATCATCATCATCATCATCATCATCATCATCATCATCATCATCATCATCATCATCATCATCATCATCATCATCATCATCATCATCATCATCATCATCATCATCATCATCATCATCATCATCATCATCATCATCATCATCATCATCATCATCATCATCATCATCGTCGTCGTCGTCGTCGTCGTCATCACCATCATCACCATCGTCATCATCATCATCATCATCATCATCATCATCATCATCATCATCATCATCATCGTCATCATCATCGTCATCATCATCATCATCATCATCATCACATCACCACGACGACGACGACGACCACCACCACCACCACCACCACCACCACCACCACCACCACCGCCACCACCACCACCACCACCACCAGAACCACCACCACCACCACCACCACCATCATCATCATCATCATCATCATCACCACCACCATCACCATCACCATCACCATCACCACCACCACCACCACCACCACCACCACCACCATCACAACCACCACCAGCACCACCACTACCACCATCACCACCATCACCACCACCACCACCACCATCACAACCACCACCACCACATCAACCCTACCATGAGCATTAATACCATTGTTACCACTACCAACAATGACATCACTATCATCATCATACTCACCGCCACCATCCTCCTCCTCCTCCTCTTCCTTCTCTTCATCATTATCATCGTCATCATCAACACCACCAGCTCATATTCATAGTCAACAATTGGTAAGAATCACCAGTCCACCTTGATCATTATTTTGTCAAGTCGAGGTCAATGGCATTGTGCTATTATGTTAATAATAGTGCAGACAATAAATTAATTTCCTCAATTTAGACTGGACACTCTAGAAGAGGCGCTATATAAATCAAATCAATAAATCACTAATCCAGTTGCACTTAAGAACCATAAAATATCTGCGGGCGAAATTGTGTCCCATGCATGCAACACAACCGGTAACACGAAGAGAAATAATGAAGGACATGTATGTAACAGTTATATTTTCACATACATGTAGGCGTATTATAAGCTCGTGATTCTACAAAAGCATTTGACAGCAGCTACTGCAGCCAACCGATGGACAGATGGAACAGGAAATGACATTCCGTGGAAATCTGGACATAAGTTTACACGTGACATAAAGAGGGTTTAGTAAGAAATCCGTCTACCCTTCATGGCATCTGTAGAGCCTGTGCATGTCTGCCTGCATGCCTATATGTCTGACTGTCTGTCTGTCTATAAGCTGTCTGCTGGTCTATATGTATGCCTGTCTGTCTGAATGGCTGTCTGTATATAAGCTGTCTGCTGGTCTGTCTGTCTACCTGCCCGTCTGTTTGAAAGTATGTCTGTCTTTCTGTCTGTTCCTAAAGACCCACCAGTGCCACAATTGTGACGTTACGTACCACGGCGTCAAGTAACTTGTATGAACCCATAGAAGGCCTATTATCTATGGCCATATAGGAGGAATAGTATAGACTATTCTTTCTTCCTCATCATCATCATCAGTAAAGACTGTCCTTTATTAATTGAATAAAAATCCGGATTCCGCATTTTGTTTTATATAAGCATTTTAAAGATAATTATAATAATTCTTGAGACAGAGATGACATTGTGCAAGTTGACCCTGGACGTAAAATGGTCCTCGTGATCTCTGGATTTGTCTTGTTCAGAGAGCCTTGAAATTAATATATATATATAATATTATGTAATAATTATGTGCTCGACTGCACGCGAGTGTAGATTTAAACGAATAATACATATATATATATATATATATATATAAAATGCTTTATTGTAATATTATGTATTGTAGCCTACTCATGCACTTGTATATATGAATAGTCAAATTAGAGGATATCATTATATGCACGTGTACTTTATATGCCATATATATTAGTGTGGTCCTTATTTTTAAAAGTCTGATTTTATAACGGGGCACCCTCAAAGTTGGTTTCTATTGATGAGAAAAAAATTTGAGAAATTTTTTGGAGAAAATCCAAGGACATCTAGGGGTCGCTACCAGAGGTTAAAGTTCAAGCTTAGAATTAATTTAGGCTTTGTGGTACAATATGCTTAATTTTCATTAATATGCTTTCCAACCATGTAAATGGCCATGATAGAATATGATATACAACTGCTTGCATATTTTTTTAACATCCCCCAACATCATAATTGTCACTTACTTACTTATTTTATTTTAAAAATATTCTATAACGCATTAAGTTCCATTAACAGCCATTGCATCTTTTGGCGGCAATTTCGCTTCATTTTGATTTGTCATGTATATCGGTATTCATTCCGAAAACTTATTTTATAACGGGTATATTGCATAATCTCTCTATTTTAAAAGGTAACACAAAGTTGGCAATAGGTGTAAGTTTTGACAATGCAATGGGGAAAGTGAGTAATAGAAAATCAACACTTGTAGGCCAGGCCTACTCTCTTTCACACTGCAACGCTTTGGCAATAATCCCACAGAGTTCAATCTCAATTGCTTTTCAATTCGTAAGCAGCGTAGAAAGGGTCGGCAGAAAATTGCTGAAAACTTGAAAGCTGAATCTCAACCAGGAGTTCCTCTAACAGTTCACTGGGATGGGAAGTTGTTGGAAGATATCTGCAGTAAAGAAATAGTAGACCGTCTTCCTGTCCTCATTTCTGGAGTGGGTGTCGACCCAGGGTGAAAATTGCCGGGAGGTTTGGGGGGTTTCAACCCTCCAGTCTTTATTAGAGCCCCATAGTAAAGTCTGTTTTTCACACCCCAATTCCAAGTGGATAATGGTCCAACTCCTCCCCAAAGTTATTTTTTCACAATTCTTACACTGTGCAGTCGACCAGCTTTGATTATGGTGAAACAGGATTGGCCACATCATGAGGAGTGACACCAAAGTAAAAGACATCATCGAAGGAAGAATGGAGGGGAAAAGTCAAGAAGAATACCAAGAACAATTCTGCTGGACTGGATGATGGCAATGGATGGTTACAGAGAGCTAAAGAGAGATGCACAGAACTGATGTGCATGGCATCATTGGACATATGAACCTGCCTGACCGCAGAGAACTAAAGAAGAAGAAGATTATGGGGCTTCCATTTATACCAAATGCCAAAAGGTCACTACTCTGGACAAAACTTGGCTTGAACATCCACTAGAAAAAAGCTCAATGCAACTGAAAGATTTTGTCATGGAAAACACGAGATTTTTCAGCATTCCAGCAGGTTTTCTCCAACAACACGTTGATACGTCAAACGATGAGAACTTCAAGTTAGGTTAGGCCACTGCAAGCTCAGTGAAAGTTGTGAATGACATAACAGAGTGTGGACTGGCACTCATGAACAACTACAGCCTAACAAGCTTCAAACAAATAATGAGAATCAGAAGCAGAGTCTGCTGGTTGTGAAGAAATAAACCTATCGTCGGAAAAAGACTCTGATGCAATAATGGAAATATTAACTGGAAAAACATTTTTATGCCCGTTTGTAGGCCTATGTGTTTTGACCCAAAGAGCAGACCAGTCCACAGCCCACTAGTCCACCTCCAACACGGTCCACTGCCCACCAGAATTTATTTTAATTTGTGCATTCAACCACACACTGGTAATAGTATACAATATACGATATTCCATGCTTCGCCTGTGTCTTTACATTGATATAGGCCCTATGTTATGTCCGGTAGCAACCCCTAAAACTCAAAAAAGTCCTTCAAAATTTTCAGTGTTAATATTTTTTAACCTAAAGGAATAAGTTAGGAGGGTGCCTCGTTTAAAATTCCCACAAAAATATTTTTACATGGAGCTAAGGACCACACTAATATATATATACACATCTGTATTGACGGCTATAGGCTATATAATTTCGCGATATATATATAATTTATATATACTGGTATGTTGCCCGTGTATATGTCGCTGCGTGCGTATTATAGGATGGTAAATATATATGACTAGACATGCAAGATTGCGTTTTGACATGTCTACAATCATAATATGCTATTAAGTTGGCTGAACACTGAACAGCAAGAGCTTTTCCACTCTTGATCGTGGTTATATATATGCATATTATATACATATATGTATATGTAATTATTATGTTTATATAATTAGGGCCTATCGCTATGCAGCATAATATTTCTCTGAAATCTGGCCATCGTGTGTAAATATGAATTGTCTTTGAGCCTGTAAAATTTCATTTCAAAATTCTTACTTCTGGCCAACATATAGGCAAAACACCTTAGGGGGTTACTTTTTATGGCCCACCCTGTATATATATATATATATATATATATATATATATATATATATAATTATCACCCTGCAGCATATTAGTTCTCTGACCTCACCAGACCCATGCACACCTCGTGTCCTTCAGAAGCAAATATTTGCCATCCCTGCAGGCCTACAGTTGGTGAACGTGGGAGAACATGGATACGACACGTCTGATCATCAGACTATAAGGTTCTAAGTCACGCCCATTATTCGAGCAAAGAATTGATCTCACCATAGGCGCAACCACCCTATGGGACCCACGGGACGCGTCCCCCCAACTTTTGAGTGGTCCCCTAACTCTATTATTATGGTCCCCCCCCCCAACTTTTTGAACGTGATACATTATGGTCCCCCTCAACTTTTAGGACGTGATTGCGCCTATGGATCTCACATCAAGAATTACGTCTACCTTGGCTGTTCCTTTGCTAGAGGATATACAATATTATACATTATACATGTAGGCCTACATGTAGTAGGCTACAACGAACGAAAGCTTTGCAGCACAGGGCGAGGTTTATAAATATTGGCTTTATTGATTTTGAATCTTCAACTGTTCAACTGGTTCATGATTTTTGTGCTGCAGGTGTGTTATGTTATTGCCTGACGTTGAATCTTTGGATCGTTGATGTACAACCACATTACAATTCAGTTGCGAATTCACATCTGCGTTTATATGTGAAGTTTGCGACAGTATCATCGATGTCTAGATCATCTTTCTTAGGGTCGTTTCAAATAGCAACCAATATTTCTAATGTTGTGGTCTACATGTAGCTACAGCAGCTGTATTTTCGTCTCCAAGGAGTTATTCTCTGTCGCCCTTTGTTGCTGGAATCGCTGTCTGTTTGAAAAAAGCGGTGCTATAGAAGTCATCTTGTTTCATCGTTCATAGATAGCCTACTTTGTTGAAAATGGAAGCAATGCAGCAGTAGAGGTGAATTAACCCTCGGGCTACCAGGGGGGGTGGTATCCACCCCCCTAGGTTTTTCCCAAATCAAACTTTTTTCGTTTGGAATAAAATTTTGACGTTTTAGGTAGCTGTAGAGGATTCATTTGCACACATTTTGAGCTAAAATGTGTGATGATATACCATACCATTCAAAAGTTATACCCGATATACCCGAGGCACCAGGGGGGTGGATACCACCACCCCCTTAGATTATCGGCTGTATCTTATCCGTCCTTTGACATGAAGAGACACAAATCACACTATTTTGTAGAGGGAATGTGGGGCTACATTTCCATGCTCAGTGAGTTGTCTTTGGACAACCGGAAGGGCTCCAAATAAATTAAAATATAAATAAAGGTGTTTTATTTTCATAACATTTTCATGTTTTTTCTATTAAAAATTATTCATAATTTTTTTTTAAGAGAAGTAAATTATGTCATTCTATAGAGGGCACTTAGGGCTATTTTTATACCAATTAATTTGACATTTGATGACCGGAAGTGCTCAAAATAAATTTAAATGTGTGAAAATGTTGGTTTTTTTACAACGCAAACCGATAAGTCTGCGTAAACGTTTTTCAGCAGCTAATACATGTTTTTTCTTGTTATTGTAATTAAAACTAATTTATTACTAGTTTTTATAGTTGAGTATTGGACTTTATTATATGTAAACTATTTTTAATTAAATAAATTATGTTAAAAACACGCAGAATCTAATATTTTGCTTATGCGAAAGTATACATTTTGTGGAATCGACGGGTGCTTACGGTAAAAAATTCATAACTTCGGGGTGCTTTCATATAATTTTAAACCTAAATATACCATTTTGTGCAGAAATGAATGCTGAATCCATTGGTATATTACAAATTATGATATCTCAAACCAAACTCAAAATCCAGGGGGGGGTGGTAACCACCCCCCCCCCCTTGGTAGTCAGTGTTACAAAAAAAGCTTGGTAGCCTGAGGGTTAAACCACAGACAGAAACTGGAAACATTCGGGAAACACGGTAAGTGTTGTAATAGCCTAGTGAACATATCGAATGTACATGTACAGTACATCGGTATAATGTAGATGGATGGATTGAGATGGGTAGATGGATGGATGGACGGATGAATGGACGGATGGATGAATGGATAACTAAATGGATGGATAGATGGATGGATGGATGTATGGATTGATTGACGGATGAATGGAGGAAGGATGGATGGATGAATAGATGGATGGATTGAAGAATGGATGGATGAATGAATGGATGGTTGGATTTGAAATGAATAGATTGAGATAGGTGGATGAATGGATGGAAAGATGGATAGATGGATAGATTTGGGATGGATGGATTTGGGGTGGATGGATGTTCGTTAACTCCGTTCTTCCTTTGCCTCATCTGCCTCATCCCCATATTGTTCTCCCTCATCATCATCATCATTCTCCTCTTCCTCCTTTAACTCTCTTTCCTCCTCCTTCCCTTCATCTCGTTCCACTTCGTCTTCCACCTACTCTTCCACTTCATCTTCCTTTTCCATGGCATCATCCTGTTGTTCTCTCTCCTCTCCCTTTCCTTTGTCTTCTTTCACATCCTATTCCTTCTTTTCTTCCTCTGTGTCTTCTTCCCCTCCTCTTCTTCTCCTCCTCTTCTCCCCCTGCTGTCCTACCCTCTATCTGTAGCCTACACTTACTTAGGATTCTAAGCAAACGCTTCAAAGAGTAACCCCGACAGTCCTCTACTTGCAGATAAAAATCGGCGATCGACATTTGAACTGCATCGAAACAATGAGGTCACCGTTGAGACAATATATAATTTCCGCTCTCGCTGTCTTCCTTCTCATTGCGATCTGCTTAAAATTCCGAGAGGGTTTCTTGTCTCCCACAGCACAAATACCGATACGGTAAGCATATAAGCTTACATGTATTTAAAGACAAACTAAGGTAAATGAATTAAGGACGTTGAAGTAAAATGCGCTAAGGTATAAAGGAAAGGTTAGCTAAGTTGACGCACAGAAAGTTATGGTGAGCGAGTAAAGAGCAAAAAAAGCGCACAAATAAGTTAGGTAAAGAATGGTTAGTTTAGCTAAGGTTACTTTGTGATTGTGAATGTCATTTGCCAGTATCAGTGACATTGCCTTTATCCCATTGTCAATGTCAATGTCATTGTCATTTTCTCCAGGTCATACATGTAGTCATTGCAATAATTTCATTGCCGTTTACTTATTGTCACAGTCATTGTCATGTGCCATTGTCATTTTGTCTGTAGATCATTGTCATCGTTACTTTTTATTGTCATTGTCATTTTTGTCATTGTCATTCTCTCATTCTCATATCTAATGTCATCATGTCATTGTCATTTTCATTGTCATCGCCATTGTCATTTTTTATCAACAACACTACCTTTTTCTCATTGTCAATGTTGCTGTCGCTGTGTCATTGTCATTTTTGTTATTGTTATTTTCTCAAATTCTCATCGTCGCTTTCTCATTGTCATTGTCACTGTCATTATCATTACCATTACCACTGCAAATTATTATTATTATTATTATTATTATTATTATTAGCAATAGTATAATTATTATTAGTATAATTATAATTATTATTTCTGTCTAGTTCGAATTCAGCCAATGAATTGACTCGAATACAAAGTCTTGTCGATTCAATTCCTGAGATGTCGCTACCGTCTCAACTGAAGTATGGATTCGAATTGCTGACGTCAGACAGATCGAAGACATCTCCTGTGCTGCCATCTATGGAACCAGTCGTCGCTGAAGTTCTTTTCCACAAGTAATAATGTTTCAGCTGCTGCCCAGATATTGATGGTTACGATGATGATGATGATGATGATGATGATGATGATGATATGATGATTATGATGATGACGATTATGATGATGATGATATGATGATGGTGATGATGATGATGATGATAATGATGACGATGATGATGGTGGTGGTGGTGATGATGATTATGATGATTTTGATGATGATGATGATCGTGGTGGTGGTGATGATGATGATGATGATAATGATGATGACGATGATGATGATGATGATGATGACGAAGACGACGAATTGATGATGATTGCGATAATTCAGCATAGACTCATTGTCATTTTTACAATTCTTCGCGTATGCTACTGCTCCAGGTCTTGTCGGAGCGTGGACCGGGATTCGGATGAATTCGGTCAGCTGGTGGCATCCTTAGTTTCCCCGAAGGTACTCACAGGGAGGGCGCGCCTGGATTGACCCAGGCTTCGTGAACGCGGATGCCATCCTCCCCATTTTTACAATAATGACACAATAATGAATGTGATTTGCCATTGTCAATGTCATTGTCATTTTGTAAACATCATTAACGTCAACTTACCTTGTCATGTGATATATAATATTCATCAAGAATGGTGGAACGGTGGATAAATGGTGGATGAACGCACGAATGGAATAGATGAATGGATGGGTGGATGATGGATTGATGAACCGGCAAAGGATGAAACTATTGATGGATGGATTTATCTAAGGATGGATTGTTTGATGCACAAATCGATGGATGGATGGATGAGTGGATGGATGAGCGATGGATAATTAGATTGATGGATGGATTGATAGACGGGAAGATACACTGAATGGTTGTTTCCAGGTACATAAGGACTTTGCAGATACAATGTCCTCAGAAGACACGAGTTGGAACGGTTGAAGATGGCGGATGGGATGTTTGTATCGCAGGACCATTCAACATCACAGCTCCATGCCTCGTCTATTCTATCGGGTAGAAATACATTTATCATCATCATCATCGTCATCATCATCATCGTCGTCATCATCATCATCATCATCGTCGTCGTCGTCGTCGTTGACGTCGTTGTCGTCGTCGTCGTCATCGGCATCATCATCGAAACCACCTGGTTATACGTGATTAGCTTTTTGTATTTACTGTTGTTATACTAAGTTCTTATTGGTTAATTTCTCAACTTAGGCCAATTATCTGTCGTTCAAAAGCGAGACCTCACAGCCTCACTTGTTTTAATTACATTATAAAAATCACCTTAGAGCAATGAACTGGTGCAATGCACAATGGACTTAATATAGCCTAATCGCTTTAGAACATTACATCTTTGTCATTGATGCGTTGGAATGTGGTGTTTGTTGTAGGATGGGAGGAGAATGGAGCTTCGATGAAATGATAACCGATAAATACAAATGTCTCGACATGGCCTACGACCCGACGTGAGTAGGCTAGTCAACGTTTTATTAGTATTTTGCTATTATTTTTTTCAATGTCCCCGGTTACAGCCACTAGTAAGTAATCCCATTACAATGGTAATAATAAAACATACAATCAAATCAGTAATGTCTGAATCGCGGTCGGAAATATTATTTCGACCAGGCAGAAGGATCATTCATATAAGAATGGGTGAAAATAATTGGATCAGTAATAAATTATTGTATCTTTGTCAAATTTTCAGACTGGGTAAGAAAGATCACAAACCTAAGGAGCTGCTTTGGTTTTACAACACCGGCCTAGGAATTTCGAACATGGTCAACTCTAAACAGTGGAAGCTGAGGACATTCGGAAAACTGCTTGAGGAAAATGGACACGTTGATGTATGTCACTTTAACTTTAACGTAACTTTAACTGTCTTTATCTTCATGCAATACACATGTGCAACATGCATGCATGCGTACACGAAAACAACATACGAAGTAAATAGGCTACTAAGTCTAGTATATGAGGAAAATGGACACGTTGATGTATGTCACTTTAGCCAACTATATATAGGCCTATCTCTATGCAATACACATATGAACATGCATGCATACATTAAACAACATATAGGTCCTAAACATGCACTAAATACTAAGTCTAGTATACACGCGTATATAGACGCTAGAATTAGTATCATCATGTAGAAATTATGTTTAAAAAAAGTATATGCATGAACAATATGGGATTGATGATGAATGATATCAAATGAATAAATGATTGATGGTAAATGCATACAAAGATGCATCTAAAAATGCACCTCAAAGAGTAGTCTAGACTAACCGAACTCTTAGGCGTATTGTAGGCCCTAATTACGAATTTGTGTATAGCCTAATAGCGTATAGGCCTACGTGCAATAGACTCTAGAGAACCCTTGAGGAGCAAAATCACTTATACATGTAGATCGTAAAGAATACGACACGTTAATAGGCTACCTTATTGTGATAATAAGCTTAGTCATAATATAGGCCTACACGAGTTGCGTACTAGTCAGCTTATTTCTAATAAACGAAGATTGACTTATTGATTGA
Organism: Lumbricus rubellus; assembly: GCA_945859605.1. NCBI lineage: Eukaryota > Metazoa > Annelida > Clitellata > Crassiclitellata > Lumbricidae > Lumbricus > Lumbricus rubellus. The sequence continues at coordinate 954,750 of OX243817.1, forward strand.
TTGATTAATTGATTGATGGGTTGATGAGCGAAAAGACTGTTGAATATTTAATGCGAAATTTCAAGTGTGGTTCAATGTTCTACATGTATAAATCTCGAACCACCTTGCATTTGGGGCATTGTCGTTGTTGAACAGGAAGCCAATGTAATGAGTTAAGCAGAGTGGACATAATTTTATAAGTGCTTGCAAAATAACTAATTAATTGTCAATGTAAAAATTACGGATTTTTTCTCTCGCAGAGGACAGTCGACATACTCAAAATCGACATTGAATATTCTGAATGGGAGTCGTTCGAAGCGATTCTTCGCGAGGAAAGCCTTCGAAAGGTCAAACAGTTGATGGTCGAATTCCACACGATGGAAGTTCACGAAGGAAAGAACAGCACCGCCTTGAACTATTCTTACTACTGGAACATCTTACGAGGACTTGATAAGCTCGGCTTCAAGACGTGGCACTATCTACCCACTCCTACTGGACATTTCAAATCGGCACATACGGGAGCAGAGTTACCTTGCTGTGCTAACGTTTATTTTGTCAACACAGCACTACTAATTTGATAATACGGTGCTCGTGAACGCTTACTCACCCTGGCGGGGTGATGAGGGTAGTTTGCTGCAAGCAGTGCAAGGGTTTTATTTATTACCGTTGCGAAATTCGAGTCCAACGAATTCTGATGAGTTTGAGATCGTGGGTTGAGATAAACATTTGCATTAATCACTCTGACCTAACGGCTATGGCTATAAGTCTTAAAGTGAGGCGAGAGATTGTGCAGAATAGAAGGTGAGAGAGTGACAGAGACAGAGAAGGAGAGAGACAGAGAAAGAGAGAGAGGCAAAGTGAAATGAGAGAGAGAGAGAGACAAAGAGAGGCAGAGAGAGAAACATAGAGAGAGAGACACAGAGAGACAAAGAGAGGGAGAGAGAGAAACATAGAGAGAGAGACACAGAGAGACAAAGAGAGACAGAGAGAGAAACATAGAGAGAGACAAAGAGAGGCAGAGAAAGAAACATAGAGAGATTTAGACTGACAGACCAGACAGACAGACAGACAGACAGACAGACAGACAGAAGGGGGAAAGAAGAGATGGCGAGAAGCGAGAATGACAGAAAAATAGGGACAAAAGAGAGGAGCCCAATGGGCGGAATAGAAGGGATGTTAAAGACAGAGGGAGTCGGTCCTGAGGGACATAAAGAGACTAAGGTGGAACAAAGCATGGAGCGAAACATCGGAAAAGACGCAGAGAGAGATAGACATACAGACAGACAGACAGAGGCAAACACAGAGACAGAGAGACAGACAAACAGAGACAGGCAAACAGAAAAATATACATAGAAAGACAGTTACTGTAGCCTAAGAGAAATAGAAGAACACAGCGAAAGCGAAATAGAGCGTGTTAAATAGGAAGTAGCCTAAGTATTATAGTGTGATGGAAAGATAATAATCATTAGTGCAATAATGCGAAGAAATTAAACGAAGAAAGTAAACGAAGAAATTAAACGATGAATCCAGCGACAACCGCGAGACATTGAAAATCGTCTGCTTCGTACAGTGATCCGACTCTTAGACTACTGTGACACATGTATGACTGTCCTGATTAACATTTTACCACAGAAAGTCCATAATAGGCCTATATCCTAATCTTCGTCCTCGTCCTCACAGTTTTGAACTCCCGATTAAGGACGAAAGAAATTAGGTCTACATTTCTCGAGTACTTTACATATAGGCTACTCGAACATTGCCCCTTTTTCTGACTTCCACCCATTTGATTAAATTATTGTGATTTTCTTTATCAATTCTTATTTTGTAACTGGCTGCGGTAGCCTAATAATAAAACATGTATAAGCTTAAACTTAGAGGACAAACGTGACATGTCCAATGCTATTTAGGCTAGAGAGTTCATAAATATTATCACGTTTGTGCTCTACAGCCTACAGTAGGCAAGAAACGATTATGGGGGTTTCGTCTTCATCAAGAGAACCACAAATCCTGGTGAGAAGCCTGACAAGATAACTGATATAGAAGACTTAAAGAAATATTAATCAGCTGTTATAGACACTACTGTATGCTGGTTTCTCGACTACCTGAGCTTAGTGAATCTTTTCTATGTGTAAACGTAAAAATTGACAACCTAGCCATTCTTGCCTAATGTCTCTTTCTCGTAGCTCATGCTCTTATTGTAATCGATTTGTCGATAACAAATGTAAGAGAGTGCTTTGCACTATATGTTTTTCTTTGTGCCATATGTCTTGCACTGACCTGGTTGGTCGTTTTAGTTCCTTCATTGTATCACAATGGTTTTGTATTTTATGCACAACAAGTATTTTTCCGTTTAATCATATCGAAGATGACCAAGAGTTTTTAGATTCAGTTTCAAATTCAGTCTCAAATGTAATAGGGTGTCATGACATGACATTTAAACCAGTTGAACACTATGACGATGGGCGTGCACTACTGTTAGACGAGGATATTGATGCTGATGCTAACCTTTTCACTGGTAGAGCAGTATGTTCAAGTACATATTTAAATATGGAACAGATATTTGAAACAGTAGCAAAGCTGGAATATCATGATGGTTTTTCTGTTGTTCATCTAAATTGTAGGAGTTTATTTCATAAACTAGCAGATATTCAATTGTTGCTTTCAATGTGTAATGCTAATATTCTGGCAGTCACTGAAACTTGGTTGGATGCCAGTTTGGAAAAAGCAGTATCAATCCCTGGTTACAGCTTTGTGCATAAATGTAGACCATATGACAAGGGTGGTGGTGGAGTAGGTTTCTTCATCAAGTGCGGTGTTTCTTTTGAAATTATTGATTCAGAGTGGTCAAATCCCATAAATTGCTTTGAATACATGTTCATTAAAGTTCACCAAACCAAGGGCAAGGATATTGTATTTGGTGTCCTGTATCGTCCTCCTGGTGATCCTGTTGACCAGTTTAATATAGACATTGAACGCACATTATCCAAGTTGACTAGTACTAATCCAAAGATTATTCTTGCTGGTGACTTTAATATAAATTTGCTGAAACTGGATGAACATCAACCCACGCAAGATTTCTTTAACATAATGACATCCCATCAAATGTTGCCATCTATACTGCATCCAACTAGAATTACTTCTGTTACTGCTACCCTCATTGACAATATTTTCAGTAATTTTCTTACAGATAAGCAGGAGTCTTACATATTACTGAACGATATATCAGATCACCTACCTGTTATGCTTTGTTTAGATATATCTGTGAAACGGACTCAGCCAACCTCCTCTACCAGTAGGCTAATTAACGAAAAGACTATTACTCAATTTGGTATTTCTTTGGCAGAGACTGATTGGTTTGAAGTTGAAAGGTTGTGTGTTATGGATAAACCGTGTGCTGCTTACACCTGCTTCATGGATACCTATAAAGATCTTTACAATAAGAACTTCCCAGTGATAACTGATAAAAAAAGAGGTTGCAATGTAAAACAACCTTGGATGACCAGTGCATTACTGAAATCCTGCCAAAAAAAGTCAAGACTTTACTCTAAATATCTGAAAAATCCCAATGATTCTAATAAAGCCATTTTTGTTAAATATCGGAATAAATTCAAACAAATTAGAAAACATGCTGAAAAAATGTACTATACAGACAGATTCCAGAAATGTGAAAATGATCTTAAAAAAACTTGGAAAACTATTAGGCTATTATTAACTAATAACGATAATATTCCCACCCCTGACACATTCAAAATAGACGGAGCAGATGTCTCTAATAGACTAGAAGTTGCTAATAAATTCAATGATTACTTTGTAAACATTGGTCCGACGTTAGCTGCCAAAATTGGTGAAAACTCAGAAGCATTTGAAACATTCTTAAAGGACTCGCAGAGTTCTTCTTTCGGACTTTTTCCTACCAGCAAGCATGAAGTGATTGATGTTGCAAAACAATTAAGAACAACTTACAGTTCGGGTATGGACGATATTAATCCTAGTGTTGCAAAAGCCACAATTCAGCTTATTGCCGAACCTCTGGCTCAAATTATAAATAGTTCATTTTTTACTGGCATCATCCCACCAGAAATAAAAATGGCTAAAGTCATACCTCTGTATAAATCAGGTGAAAGACACAAAATAAATAACTATCGACCCATCTCTATACTTCCATTTTTTTCCAAATTCTTTGAAAGGATCATGTATAACAGATTGATGGATTATTTCCTTAAAATGAATGTACTATCACCTAATCAATACGGCTTCCAAAAACAACATTCCACATATATGGCACTCCTGGAAATACAATGTAAAATCTTAGAATCTATGGATAACCGAGAACTTTCTCTAGGAATATTTTTTGATCTATCCAAGGCCTTTGATACTGTAAACCACAAAATTTTATTTAAAAAACTTGAACACTATGGTATCAGAGGTGTAAGTAAGGCATGGATTTCTGATTTTCTTCACAACAGATCACAACATGTTTATTTTAAAGGTCATTTATCTGTTGGTAAACCCATCAGTTGTGGCGTACCTCAGGGTTCAATTCTGGGGCCATTATTATTTCTAATATATGTAAATGACCTGACGACTACTTCCAAAGTGTTTCACTATATATTGTTTGCTGATGACACGAATGCCTTTATATCTGATAAGTCAATAGAATCATTGTTTGAAAGAGCTAATCATGAGCTCATCACCATTTCTTCCTGGTTTAGAGCTAACAAATTATCGCTTAATATTGATAAAACAAACTTTATTCTTTTTGGATCCCGCCGTAAACTAACGCCAGTGTGTGATTACAGATTGACAATGGATGGTCAAATGATTATGCCGACTGAATCGTGTAAATTTTTAGGTGTGTATCTGGACCAGCACCTCACCTGGAAAGAACACATTAAGCAGATATCTAAAAAAATAGCAAAAAATATTAGCGTGCTATCAAGAATCCGTCACTGTCTCTCTCAAGCTACATTACAAGGCTTATACTATTCCTTAATTTTTCCATACTTGTCATATTGTAACATTTGCTGGGCCTCAACTTATAGTTTTTATTTAAAAAAATTGGAGAGTTTGCAAAAACGTGCCATTCGAACTATTTTCTTATTATGCTGGTCTGTCAGTACCAAACCAATTTTTCGAACCTATAACATACTACGTTTATCAGATATATATAAGTTTCAAATCAGTTTATTCATGTTTCGCTATCATTACAAATTGTTGCCTAGGACATTTGATGGTTATTTTTGTCAGGGAATTGCTGTACATAACCATTTCACTAGAACTCTGTTACACTACCGCACCGATGTTGCACATACTAGGATGAAATTATTTTCGATTAAATGTTCTGGCCCTATGATATGGAATAACCTCCCAAAATATATTACACTTATACCCACCATTAACATGTTTAAGAAAAAATTAAAAGACTGTTTAATCTCTGTTTACTAGATTTAAACAATTGGTCATAATTTGTTTTTTTCTTGTTTTTTGTTTTGTTTTGAAATCTGTGTGTCATTTCATTTCAGTTTGCTTTCATTTCATGTGTAAGATGTTGTGCTTTGCACTGTTTTTTTATAATAGCCAAATGTTATTGAGAAAGGAAGGGTCAATCCAGCCTCAGCGGGTCCATACGACCTTTTTGGATTGACCCTTTGACTTATGCACCGATCACTCGAAAGTCATTGAATTTGTACTGATTACTGCTCTTTTGTACGTGTTTGATGCTTTGTCAATAAACGGCTTACTTACTTACTTACTTATTATTATCATCATCATATCAATAATAGGCCAAAAACTGTGGTTTCATCCTTAGGAGTTTGTCGTAACTTGTAGCTACCTTAAAATAAGCTTCTGATAATTATTTTCGTCAGTTGGATAATAATTAATTATATTTACTTAGCCTAAATGTTGATAAGTCGGAGGACGACAACAAACACGCGAAACTATTCACAATTATTTCGCTTCTTCTGAACACCTTTAAATCTGTGGTTCAAGCCCAATATATAAGCTAAGAAAAATGATGGAAATTAGTGCGTATCCCTGAAGGAGTTCAAAAGGACCAGTTAGCAAAATTAATAAGAAACGAGGTGGGAGAAATTTACTCATACGTTAAAAAATTGAATAGCGCTTCCCCCCCCCCCCCCACAAAGGTAACAACTCAGAGGCCCTTCCAACTTAGATTTCAGTTAGGGCCTACATGTACAATTGTACATGTCAAATATATTGGCATTGTTTCTGAGCAGTAGGCTAGGCGCGTTTCAAATTGAAGTCCATTGAAGCGTTCGCTGAGTTAGGTTAACCAAGACTACGGAAGACTTTGAAGTAGGATTTTCGTCAGTTCAAATTAGAAGTCCATAACAGGACTATCTCAGAATAACTATGATTCAATGTAATAACAATCAAAGTTTGCATCTCTTCGCTGTTTTTTTATATTCTGCTACGGTTCCTGCAAGGAAAAAGATACAACGTGTAGCCTAATCACCGTGAAGGCTTTGAAACGTCACGATATCTTCATACATGCAAGTTGCTTATTATTACGAGATGTTGTTGGTTGCACAGTTTAATTAAGCCATATAGGCCTATAATAGTTGCCGCTTAACGATATATAGGCCTGCTGTTCAATAGCATATGTTTAGCGTGCCCTCCTCATTCTCCAGGCTTGGGATTGGCACTGCCAGAGAACGAGTATACCCTAGTGACGGACTTTAAGTCCACCCCCATGCACGGTCCCTTCTAATAGGTAGGCCTGCCTCAAACGAGCAGCGGCGGATCCCGGTGGTGAGGCCTATCATTATACTTTTAGATTTGAACAATGTTAATGAAGCACTGCTATCACAGAGCGAAGATGGTCTGTCGGCTGTCTATAGATCTAAGAACCAGGTTTACAAAAGCTAATCTAATCTAATTTAATCGGATCTAATCTAATCTATCAACCTCTGTAGCGTCACAGTTATGTTGCTTGATCTTTTCTAAGTCAAATTCGGTCGAAAGTGAAGAAGTAAGACCGATAAGAGCCGGAAACACCCGAGAAGAGCCGACAGCACCGGAGAAGAGCCGGAAGCATCCGATGAAGGAAACTGGTCAAAGAAAAGCTGAGATCAACTTAGTTGAGATGTGAAAGGCAGAACAGATTCTGCAGAACGAACTTTGTTTATTGACGAGAACTTCAGGCAATTATAGTTTCCATCGCAAGAAAAGGCGTTCTATAAAAAACGCTGTACTTTAGTTACAGTAATCAAAGGCAGCTTGCCATCGATGTTCGCATTTGATGAGATGAGTGACACGTCACCATTGCTGCAGTCTGCAACCTCTATCCTCTTCCTACTTCGATGGTGTAATCCGATTGGCTGAGGGTGAAAACCATTGGGAAAACCCCTACTGCAGTTCGATTGCGTCAGGTACTTAATGACGTCGCATTTTTTGACCGTAGAAGACGATGACGTATCGAAGACCTCTTCCGGTGACGTCATGTCCGCTGCGACGTCACGTTTCGATGGCGTCACGTGACCGGTTTGACCACCGAAGGTCACGCCGACGACCTTGGTGATTTCGACGTCGTTCCTTGACGGACCAGGCTGCGGGGATCTGGAGCGATGAGGTTTGGATCCTTTGACGACTCGGAGACGTGGAAGTCCACCTGGTTGGTTTAGGGAATGATCATCACCAGGGCTGCGTCTGAAATCCAGACAGAGTTTTTCCCTGAGGGCTTTCTCGTCTGATCCATCGTGGACGATACTTCGGTCTTCGATGATGACTCCTGAACGGCGGTTCGCATCGAGGTTAGAGCCGTTCTTGAACTCAGAAGAACAACCGGAAGCAATGTCTGAGCTGGACGGCAGAGAACCGTCTGATCCGCTGTTTCGTGGACAGATCCCGGAGATCGTCAGGACCCCGGTCAGGGACTCACCCTTCTTCCGGTCCTCGAAGTTTGAATCAGGATTGCGATTTGACCTCAGACGATCCGTGACCTTCATTTGTCTCAAGTGCTGACGACCTTCATCCACTTTCAAGGACAACGAGCTGTTGGTGTCATCTTCATCTTGACCCACTTCCGAACTTTGATTGAAGTCGATGTACAGCTGCGTGGATGTTTCTTCCTCGTCATCCTCCTCTTCCTCCTCATCCTCCTGTCTCTCGTTGCTTCTGCATCCATTCACAACCTCTGTCCTTCCATCTCTGACGTACCTTTCAAAGTTGAATCCAGAGTTGTTCTGAATGCTGGAATCGTTTGAATCAAAGACGTCGTAATCTTCGCTCTCACTCTCCTGTTTCTCTCCTGCCTCTTCCTCTTCCACCTCATCTTCCGCTTCCACTTCAACTTCCTCCTTCTCCACCACTTCAACTTCCTCCTTCTCCTTCTCCTTCTCCTTCACTTCCTCCTCCTCCTGCTCCTTCTTCTCTTCGTCGTCCTCCTCCTCTTCCTTCTCCTCCACTTCCTCCTCCTGCTTCTCCTCTTCCTGCTGTTCCTCACGACTCCCATCTTCTATCTGCTTCCCACCATCTTCCTTCTCCTCCTCATCTTCCTCCTCTACATCTTCCTCACATTTCCTCGGTGCTTCCGAAAACTGGACTCCCTCAACGCTCAGCTTCCCCAACTCGAGTCTCCTCCGTTCCGACGGCTGCGACGGATGAGAGAACCGAGACTGAGAAAGAATCGGCGGAAGACTGGGTCGCTCCTCTGGCAGACCAACACCTCTCCTCAAGCTACTTGCTCTCAGTTGTCCAATCACCAAACACCGACCATTCCTAACCCTTTCCTCCTTGACCTCTTCCCTAATCGATCTTGATACAAGCACATCTCCCAGTTGCAATCGCGCGTCCTTTGACGATCCGAAACCGAAGAAATGGGTCACGTGATCATTTTCCACTTTTCCAGCCTCCTCCTCCTCCACATCCTCCTTCTCTTCCACCACATGATGCTCCTGGAGTGGCTGACTCTCAGCGTCCGGTTTGGAAGCGGTATCACCAGGCGACGATCTGTCCCTACTTTTACCAGACTGTTTTTCTATTCCATCTCGGAGTTGAGTTCTCGCGGATACTTTCCACTGGATGTACTCCCGGTTATCTGGACGGTAACAATCGGTTCCTTCATTGATACAGGATTTCCAAGGTAATCCAGAGGTGGAAGAAGGATTCTGCTTTCCAATGCGACGTGGATTGGACGAGTTTTCCACTGATTCAGTTGTCTGAGTCCGTCGCTTTTTGCGAGAACCGTGAATGTTGTCAGCATCAGCATCTAAGTTTAAATTATTTTCACAATTATTATTCTGGTGAGATGAACTGATAAGGTATTTCTTTCTTCGAATACTCGGCACAGCAGCGGCGGCTTCCAAATGATGATCTGCCAGAGTCCAACCACAGAGAGTGTCGGAGATGAGTAGATGAATCGGAAAGGAGGAGTGACATGGATCTGGTAGAGTGTCCGAAGATGATTCCAGAAATTCTTTTGAGGTTCTCTGAACATCTTCTCGGAACGTACATGAACATGATGTTGTCGATGGTTTGTAGCGAACGCGCAGTTCAAGAGAACATCGCTCTCTGGGGAGCGGTCGGAAGTCGGAAACCTGGTCGAAAATTTGAAAGTCGAATAAAAATTTACTTAATTAAATTAAATGCTAATTATTTGTTTAGCACTTTAACCATTAAGAGTGTTCATTTATTACGCGTGTCAAACATGAGTGTAAAAATAGTAACCATTATAGATTCCTAGACGCGGAACAAGAATACGAATCTACGGGGGAGTCCTTTCAGAGTGCTCTAACTCGCAATTGTCGAATTCCAGATAATTCAAAATCTTAAACGTGCAGAAATAATAATATTGTAAAGCCATTAAGCGGCTTCCAATCAATCAACCAACCAACCTAACATACGTATGGAGTATTAAAAAATTCTACTCCAGACTGTGCGTTTTTGCCGTGCTAGAGTCGGGAGCGCTTCTGAGTAGTACCTCTGAAGAGTCGCTTTAGAAATTCTTGAGTGAATGAATAAATGCCTGGATTCATAAATATACACTCACATCATCACATGATGTACAGTTGTACAAAAATACAAACAATACACATATACTATACAAAGTATACATGCACAGTTGCACGCTTACCATGACTTGTCCTCCAGCTATTCAACCCAACTCAGCTGTCTACTCTCCGAGAACTCATTCCACAGCAAATTAAAATCCGCATAACATGACCGCTTCTACGGCGCCATAATCATCGAATCAATCAAACAAACGACTTCCAAAATCAAATCCACAAATCACAGATTAATAATTAGTTCCACCACATGTGAAACCGTTCGATCCAATCAAATTCTAATACAGACACCTGAGCCACACACAATTTATATTATCTGCGTTGCGTAAAACGCGGTCGATGCGTGCGACAGATAAAACCACGCAACACAGTGTCACGTGGGAACAAGGTCCGCTCGTAGCCATGGCAACCAACCGCCGCCAGCACAGATGTCGCCACCGTAAGAAGAAGTCACGCGCATGCGCATTGCGAGTTGACTCTCGATCCGTTGACGCGTGACTTAAGTCAAGATCAGTCAAACGTGACAACGATTCGGTTGTGCACAATCGTCTGCAACCGTTGTATATTCAGACGATGTAAGAGGTGACAAAGGATATTAATACCTCTCTAGAACACAATGGTGTGCGGAATCACAAGTGAACAGAACATTATATAGGCCTATATAAAATTATGTATATATATGTATGTATATACACATGTAGTTGTATACATACAAAGTACACAGTAATTACGTGTATAAGTATGTACCTACGTCTGAATAGGCCTATGTAATATATATATATATATTTATATGTATAATATATTCCACGGACTTATATAGCCATGAATATTATTCTAATGCACACAGTACACAATGGGCTATGTGTAAATGAATATAACAGATTTCTTGATGATCATAATATAATATATATATACATGTCTGAATATTTATATTATGTATATAATAATAATATATAATATATAGGCTATGTGCATATATATATACGTATTAACGTCTAATGAATGCATAGCATTTTAATTAAGTAATATTTTACGATGCACTTCAATAGTTCGTCGATAAAAACGTCGATACCAGACTTACGGACACTTGAGCGAAATTGAGTAATTGGACGATATTACACGAGACGAAGGTTAGCACACATTGTCACCGGAAACACCCACACACACGCACACACACACACACACACACACACACACAAGCACACACACACACACACACACACACCCACACACACACACACACACACACACACACACACGCACACACGCATACACACACATACACAAGCACACACACACACGCACACACGCATACACACACATACACAAGCACACACACATACACAAGCACACACACGCACACACACACCTCTCTTTCTTCTGCGACTTTGACTCCTTCATTGTCCGTCTGTCCGTCTGTTTGTATGTCCGTCTGTCCGTCTGTCAATCCGTCTGTCCGTATGTCTGTATGTCTGTCCGTCTGTCCGTCTACATGTCTCTGTCTGTCTCTCTTTGACTACAGTTGAGGTGCCCTTGAACCCTGCACTTACACACTGTGCTATCCTGTAGCTGACACGAGTCTCAGTTGTTGTTGTTGAAATCATTCTCAGGTCACACGATGATGTCGACGATTCTCACAGACAAGAAATAATCGGTCAAGACCTCCAGCAATGAATTCCCCCACACCATCACCCACCAGACTTGACCCCCTCTCAGACTTGACTGAGCACAGTGCGAAAATCAATCGATTAAAACTTAATCAGCGAACATTTGACTAAACTCTAAGTGGCTGAGTTCAAGGCTTCAGTGGACACACCATGTCTTGCAAGCCATGTGACGACCTGTGCAGGTCTCGGAGGCACGCGCTCTCGTAATTAACTTTCACTTTGCTGGAGATGGTTGAGATTAATGTGGCCGTACATGTAGGTGCAATGGATCGCAACACTATAGTGTCTAGACTGACAGATAATAAGAGTAGTGTTACTAGTAATAGTAGTAGTAGTAGTAGTAGTAGTAGTAGTAGTAGTAGTAGTAGTAGTAGTAGGAGTAATAATAATGATAATAATAATGAAAATACATACATACATCGTCATCGTCATCATCATCATCGTCATCGTCATCACGAGTCTGTGTAGATATGACGTCATTGGTCTCTAATGTCTCCAGACATTGTTTGAAAAATGAATCTCAAGTAATTAGCGGAATAAAATGACTCAGGTCTCTGCCCGTCTGTTTGTCTGTTTGTCTGTCTGTCTGTTTGTCTGTCTGTCTGTATGTATGTATGCCTCTCCCTCTCTCTAGTTCTATATCTCACTCTCTTACATGAGAAAATCGATTTCTTAATAAACTAGATAAGCGTGGACACAAGTCGCCTGTCAAGTCTACAGCTGGCTTCTGATATATTTGAAGAGATTGTTAAGTCTGTCAGTGGTCCGACGTTTATCACATCTTTAGAAGATTATCACAATGTCCAAACGCAATCAACAGTTAATGAATGAACAGCACAACATCTACATGTACTCAAACCGACACAATATACTTAACCATAAGCACACGATAATGAATTCATAAATAATTCTATATAAATACTCAAGATACTCAACAAGTTAACAGTCTGGTCTAATTTTAAAACATATCCTTTTCATAATATTATGCATATAGATCTACCAATAGATACATACATATATGCAAACATACATACATGTAAAATTGTACACCGTGACTCAAAAAAAGTAAGCCAAATTGTTTTGCATATATCTCTAACACTTGATGACATATCAAGCTAAAATTTTCCAAATATTTATAGAAGTGGACCAAACTGCAATTTCGGTATATGAAGTTAAAATATTCATATCTTTTTATCCGTTCAACTTTATTTCATGAAATTTTGGAATCATATTCTTGGTCCACTTCTCTAAATAATTGGAAAATTGTAGCTTCATATGTCATCAGGTATTAGAGATATATGCAAAACAATTTGGCTTACTTTTTTTTGAGTCACGGTGTAGAATGTAGATGCATACACACAAAAAGTACGTACATAAATACCACACTTCCACACATACACACATATATTCATGCAAACATACATACATACATGTACATGCATACACAGATACGTACATACACACATACGTACATACATATATGCATACATGTACATTGATTTTTACTTGCTAAGATATACACCATGTCAAATTATGAACACACATGTCGCTCTTACCAAGACCCGGATTTCCCTCCCACATAACATACCAATCCAAACACACATAACCATACGTTTCATCAATAATATAGTGCCATGATACATTATGTGTAACCAATGCCTTTAAACCACCGACACTTCGTGGAGGCGTGAAGCGTACTTTCGGTTTTACCTACGAAGAGACCCTCACCGTGCTTCAGTCTGTGGTGCTCAACACCTTCCTGCCATGGGTGACATCACCCGCCACGCCGTCACGTACCCCGAGCGCCATAAGACCGTGACTGCTATCATGGGCGACGTCTCTAGACGCATTGAAGCGTCAGGCCCTCACTTTCTACGGGGTCGGCGGTGAAGCCCCTGCAGGTCGATCGGTGGGCTGGTCGACCGCTCTGACTACGACCAAAGCGGTTCCTTTTCAGGGTTCGGTGAGCTATAATAATTATCGGTTATACCGTTAGAGCCTAGAGTGCCAATGCGCCTTCATGAAATAGAGCGGTTCGTTTCCCGAAGGTGGCTTATAATTACAGAGATTCATGATATCTCTGGCCATCACAGTCCGTATACACGGGAACCTGAATGACGTGACTCGTGACTCGTGACCACGGTATCTATTCGAAGGGACAGCGTTAGTGAAGGATTTCACCCGATCAAAATTATTCGTTGCATAGCTTGATTGGAACTTACTATCGTGAGGTTAAATAAGGCGCTAAATAAATGCCCATACACAATACATATGTACAATTATACATACGTAATGAACAGGGTCAATAATATTTGTGTACAATCGAGTACATTTCCAGTTCACACTTTAAACGGTGGCCTTGTTGTTGCATGACCGTGATAGACCGCCATTGAAACAATTATTATAATAGATCTATGCGAACATTTTCACAGCTGCTTCAACCATTGCTACGTCCGTTGTTCACGCAAATTTCGATTACTGCAATTCCATTTTCCTCACCTTTCAGTCCACACAGCTCAAGCGTTTACCACCTGCAGCATGCATACATAGCTAACCATAGCCAGAACTGCCACAGCTAAGGCATCATTCTTATCCTCAAAAACCGCAATGGCTATACAAATCCCAGAGCAAATTCATATAAAATTCTATCCCTATAGCCTGCATGTAGCTAGAAACTCCCTACAACACTCCCCGCCCAATATCTTCGCGAACTCTTCACGATTCAGCCAACCCCCATCCCAATCCTCCTCTCCCTTTCACACTCTTTCTAGACTACACTCAAGTTCATCAAACGAGCAATGCCCAACATGGCACCACTTTTCTGGAACGATCTGCTCTTTTTACTCCTCCACTCCATTGCCAATCTATTCAATCAATCCTTCATCAATCTCAACTCCGCTTACCATTCGAATCAAATTCTCGCCTCTTGAAGAACTCTTACATAGACTCACCGCATCCTCCACCCTACAACTCTCGAGTTTTACAAATACAATGTCAAGCGAATTGCTTTGTCATCCTTATGCCACATTATTTTCTGCTATATACACGGTGTTCGGAAAAAACCGAACCTCTCTTATTGGTACGATAATTTGTGTAATAATTTATACATTGTAATAAAATATGGAGAAACTTTAGTTTAAAGGACAAGAATCAGATAACTATTATTTGTTAGTTATAATGTAGCCTAAGTTCAAAATTTCCTCCTTCGGTCTCAACACACGCACATGTAGAGACGCGCTCGCCACTGATTAATTGCTGAATCGATACAGCTTGATCAAATTCGTCCCATTCCAGTATTATGCGCTGACGTAGTTCTTCCCTTTTCTTACAAACTTTTTTTGAATCACAGAACAGATTTTACAGTACACGAGATTAAGGTCTAGGCTATTTGAAATGTAGCCTACCAAGTTTTCAGGCTATAGTGCATTAACAAATAACAACTGTCTTGATCGCTCAAGCCAAGCCTGCTTGTTGACCGCCGTTAGCTCAGTCGCTCTATACGCTGTTTGAAACATTTTAAATGACTTCAAGTTTTAACTGGAATAGGATATAAATATAAAGACTAGTTAAGTTTATAGTTGGGAATAAAATAGTTTTATTCTCAATAATATTTTTACATGTTTGGTGTTAATTTCTTTACTTCTGGTAGAGGTTCGGTTTTTTTCCAAACACCGTGCTTAAAAATAAAAATTTCGTACACGTATGGGTGAATTTCCTTGTCTGTACCGGTGAGTAGCTACAGTTCACCCCCATGCAGGTGGAGGTCAGAATGCCTGCATGAAGCCCTATAGAAAAGTTGCCCCATGGTACGCAGCCTGAAATAGAACTTTGTCACTCGAATGGGAACATAAAGGCCTTTCTTCAAAGCTACATGTATACGGTCTTTCAGTTGGACCGACGAATGATTTGGACCAAACTAGGGCCAAGGACATAGAAAGAATTGCCCTAAATAGCCTATAGTCGACCCAACTCGACTGTAACTGCGCATTGTTTGAGAGCCGCGCTTGAGTTGAGTTGAGTTGAGCAACAACTGCTCGGGTATAACTTTTGAATATCATCAGGTACGGTAGGTCAACACAATTTTATCTTCTCTCGTTTATGTATTTTCAAATCGATTATTATCGACTCTGTTTCCGTTGTGTCAGCTTCAATGTATAATCTATGAATCTTTTTCAATATAGCCTAATTAATGCCGACCAAATCTCTAGGAAGTCTGTTCGCGGAAAACTTTTATGATTCTAACCAATTATTCGCGATGATTTCCAACGCGTTGAGCTTTAACCCTACTGCCTGTATGTACGTACATTGCTATAGACATAGTTCGAGGGTACGTATGGTACGTATTTTATTCTTTGAAAGGTACGTACGTATTATACGCGTACCTTATATAAGGTACGCGTACGCATCGAACTATGGCTATAGATACTGTGTATTTATGAGAACGTACATTGTATCAGGAGTGCACAACCATATGTGATCCTTGTTTTACAATGTGCTGATTATTCTTTCTGTTATGTTAACCCTCGGGCTACCAGGGGGGGGGGGTATCCACCCCCTGGTGCCTCGGGTATATCGGGTATAACTAGGTTTTCCCAAATCAAACTTGTTTCGTTTGGAATAAAATTTTGACGTTTTAAGTAGCTGTAGAGGATTCATTTGCACACATTTTGAGCTAAAATGTGTGATGATATACCATACCATTCAAAAGTTATACCCGATATACTCGAGGCACCAGGGGGGTTGATACCACCCCCTTAGATTATCGGCTGTAGGCCTATCTTATCCGTCATTTAATATGAAGAGACACAAATTATACCATTCTGTAGAGGGAATGTGGGGCTACATTTCCATGCTCAGTGAGTTGTCTTTGGACAACCGGAAGTGCTCAAAATAAATTAAAATATAAATAAAGGTGTTTTATTATCATAAAATGTTCATGTTTTTCCTTTTAAAAATTATTCATAATTTATTTTGTAAGAGAAGGAAATTATGTCAGTCTATAGAGGGCATTTAGGGCTATATTTTGATACCAATTAATGTGACATTTGATAACTGGAAGTGCTCAAAATAAATTTAAATGTGTGAAAATGTTGGGGGTTTTTTTACAACGCAAACCGATAAGTCTGCGTAAACGTTTTTCAGCAGCTAATACATGTTTTTTTCTTGTTATTGTAATTAAAACTAACTTATTGCTAGTTTTTATAGTTAAATATTGGACTTTATTATATGTAAACTATTTTTTAATTAAATAAATTATGTTTAAAACACACAGAATCTAATATTTTGCTTATGCGAAAGTATACATTTTGTGGAATCGACGGGTGCCTACGGTGAAAAATTCATAACTTCGGGGTGCTTTCATATATTTTAAACCTAAATATACCATTTTGTGCAGAAATGAATGCTGAATCCATTGGTGTATTACAAGTTATGATATCTCAAACCAAAACCAAAATCCAGGGGGGGTGGTAACCACCCCCCCTTTGGTAGTCAGTGTTACAAAAAAGCTTGGTAGCCTGAGGGTTAAGCATTAATGTTATTATTTTGTTACTGTTCCATGTGAAACGGTTGCTTCTTAATAAATCGTTATTTTATTTTATTTGATTTGATTTATCATTCTCGACAATTTCCATCAGGTTGAGTTTGCTGCTTGTAAGCTAGGCCTATATACGTGTAAATAAGTCCTATTGTACTGTTTTGCTTGTATTAAAATAATTAATAATATAAGCCCTATAGATACAATCATGTAGGCTATTTCTGAGGGCGTAGCCTATCGGGAGATACTTGCTGTTCGCAGGCAACGTTTATAATGTAATTTTGTTCAATTACATTTTATGACGACGTAGGCTACCAGGAGACTAAAGCCGAATGTAGATCATTTTAATGTAAGCGATTATTAGGATGTTGAATGCTATTTTTTTAAAAGACTGTTACATCAGGTGGTAAAAAACGTACTGAGCTAGAAAAGAGACACCAAGGGTTAGCCCACGCACTCGTGTGGACAGTGGCGGCGCCAGGACTTTTGGTCTGGGGGGCTGAAGCCCTAAGTTAAGATATTTATGCACGATAAAATCATGAAAAGAGCGGGGTCTGGGGCGGAGCCCTATGCACCAACGCATTTTTTTAGCTCTGTTGACCTCAGCTGGAGCACAAGGCTCTTTTTGACAGCTATTTATGCACGATAAAATCATGAAAACTTGAATAGGAGGTCGTTTTGCAGAGTCGCAGACTACCCATGATCACAAAATCGAAACGTTTAGGCATATCTATAGACAGACAAGTTTATAGGTGTACTGTCAAATGGGTAGACCTATTGCATAGGAAACCCTATGGGTGCATGTCATAATGTAATATGTTTTACGGGCTCAACTCACTCAAAATGTGTAATTTCATAATTAAAAAAACTAATTATGTGAAGGCCTATAGCCTATACCTTTTGTGTATTTTGCAACTATTGCTTAGTGTTGAGCCACTAGCAGAGGGATGAGTTTGGAGAGGAGATAGCATTGGTCCGCACACACCCTAGAGGACTAGGCTTGACCACAAACTTGGGGAACCGTCCCCATGGCCCCAAAGTCTCCCCGTGAATGCTGCTGCTAATTTAAAACCCCATATCGTATGTGATTGTATAGGACTACAGGCGTAGCCCCTCAGCCGGCCGGCGGACTGCATATGGTGTGCATAACAGTCCTCATCACGGGTCGGCGGCATGTTTGGCATAATATTATATATAGTGTATTCTATTAGGATAAGCACTCTACGGCGCTATGATTAGGCTACTTAGTTGATTCGGTTGACGTTGGTCACTGCCTAGCTTTCTTATTCGAAGTTAGCAGTTGTATAGAGATTTTCCTCGTTTTGTTTTTGGGGGGCTGAGCCGCCGATAGGGGGGCTTAGCCCCGCCTAGCCCCCCCCTGGCGCCGCCACTGCGTGTGGAACCAACCTGTGAATTCCCATCGATGGCTGTCAGAATGATAGCTGCATAGCCTGCATTCATGTCTAAGAGATAGTTTCCCAACTGCAGAGCGAGATACATGGTATACATGTACCTTAGACACAAATGTTGAAACGATGTGGTCGAAAAATAATTCTCTGCCTGTCTCAGTGATGACATGGGCACTTTTCTGCTTTCAATTGTGTTTGAGAAAACGATGCTTTCATCTTTTTTAGTCGATTTTTTCTTTTAACATCTATGGTAAACATACCGATAGAGACAGAAAATCTGTATAGCCCGGCGAAATCAAATATATCCCAACCTGTCTCACAGGGCCTGTATTCAGTAATTTGGAATAGGCTACGATTGGATGTCCAACAGTAATTTTTAATTACATGTTTGATTCAATTGCAATTTTATAATAATTTGCATGCCCATCCTTGACATACGAACGGACGGAATTATCGAGAAATAGGGGGAGGGGGGAAATCCACAGAAACCATTCTTATTGTAATGACTCAGTACCGCTAAACAGGAACTAACAAACATCGCCAAAGTATGTAGCCTACTGTAATATATACCCGGTATGTAGTGTAAGCTTATATATAATATAATTATAGGCATATTATATAGGCTATTGTGTATGTATATAGCCTAGCTCTTATACATATAACACGGCTATGAATTTGGTGAGCCTGTAGTGTGCATGTATATAAAGTATATATATCAGATGCATTTGTATTTAAATATAGACCAAAGAGTGCCTCATGAGTTTCTGCACACGAAGACATTAATTTTAGTGGCCCAAATGTTGCGGTTCGCTGGCCACATAATAGGCCTATTGCCAATATGACTGCATTTGAAAGAAGGGCGAATCTGGCGACGACTTTTTCAGACGAGTCGAATAGACTTCAAACGCTGTCAGCATTATAGATCTACTCCTTTTGGGTCTCCTGGGCGAACCGACATTATCAGATAACTGATGTATAATTACAATAATAATGAATGAGTTGGTTGCCGAAAAAAAAATGTTATGTTATGTTAGGCCTATAATAAATTATATATAAATTTTGGCAGACAACCTCACACACGCACACGCATATGATTAATATGTAGTCGCAAATTTAATTTTGATAGTGACAGTTATAAAGTGCCACCTCAACAATGAACTCCTCAATCCGAGCGAGTAAAACTTCCGTTGAGCAACAGACTTGAGTGGAAGGGACAAACTGAGCAGCAAGCAGCTCCGTGTAGATACGCAGCTGTCGACAAGAGCGGCTCCAGATGATGGGCCCAACATAGGCAATGCTTCTGGGTCGATCTGTAGCATGACTATTAATATCATTTAGGCTAGTTAGCGCAGGGAGCGCCTCTGAGTAGCTATCTTGAAGAGGCGCTATATAAATTCTCAGAATGAAAGAATGAATGATAATTATGATGGGTCTATAGCTAGGGTTCCATCTTGTTAACTTCGACTTTTTATTCCTTGCTTAGGCGTTCGCGGTAGTTGAAGTCGTCATCCGAATATTTCTCTGAGTGCAGTTCATTCATCCGTGACGAGTCATTGAAGGATGGAGCAGTTCTTCCACAGGATGCACGTGCGAAAGCAATCGCTGAAGACGCGGACGATGTCGAAGAAGGATCAATGGAAGCGGGATGAGAATGCAGTCAGACACGGAACGTGTGATTTCCACGTCAAGGTGAGACTTACATTCATTGCAGAGCCTTTCCTACCAAATCTAACTTTTAATTGGTCATTGCAGGTTTGTGTTTTTCTAAAGACAAGCTCAAGAAGGTCTTGCGGTGTTTGTTTCATTACCACCCGGTACACTCTCTTCTCTCATCCGTTCCCTTTGGTCATCGCCTCATGATCAACCCCCCCCCCCCGCCCAGAGGACGACAGTCTGATGCGCAAAGCATTCATTGTTGAGTTGCTATATAAGCTTACTCTTTTCAACTGTGATCATTATCGGCTAATCTTACACGAAACTTGTCCAAAGTATTAAGTATACATGTAGGCCTACAATTAGCAATAAAGACTGTAATTGTTTGTTTGCCTATACTTAGGGCCTACTTCCTGTAAAGCTATTGTTTTGTTTACTGGTCAAAGGAAAATATGAGTAAATGAATGTCTAAATAAATGTTCGTTATCTTGTGCCTTGCAAAGTAAATGAATGTCTGATTCACATACTGACTGACTGACTGACTGACTGATTGAATAAATGAAATGATGGTGAATTTGTGATGTCCACGAATTCGCCTCAAATGTGGTGCCCCACGAATTTCTTTTTGCTTTGCTTTTATCAACACCCACCAACATAATCTACTTTGCTTCCCTTTGATAAATATTATAGCGAAATAATTGGATACAATCATTGTATTTTCAAGACTTATATAGCGCAACGCTTCCAGATTGAGAGTATGGAGCGCAGTATTCTGAGGCTGACGACCCTGTAATCCTGTATACAGTTTCACAATGTTTACATTACAGAAAGTGTATTCTTGTGATTGTTTTTGCAGTATCTTGGCTACACAGAAGTTCATGAATCAAAAGGAACAGACATTTGCAGACATTCCTTTAACCAACTGGTAAGAAATTATCATCATCCATCTCTTTCATTCGCAGCTTTGACAAGAGTTTGAAAGAACTGAGTATTTCATGAGCAGAAAATTCCCGAGGTATCTGGTTGGGGTGGGGGGTGGAGAGTGCCTCCTCGGGGCCACAAAAATAATAATTATCATAGATGTTTATCGTCTCTTTCGTTTTGCACAGAAATACGACGAGTCTGGCGTCTCGTTCGCTCACATTTTCCACCGGAACAAACGCAGGGTTAGAATTAAAATCTCAGTTATTTCCATCTCATTTTTTTTAATCAATTTTATTAATACAATAATTCGCTTATAATCTAATAACTTACTTAACAAATCACCCACCCATTTAACAAGCATCGTCTGTAATCACTAAGTTCTTCAATTTAAAAAATGATCGCTTGTTAATCTGCTTATACTTAAAGTAGACTATTCAGTAAGCTTAGTCATCCAATCCGTTATATTTTACTTTTCAGGCTACTTACTAATTCGCTTGACTATTAACTTGCTCCATAAGTGGATTTACCACTTTCTAAAATTAATAATTTCTTCAATTATTTATTTAATTGCTTAATGCTTATTAATCTGCTCACTCAAGTAGGCCTAGACAAATAAAGCCATTCGTCAAATCGTTTTGTTCCGTAATTCACTCATTAATTTACCATCTGTCACCTCTTGACGGGAGTATTTGTTGTGTGGGCTCTACGTGAATGCGTGGGCCCACTGACGATACAGACAATGTGATTCCTATCAGGTTTGCAGTATAGTGTTTGCCAACTACTTGTTTTCTGCTTTTTATTGACATTAATTTAATCAGCTTCGGACTAATGCATAGATCCTCACTGGTCTATGAGTTGCGAAATATAAATATTCAACTAGAATTTGTCACTTTCATCTAAGTTCTTTCAATTGATTGTGTGAATTTGTATCATAGAATAATAATAACCTATGTCATTCTTTACACGCCAATATTTCTGCCGCCTTGCCCTTTACGTTTATATGTTTATAATGTTACTTGCAGGGCCGTTTTAAGGAATTTTGGGGCCCTAGGCACAAACACTAATTCACTAATTCTAAACGTAACTATGAGTGGGGGAGGGGTAAGAGGAGGGGTAAGGGGAGGGAATGTGCCCTCCCCACCGGAAAATTTTGAATTTTTACAATGCATTGGCAGCATTTTAAACTGCCATCTTAACAAAATTTCTCAACTATTGCAGTCCTGAATAGTCTAAGACTTCAATAAAAATAATTAATGTTCTTACAATTATTATAATTATTTCTTTATCAGTTTCCACAAAGTAATTATCATTACCATTATAAATTATAATCACATATAATCTAATATCACGGTGTATAGGCCTATTAGAGCTCGGCTCGAGTTTAACATAGTTTTCATATAAGTTCGTATAACATGTTGCTAATTTGTTATGTGATGTATCATATAGTCTATTTTTGGGGTCGCCGCGGGGCCCCTCTGTTGCGCGGGGCCCTAGGCACGTGCCTCGCGTGCCTAGGCGTTAAAACGGCTCTGGTTACTTGTTTATTGTTTGTGTGTGTTCTTCAGGCATGCTTGTGTTTATGTATTTTAGCATTCCACGGACGACCATCAATACGCCACGTTTCATATAAACGGGGACGCAGTTCGCATCATTGATGAAAACGACGTAACTGAAAAATTATTCTACAAATCAATTTCTTTTTTAAATATTGCGTCAATTTATAAGCTCATATAAGCTAAAGTTTCTTAAATATAATCTTCAGTCTTATTTTCAAGGCACAGGCTCACAATTTCTCAGTGCATCACCAACATGATCCCTGCCTTTGTTTGGCGTTATCTTCTTGATGATACCACCGAATACGTGCGGGACTCCGTGATTAAATGATTAACTTACAATAACATCTACAACTATGTGTACATTTATAATAGTCAGTAACATTGTTTGTACGTGTTTGTATGTGCAATTGTTATAGCGCCCCTTCAAGCTCTCTCTACTCAGAGGCGCTCCCGAATGCAGAGCGGACACTGCATCGGAGTTTCACGCCGAAGCGCTGAGCAATTGTGAGTGAAGGACTTGCCCAAGGTCCTTACGCGGCGAGGTGGATTCAAACCTCGAACCTTCTGGTTTCAAGGCAACGACGCCACCACTACACCACCGCGCCCCACATCTATAACACCAACCATTACTGTCCACTATGTAAAATGTGGGCGTTTGATTTGCAATATTAAATGGCTACTAACTTACTTAATTACTAATTTACTTACCTAGTAACTAATTAATTAATTGACGGATTATTTAATTACTGACAGGGCATAATCGTTGAGACACCTGTCGCGCGTATCTCATTCTGCTGTCCAATCAGTCAACATGTCAAAGGTTTCGCGTTCATCAGTCGTGGAGAAGTTCCGTGGAAGTGGAATTGTTACGCCATGAAAGCTGTGGAAGATCTCGTCAGTAACTGATGATAACTAGTCATCGTCGTCGTCATCGTCATCATCGTCGTCATCATCATTGTCGTCGTCGTCGTTATCGTCATCGTCATCGTCGTCATCGTCATCGTCATCGCCATCGCCATCGCCATCGTCATCATCATCACCTGTGTTTATGAAAGTTTGTCGATATTAACAACTGTTAGCCTAGTGGTGCCTGGTAATAACACCAAGTCCTGTTGATGATCATTATTTTCTCAAAGAGATCTGTAAATTGCGCCCATTAATAACACCAATAAAAATTACACCAATTAATGACACCAATTAATGACACCAATTAATGACACCATTTAATGACACCAATTAATGACGCCCGTCAATGGCATCATTTATCGAAACCTGTCAATAATTACTTATATTCTGTCGTTTGATTTTTAATTGAAGGGCGAGAGGTTGAACCACGCCGTTGGTTGTGCCTTCTCCGCCTGTCTCGAGAAGAGAATGCTGAGCAAGAGACAGAACAACAACGATGTCGTCGATGGAACAACAACAACAAACCCCCCCAGCACCACCAGCCAGAATCTCATCGAGTACCACCATCAGGACGTTGGAGGATCCGAATTCCGGAAACTATCGATCACCGATCGACAGATCGATCCACAGGCGAACATCCGTCCAGGTAACACATGTACACATGTGCATTCGACGCATTGTTGTTTAATCGTACATATTATGTGCACTCGCTGATTCAGAAGGGCCTTTGAAAGAAAACTAGCTGTGAATATTTTCCAAATTAATATCATATGAGTTGTGTTGTGCATGATTTTTATTAATTCATTCCTTGTTCATTCAATGAATTTGCGTAGTGTCTCTTTATGGGTAGCCTACTACTGTAAATACAGTAATACCCATAAAGAGACACTACGCAAATTCATACTCAATAATTCCTCTCAATATTGAGAGGAATTCCTGAGTATGAGTTTCCTGAGTATGAGTGCTATATATGTATACACTGTGTCCCGATGAAAAGTAGACCCCCCCAAAAAAATGTCATGATTCGCTCAAAACGTTTAGCACCTGACTGAAATGTTTAAAACAGTAACCCCATTGCCAATAATATCCTAAAGCCGATTAGAAATGTTCGTGAGTTTCTCAAGTGTATTTATAAGCGTTTGGGATGTAGCGCCGAAAATGTGAAAATTTTTCAACATGCAAAGCTGAAAGGAAGTGAGCTACAGCTGGTATTCAAAACGCCCTCCTTGGTCACGGACTGTTTGATTTTCCGGTCGATGATCACGTGGTCAAACAGCTGACAGTCTTTAAAATAACGCGCCCTACGCCATACGGTTATCGATGTCATGAATACGGGAACACAAAACGCGTTCCTCCAGTATAATGTACCCGGATCGAGATCTGGACTGTTGGGTGGATACAGCTGCGGCGGGATATGAAGCCGAATGTCCCCCGGGACAGCTACTACACTACTAAGTCTGCGGCTATGTGTATTACAATTGGAAATTCGATTAGGCTACTATTACCATCGTCGTCGTCTGATGTTGTATGTCTTCGTATTGTACAGAATCGAGACCAAGAAAGTTTTCTGACACGACGATGTACGCATCGGTCGACCGACCCCATGCCCCGGAGGAGATGAAGAGCCGCAAGGGGTCCCTCGGGGACCTCATGGAGGTCCATCCCTACAAAAACTATCTGAAGGAGAACATCAACGAGGAAGAGATGGAACTGCGTAGCAGCACCGACGCTTGAGAGTGTTGGTACTACTTGGTAGGCACGTCTTCATATTTGATATCGTCATCATCGTCATATTCATTTACATCGTCATCTTCATCTTCATCGTCATCATAACGTTTCGTCGTTATCGTCATTTTCGTCGTCAACATCTCCATCGTGGTCGTCGACTCGTCTTCATCATCGTAATCTTCGTCCTAATCGTTTCCGTTATAAAATTTTTCGTCATCATCGTCATTTTCTTTGTCACAATCTTCATCATGCTCATTTTCATCATATACATGTATAGTCATTTTCATAATCGTCATTTTCGTCATTTTATTCATCATCAACGTCGTCATTGATTAAATTTCGCGGCATGAACTGACTTCAGATGAACAGTGCACTGTCACATGGCAATAATAATTCAGCACAATAAAACAATTGGTCAAAGCGAACACTTTAAACAATGAACGTGACAGTCGCCACTGTGACAATGCCAAGTGACACCAAACTCGAGGACCACAATATAAATGTTTTCCATACTTCTTTCCTAAATTAACTTTTAATATTATGTCTGGTGTATTCTCATTCGCAGCTAACGGAGGAAGATCGCTGACAATGTTTTGCTGAAAACTTCGTCAAACGCCTCCTGTTTATGATGCGCCAGTGTAAATAGAAGGACACTGTGAAGGGACTTTGAGCTAATCATTCTTCACTGACATCGACTTGTTTCTTAGTTAGATGTGGATTATTAACGTGTAATAATAACGGACCTACATGTAGTTAGCTACACCGGTAAGCGCGAACGGCATTCGTCTGTTAGATACAACGGACTGCGGTTCAAGCCCCGGGCTGGGAGTTGACATTCAGAGATTTAGATATCTCAGGCTAGTACGTGTGGGACGCGGTGGCGCAAGCTCCTGCGGAGAGACCTTGGGCAAGTTGCTTACCCATCATTGTATGTGGGGAAGGCAACGGGAAACCACCTCACTCATCTCATTCCCAGGGGCGTAAAGCCAATGAACCTGCCTTCGGGCAGAGAAACATCATCATCATTATCAATAATAAGTTCTAAAGAAATCCAAACTGTTTCCGCTTATTACTGCTGAGAAAAATCCCATATAATTAATTGTTGTGCTTGGGGCGGGGGCTCAGTAGAGCATTGGATAACACAATGGAATGGAGAGCGAGAGGATTCGAGATCGGACCTCGTAGGGCGGACGTACTTTGTGCTTGCAATAATCATGTCTGTTCTGCTAGTAGCCTATTTAAGATTTATGTGTCGTATAATTATGTCTTCCGTAATTTGCGTTCTTGTGAATTGTTTCAACTGCATAAAATGTAGGCTACACTGTAACAGTTAACCGGTTGCGGCCTGTCAACCGGATTGTTTCAATAAAGAAAATATCATTATTAAAAGTTGTACTTGCGACAGTAAACGATGTGATAATTATCATATGTAACGGATTCGAAGATACCGACTCTTCGATTATATGTAAAAAGGACTGTAAGTCAAGTGTAAGACATACAAAGCTGTAGTAATTAATGGATTAATTTTGGTCATTGTTTCGTTCTTGCCTTTCGTAATAAATTATTATTAATAATAATTACGACAATTTATATGGCGCAGTAACTCAACCATGCCGTTACAAGGGCGCCTTGTGGGGCGCGGTGGTGTGGTGGTTGCGTCGTTGCATTGGAGCCGGAAGGTTCGAGGTTCGAGGTTCGAGGTTCGAGGTTCGAATCCACCTTGCCGCGTAAGGACCTTGGGCAAGTACTTCACTCACAATTGCTCATCGCTTCGGCGTGAAACTCTAATGCAGTGTCCGCTCTGCATTCGGGAGCGCCTCTGAGAAGCGAGAGTTTGAAAGGGCGCTATAACAAGTCATACAAACAAGCCTTAGCCTAGTGGCTGCAGCCTACTATAAACTTCCTCCGCTGGCTCCGCTTTCGGTTTACGACTCAGATCGCTTGAGAAAAGCGATCTTCGCGTAAGGCAGATGAAAACCCGCTTCAGGCTCAGTGAACATATTCATTGGTCATTTTATTGTAGTATAGTACCTCCTTCCCAAAACAATTATACATGTAGTGAGTTTACATGTAGCCTACATGCATAGGACTACGCACATCAATCAATCAGCCAGTCAATCTTTTTCAGTGGCTAGCCCCAGATGTACAGAAAACTTTCTTGGTCTCGATTCTGTACAGTCTGCCTTTGCGAGCGACTGAGGACTCCTTCAAAAATCAGGACTCAAGACTTAAGACATATTTATTTTTTAAATATATGATGTATGTATGTGCACTTGTTATAGCGCCCCTTCAAGCTCTCTCTACTCAGAGGCGCTCCCGATGCAGAGCGGACACTGCATCGGAGTTTCACGCCGAAGCGCTGAGCAATTGTAAGTGAAGGACTTGCCCAAGGTCCTTACGCGGGGAGGTGGATTCGAACCTCGGACCTTCCGGCTCCAAGGCAACGACGCCACCACTAGACCACCGCGCCCCACAATGATATCTTGCTGTTAGTTTTACGTGAGGCACTGAGGCACCCTTGTAACGGCATGCATGACATTGTGTTACGGCTCCATATCAATTGTCAATGTTATTATTATTATTATTTCTATGCCCCGAGGTATTTAGGATCCCTCAGGGACTTCATGCCTGACTCTCTCTTTCTCTCTCTCTCTCTCTCTCTCTCTCTCTCTCTCTCTCTCTCTCTCTCTCTCTCTCTCTCTCTCTCTCTCTCTCTCTCTCTCTCTCTCTCTCTCTCTCTCTCTCTCTCTCTCTGTCTCTCTGTCTCTCTCTCTCTGTCTCTCTCTGTCTCTCTGTCTCTCTGTCTCTGTCTCTCTGTCTCTCTGTCTGTCTCTCTCTGTCTGTCTGCCTACCATCCAACAGTGCTTTAGGCATCAACCTGCATTGCTGTTATTATTTTGCTATAATTAAGCTATTAATATGCGTTTACAGGAGGCAATGATTCCTAATAAATAAGTAACAGTCGATGGCGCTGAATAATTGAGAGTGAAAGACTTGAGACTCGAGGACCCTATAAACCAGTGTTTCTTAACCAGTGTTCGACCGAACCCCTGGGGTTCGATGAGCCAGTGCCAGGGGTTCGGCAGAGGTCCTCTAAAATATATAGCCTACATATTCAGGATCAGTGAGTGTGAGTGTTTTCATTGTTTCCAAACGGCAACAACAAAAGACACAGTCATTAAATGTTATTGGTAGTGTTGGTACGGTTAGTTAACTGTTAGTGGTTCATGTAGGCCTATTGAAGGTATTAATATTGTATCACATTTTGGTACAATTTTTTTGTTCCCATTAATTAAAAAATTATTGCTCAAACTTGAGGGGTTCGGTGAGTGATCATGGATTTCTTTGAAAAGCTCCATTGAAAAGGTTAAGAACCCCTGCTATAAACAGATGCCGTCTGAAGGGAAGGAGGAGCTTCAAAGCGCTCAAGAGAGAAGCGATGACATCAAACAATCTTGTGGGGCGCGATGATATAGTGGGTATATTCGTCGCTTTGCAGCCGAAGGACTGCATGTTTCAATCCACCTCAAGTCGCCGCGTAACGACCTTGGGCAAGTCCTTCACTCGTAAAATGCTCAGCGCTTGGGCGTGAAACTCAGACGCAGTGTCCGCTCTGCAGTTGGGAGTGCCTCTGAGTAGGGAGAGCTTGAAGGGGCGCTGTAACAAGTGCGCATACAAAAAAAACCAAATACAAAATCTGCTACCAATGCCAAGGTCATATTTAGGGATATGGTTTGGGTGCTTGAACTACTCTCCCACTGAAATAATGTATAGATTAAATGATGCATGATTGATGGTAAGTGAGGTTCTGGAATGGTATCAAAATAACTGTACTGTCGTGTAACTGTAATGTATTGGTCGGCAAGGACCCTCTATGAGAACTCACGATGATTCTCTAAACCCCTTAGTCGCCTGATTCGGTTGCTTGTTAGCCTGCAGAAGATCGAGTAAATACCCCACCCCTACGGGCCCTATACCCCAAAAACAAAACCGTGGTATACGGTTTTGACCAATGCTAGCTTAAAATGAGTTATATAGGATAAGGAATGCATTGATATAGGTATTTGAATTGAAAAAATAAAATACACATAAATGTCGTTTTTTCAATCACATAAACAACCTTTGAATTGCGCAAAACATCATAGAAATAACAAAGAGACTCAAAGAACACAACACAATTCAGAACGTGTCATTAGAGTGCATGGCTTAATTTGCAAACTGTGTAACATCGAACATAATCAGTTCATCCTATAGAGTATAGAATCTAGACAGACGCCTCAGTTGAAGTCAACAGCATTCGATTCAATCCAATAACGCAAAGCTAGAAACGCTAGAAAACGCTCAACTCACAGTGTAAAACTTATCAGAAACACGCGAGGCTCGAACTTCGTATTTCGGTAATAAATCAAACCATTCTTGCAAAAATTCTCGTCATGATCCCGCGAAGGCGAAGTGAACACACTGAACAGTTAATAATACCCATCAGGATTTTTAAACAAAAACATATCTGACCCAAACAAAACAGCCTCAAAACTATGAGAACGAGTGAGACCCGAACATACCCATGCAGATCACACCGCAAGGGTTCGGTAAACAGTCACGAGTACATAATTATAGCATCAGAGTAGTGCAGTGTTGACAAAATAAACGTTAGCACAGCAAGGCAACTCTGCTCCCGTATGTACCGACTTGAAGCGTCCATAAGGATTGGGTATATACTGCCACGTCTTGAAACCGAGCTTATCCAGTCCTCGTAAGATGTTACAGTAGTAGACGTAGTCCAAGACACTGCTGTCTACTTCCTGGTTAAGCTTCATAGTGTGGAATTCGACCATCAGCTGTTTGACATTTCGAAGGCTTCCCTCGCGTAGGATCGCTTCAAGTGACTCCCATTCCGAATATTCAATGTCGATTTTTAATATGTCCACCGTCGTCTGCGAGAGAAACAGCTGCTATTTATACACTGACGATTTATTAATTATATGCAAGCACTTATAAAATTATGTCCACTGTGCCTAACTCATTACATTGGCTTCCTGTTAAAAAAAGACCATGCCCCAAATGCAAGGTGGTTCGAGATTTATAGAAGATCGACCCACACTTGAAATTTCGCATTAAATATTCAACAGTCTTTTCGCTAAAAGTCCCATAATTAACAATCAATCAATTATTCAATAAATTAATCTCCATTTATTAGAAATAAGCTGACTAGTATGCAATTCATGTATAATCACGCACTGGTCTGTAACGGGTCCCATACTTAATACGATTCATATGCATTTGATCATTTTACTCAAGGCGTCTCTAAACAACATAAGAAGCTAAATAAATTCAATAACATCTTTGAATGCATCTATCATCTATCATTAAGTCATCTACCGATCATTTGTCATCAATCATTATCTATCACAGCGGTTCTCAACCGGGGGTCCGCGTCCGCGGCCATCTGCCAGGGGGTCCGCGAGCAAGTCCTGAAAATTATATATTTTTTAGTTAAAAACATATAAACAAATAAATCTTTGTCAATTTTTCAATAAATCTTCTTTTCAATGGCGACATGAAACTAATGATACGCTGATTAATTACATTCATCTGTTTCAGATGAGTCTGCTTGTAACCAACTTTAGATTTCGGGATGCTTTTGAGAGAGTCTCTTTGAAAAGAAGACCACTGTCTGTAATTTTGGCTTACCTGGCTAGCATTTTTGACTAAAATGAATTCCTCTACGCAAGTGATGCAGACAAATCTAATCACCCTTAAGATAGTGATTAAGTGTCTGTTTTTGAAAAAACTTGATCTCTGGTGCAAAACGGAGAGTAGTATGTAACTTTGATACATTTCCAGTCTGTTTCTTGCAAACATTGATTCGTGGAATTTAGGGCCTACCAACCTCAGAATTGAACCAAATAATTGAACTGACTATAGTAGGCCTACATTGAAGATGTAGGCCTACGTTGCATTCATGCAAGAGTTAGCTTGATGCATGAGTGTTTCGAGCAGATAAACTGAGACCAAATGTGTATGCCCAAGGGCGGATACAGAAACTTTGGACGGGGGGAAGCCAAAAAATCTTGGCCTTAATTGGGTCTGAAAAAATCTTGGCCTTTTTTTAGTCATCCGGCCAAATTTTTGGGAAAATTATAACATTTTATTTGGAAATATACCAAATTACAAGCTTGTTGGAACCGAATGGGGGGCACGATACATAGGCATTTCTAAATTGGGGGCCATGGCCGGATTGCCCCCTGGATCCACCCCTGTGTATGCCCAAAGCTTACATTAAAATAAAAAGTTTTTCTAATAAATTTCATCTTATTAGTAATATAAATGTGTACTACAGAAGTGCAGAGGCATATCTATGCTATATTATAGCATACACGTAGGCCTACTATTATATAGGATTATATAGTCGCACAGCCACGATCGCCAAATTTCGGTGGGGGTCCGTGGCCGGAACCAAACATTAAAAAGGGGTCCGTGATGGTGAAAAGGTTGAGAACCGCTGATCTATCACATATTGTTAATACTCAAAACAACTCATCCATGATGATAGCTAGTAATTCTCGTGCCAAAGTACGTATACTAGGCTCAGTATCATCGTATACTCATATCTTTAACTTCAACTTGTTTATTGATACCAAGAATAACAAACAGACAATTATGCATTCATAATAGTACACAAACTGATTAATTACAGATAACAATTGCGATAGTATTGCTTATACGCATATAATGCATGTACATGAGCATACATATTTGCTTCCATGCAATGCTGCACATGCGTATTGCATACAGGTATAGGTGACTAAAGTGACATACATTAACGTGTCCATTTTCTTCCAGCAGTTTCCCGAATGTCCTCAGCTTCCACTGTTTAGAGTTGACCATGTTTGTCCCTCCGAGGCCAGTGTTGTAAAACCAAAGCAGCTCCTTAGGTTTGTGATCTTTCTTACCGAGCCTGAAAAGACATAAGGATACAATTCATTATCAAATGACCATCCATTCTTTTATAACCTATCACTCTGCCTGGTCGAAGTGTTTCCGATCACGGTACAGACATTATTATTTCGACTACTACTACTACCACTACTACTACTAGTAGTAGTGGTAGTAGCAGCAGTAGTTGTAGTAGTAGTAGTAGTAAAAGTAGTAGCTGCAGCAGCAGCACCAGTAGTAGTAGTAGTTGTAGTAGTAGTAGTAGAAGTAGTAGCTGCAGCAGCAGCAGCAGCAGCAGTAGTAGCAGTAGTTGTAGTAGTAGTCGTAATACTTGTAGTAGTACTTGCAGTAGTACTTGTAGTAGTAGCAGTTGTAGTATTTAATAATAATAATTTAATAATATTATTATTATTCAATAACACCGGTGCCATGCATGGGGCACCTTCGGCGACCAGGAAATTAGATGACTAACATTTTTCCAAACACTTATTCTCTCTAATCAGTCTAATGGATGACATTGGTTGACCACGGAGATCCTGTAACCAGAGACATTTCAAAAACAATATAATTATTACTAATAAAAACGTGGACTACTTACGTCGGGTCGTAGGCCATGTCGAGACATTTGTACGTGTCAGTGATCATGTGGTCGAAGCTCCATTCTCCTCCCATACTACAGCAAACACATTCCAACGTATTAATGACAAGATGCTATACATGTCCAAAACTCATAAAACGATGATATGTCCTCCATCGTGCATCGCTCAAATTTAGTCATCCAAGTACTTAACGTCAGATGTCGCTCTAGAACTGAACGCCAAATAAGTTGAGTGAATAAAAACGTATGACAACAGCTTTATAGCTAAAGAGAATCAATAGGACAAAAAGACAAATCATCTAAGTAAACTAAACACGAACAAAGTGCATTGGAATCAAAAAAATTTATGTATGTCCAAATAATGATGATGATGATGATGATGATGATGATGATGATGACGATGATGATGATGATGATGGCGATTATACATAAATTTACTGTACCCGATAGAATAGACGAGGCATGGAGCTGTGATGTTGAATGGTCCTGTGATACATGCATCCCATCCGCCATCTTGGACTGTTCCAATTCGTGTCTTCTGAGGACATCGTATCTGCACAGTCCTTATGTACCTAGAAACAACCAATCAGAGTATCCCCCGTACATCAGTTCATCCATGCACTCTTCCATCCATCAATCCATCATTCTAATTACCCACCACTCAATCCATCCACCATTACTCTCATCAATCCACCAATTCGTCCGTTCATCCATCCATCGATCTATCCCTTCACCAATCTTGGCAATCTACCCACCCATCCATTCATCCATCCATAAATACATCCACCCATCCATTAATTCATCCATTAATTCATCCATCCATCCATTCATTCATCCATCCATCCATTCATCCACCCATCCA
>OX243817.1:991031-1053531 GCA_945859605.1 Lumbricus rubellus
GAGCTGCCTTGCTCTGAACATTGCTCATGACACTTAAAATAATTAGAGTCACTTTAAATTTCGATTAGAACATAAATTTGTCAAATATACGCATTTAAAAAAATAGAGGAAATGTTTTATCCCTCCGGATAGTCTACACCGGTATATTCCATCCGGGGATAGATTAACTCAACACCGGGTAGCTTTAATGGGGTATAGAATACCCCTTGACACCGTCCTGACACTGTAAACCACTGCGAAAATTTACCATGCTGTTTGTCCATGCTGTTTATGATGAATATTAAAATTGGGGAGGAACATGAGCATGGACATACATTGGGAGGGACCGTCACTCCCACCCCCTAAGTCTCCGCTCAAGGATAACACACTGTCATGGAGAACAGCGGAGCTGAGTTCGGTTCCCGAAGTCCCCGTAAGATAGACGTGCTTTGTAGATCAATAATTGCTATTATCGCCGTGGTATTGCAGGATATATAGGCTGTCTGTTCTGTTAGTAGCTTAGATTGATGTTAATTAAAATAACTGCGTAACTGTTAAACTGTAAGCTTATACTGTAACCAATTTCGGACTGTCAACGGGATTTGAGTTGTTTATTTATTGCACACACACAAGTCAAACAGAATAAACATGACTCACTAAACAGAGTGCAAAAGGAATCAGAATAAGCTAACAGCTTATACAGTTCTGATCCCTAGCTCCATGACTATTTATATAGTGTAAGTTAGTGTTAGTACTTGATTAATTAATTAGAACATAACTGAAAGTAACAGGATAAACATACAATGTAACAATAATAATTAATAATAATGGAAATAATTATGTTATTAAATAAATAATAATAATAATAATAATAATAATACGAAGTAATAATACTAAGAGAATAATAATAGATTTATTTATTAAATAATAATAAGAAGAAATATTAGCAACAACATATTATTGCAGCTGTAAAATCATCACAGACTACAAAGAATTAGACATCAGAAACATCACAATAAACAGTCATAATTCTAACATACTAACATACAGTGTGCCTAGTAGCTGCGAGATAAATGCAGGTATAAAGACCAAAGTTAATCAACATTAGCAATAGTTTGTAAACAGAGCCTTTTAAACTTTTTTCTTGAAGGTACATACACTATTTGGCAATCCTGTCAACGGCGGTGTTAAATTATTTCACACTAAAATTCAGATAAATTATGTTCGCCGATGACTCTACTTTGTGATGTGGTGGTGGTAATAATGGTGGTGGTGGTGGTGGGTGTGGTGGTGGTGGTGGCTGTGGTGGTGGTGATGGTGGTGGTAATGGTGGGGGTAATGGTGGTGGTTGTGGGTGTGGTGGTGATGGTGGTGGTAATGGTGATGGTGGTGGTGGTACTTGGTGGTGGTGGTGGGTGTGGTGGTGGTAATGGTAATGGTGGTGGTGGGTGTGGTGGTGATGGTGGTGGTAATGGTGGTGGTGGTGATGGTAGTGGTAATGGTGATGGTGGTGGTGGTACTTGGTGGTGGTGGTGGTGGGTGTGGTGGTGGTAATGGTAATGGTGGTGGTGGGTGTGGTGGTGATGGTGGTGGTAATGGTGGTGGTGGTGGTGATGGTAGTGGTAATGGGGGTGGTGGTGGGTGTGGTGGTGATGGTGGTGGCAATGGTGGTGGTGATGGTGGTGGTACTTGGTGGTGGTGGTGGTACCACCACCACCACCATCATCACCACCACACCCACCACCACCATTACCATTACCACCACCACTATCACCACACCCACCACCACCATTACCACCACCATCACCACCATACCCACCACCACCACCATTTCCACCACACCCACCACCACCACCATTACCACCACCATCACCGCCACACCCACCACGACCACCACCACCACCATTACCACCACCACATCAGAAAGTAGAGTCATCGGCGAACATATCTGAATTTTAGTGTGAAATAATTTAGCACCGCCGTTGACAGGATTGCCCACTATTTACCCTCTTCACATCATCGCCGTGGTATTGCAGGCTGTCTGTTCTGTTAGTAGTTTAGATTGATGTTAATTAAAATAACTGCGTAACTGTAAACTGTAACCAATTTCGGTCTGTCGGGATTGTTGAATAAACGAAAAATTATTATTTCCTAATTTCTTATACACACAAATGGTGACAGGAAGTAAAAATTATACACGTCACTACGAACACTCAAGTGAGTCAAGTCCAAGGTCTAACCTTCGAACGTTGTAAATAGACGTAACGGTGCGACAAATTGGTTGGCTCGTCCGTGGGGATATTGAATTATAATTCTGGATTGTTATGCATGGGAATTGTAAATTTTAATAACGCGATTTTTTATTGCAATTAGATAATAATTTGTAGTTAGTACTCACGCGCAGTGCAGATTAGTTAGCGAAACGCAGACTAATTTGCATATTGGTATGAATTCGTGACATAGTTTCGATTGAATAGCTAACGCTCATTGGCTGAGAAATAAGTGCTGACTGTCTGTCATTCGTCTGTAAAGAGGTCAGGTTTAAGGCTGACGTCAGACGCCGCGAAATTCATATTGCGTCACGAGAAAGTTTATAGCGCAGTTTTTGCAGGCCTATGTTATTTATTAGCCTTATAAGAATGGTTATCTATTTTAATTCATTTAATAGTTTAATTACAATCTAAACTGAGTTCAATTTTTTATTTTTGAACAAAACAAGATAAAATTCGTCTTTGAAAGATTGAGCGATAATTGGTGGGCTTTAAACCATTCGCCAGCAGGATTTATTTCATTATTCATCTTGTTAACAGTTACTGATAATGACTCGTTTGACATGAACACACTGGTGTCGTCCAGGGCCGGATTAAGAAATGTGGGGGCCCTGTTCGAGAAATTTTTTGCGGATCTTCAGCTGAAAATTCTGACAACGTTATTTTAGTCGTTTGGTTGAAATTTCCGTAGAATATATCGATTTGTTTCCTGACAAAAATGTTGACGGCCTTTTTCTTTTTCTTTTCAGTCGTTTGTTCGGAATTTGCTCAAAAAATACAAATTTTCCTGATTTTTTTGGCCCCGCATGTGTGGGGGCCCCTAAAGTGTGGGGTCCCTGTTCGGCCGAACATGTTGAACATGCCTTAATCCGGCCCTGGTGTCGTCAGCAAACATAGCTTAATGCAGTGGTTTCAACCTTTTTCTAGTGGCGTTAACCTTTCCAAAGCACGTATTTGCTCGCTTAACCCTTCGCGTTTCGCCAGTCCATTATTCAAAGAAATAACCTACATAGCCAAAAATTGTAATTTTTTTAAATTGTGTAGTAGGCCTAGTTAGATGTAGGGTCTATATAGTCGGGTTGCGTTAAAAGAATTCCAATGTAAGCCTACTACCCGGAAAAAATTCGCAACAAGCTGGAAATAACAAATAATTAAAGATAAGATAATAATATATCCAAAAAATGGTCCCCAGCCTCTCAAATCTCCTGATAACTCAAGTTATTAGAGAAATTTTAAGGCATAAAATCGCAATGTTATTTCAGCGATGTACCTCGGATATTTTGTTTTACGCTTAATCTCGAAGCTGGGTTGCGTTAAAAGAACTGCAATTTACTACCAGGAAAAAATTGGCAACAGGCTGGAAATTATAAATAATAAAAGATATAATAATAATTTTGCTTTAAAATGGTCCCCAGCAACTAAACTCTTATTCTGGGTTGTTTTATAAAGAGAATATTATTGGTATAAAACGAGGCTATTTGCGCGCCAGATTCCGAGTCCAAGTCAGCTGTTGGTTGTGTAATTTCAAAGCAGCTGATTTATTTCTATACAATACAATATACAATACAACTGAAATTTGATAATGCCCTCCTTACAAAGCTCAGAAGTGCACATTGAAGTTCGGTGGTAATTTAAAAAAAATACAGGCCTACACAGTCCTTAAAGTGTGGGAAAAAAAGTGCGTGGGTGGACACCCCTTACCTTTCCAAAAGAAGTGCCTGGACGCCCAAGGTTACCTTTTCGGGTTGTGCTGGCCAATGAGTGGCAGGACGGCGTTCATATTTTAAAACAAGTGCATGGACGACGTCCATGACCGTCCAGCAACACTTTAAGACCTGGGCATACACACACACTGCTGCTGCTGATAATAATAATGATAATATTAATAATAATTACCCAATGGAAATGACCGATCATGTGAACAAGTAACATATAATAACCCAAAACTTGCATCCTAAAACAAACATGAGGAATAATCAAGACTTAAGTCATACTATGTGATTAATGCAACTCAGTCCTTTATGGCCTCCAGGTTCTCTGCATCCATCCTTCCACCTCTTACCGCTGTCTTCCATTATGCTGCAAAGCTGATCAAAAACTTGACTTTTCGTGGTCACATCACCCCCACTCTTCGTGAACTGCACTGCATGCTTCACATACAGGCACGAATAACTTTCAAAATACGTCTTCCGATGTACCAAGTCCACACTAATTCATATATCTCATACGTGTTCTCTTGTAACACCATGTTCATCTCTCCAATCCAGACAAGGACTAAATTATCATCATCTCAAGATTACTTTGTGGTCACACTCACACATTGAGTCAGAAAATTTGGAACCGTGCATTTGCACTAGCTGGCCCGACTGAATAGAATAAACTTCCGGGCTTTTGCACATCATCTTCATTTTCACTTTTCAAGAAAACCTGAAGACTTACTTGTTTAAGATTTATTATGAGTTGGTTTTCCGGTGACATGCTTTCATGCAATAATTCTTTTTTAGGCACGTTATAAATGAATTGGGGGTTGAACTATGATCCACTTGGAATTGGGTCGTGAAAAACATACTTTACTATGGGGTTCTAAGAAGCCCAAACCCCCAGCAATT
The DNA here is from genome assembly GCA_945859605.1 of Lumbricus rubellus. Lineage (NCBI taxonomy): Eukaryota > Metazoa > Annelida > Clitellata > Crassiclitellata > Lumbricidae > Lumbricus > Lumbricus rubellus. The sequence continues at coordinate 995,890 of OX243817.1, forward strand.
CTCACCTTGCAGTTTAATAAGAAGATTTAGAAAGTGCTTCGAGTGCATGGCTTAATCGGCAAGTGTGACTTCGATGAGTGGTGCACGCTGGACGCATTGCCATATAACAAGTGCACATACAAACAATACATACATTTAGTTTTACGTGAGATGACCTTGTAACGGCATGGCATGACTTTTGTGTTACGGCAGCATAATCAATTGTCAATGTTATTATTATTTCTATGCCCCGAGGTATTTAGGATCCCTCTGCGTGGACTTCATGCTTGCCTCTCTCTCTGCCTATCATCTAACAGTGCTTTAGGCATCAAACTGCAATGCTGCATGCTATTATTTTGTTACACCTAAGCTATTAATACGCGTTTACAGAATCATTGATACCTAATTACTAAGTAACAGTCGATGGCGCTGGGCAATTGCGATTTAAGGACCGTCTCAAGGGAAGGAGGAGTTTCGAAACGCTCAAGAGAGAAGCGAGGCCACCAATCTGCTACCAATGCCGGGGCCTATTTAGATAATATGCTTTGGGTGCTTAAACCCTCCCCCACTGAAATGTTGAAATAAAATAATGCATGATGGCGGGTGATGTTCAAGAATGTAGTACTAACTACATGATAAACTGTAATGTATTGGCGGCAAGGACCCTCTATGACAACTCACGATGATTCTCCAAACCCCTTAGTCGCCTGATTCGATTGCTTGTTAGCTTGCAGAAGATCTAGTAAATACCCCACCCCTACGGGCCCTACCCCAAAAACAAAACCGTGGTATACGGTTTTGACCAGTGTTTGCTTAAAATGAGCTAAGTTGGGAAAAAATGCAACGATCATTATAGGTATTTGACTTGAATTGAAAATCTAAAATACACATAAAAGTCGTTTTTTCAATCACATAAACAACCTTTGAATTGCTTACATCATAGAAATAACAAAGAGACTCAGCGAACAACACAACACAAATGAGAACGTGTCATTCGAGTGCATGGCTTAATTTGCAAATTGTGTAACATCGAACATAATGAGTTCATCCTATAGAGTAGAGACAGACAGACGCCTCAGTTGAAGTCAACAGCATTCTAATAAATTAAATAACGCAAAGCTAGAAAACGCTAGAAAACGCTCAACTCACAGTGTAAAACTTATCGGAAACCCGCGGTGCCTGAACTTCGTAACGGTAATAAATCAAACCGTTCTTCAAAAATCCTCGTCATGGTCCGGCGAGGGCGAAGTGAACACACTGAACATACTGAACAGTTAATACTCATCAGGATTTTAAAACATAAGCATATCTGACCAAAGCAACAGCCTCAAAACTATGAGAACGAGTGAGACCCAAACTTACCCATGCAGGTCACACCGCAAGGGTTCAGTCACGAGTACCTAGCATCAGAGTAGTGCAGTGTTGACAAAATAAACGTTAGCACAGCAAGGCAACTTTGCTCCCGTATGTGCCGACATGAAATGTCCAGAAGGATTGGGTAGGTAGTGCCACGTCTTGAAACCGAGCTTATCAAGTCCTCGTAAGATGTTCCAGTAGTAGGCGTAGTCCAAGACACTGCTGTCTACCTTCATAGTGTGGAATTCGACCATCAACTGTTTGACCTTTCGAAGGCTTCCCTCGCGTAGGATCGCTTCAAGTGACTCCCATTCGGCATACTCAATGTCGATTTTGAGTATGTCCACCGTCGTCTGCAAGAGAAACATCCGCTATTTATACACTGACGATTCATTAATTAGTTGCAAGCACTTATTTTGTCCACTGTACCTAACTCACTACATTGGATTCCTGTTCAACACAGACAATGTCCCAAATGCCGCATTCCAGATCTAGGGATGATTGTCCACACTGCATGGTATCACTTAACCTAAGAACCACTAGGTTTTTGCAATCCTTACCTACATGTATAGCCTACTGCTTTGGAGATTACCCCACTCTTGGCCATATGACTGAATAATTTATGTTAACTAATTCAGTTTTTGGATTGATTAATGTCTAACAACTTGGTGATACTTGAGATGCTTTGTGTAATTTTTGTTCCTGACTTGGTGTGCTTGTTGCTGTTACAAACGGACCAATAAAATTGCTTGATTTGATTTGAAAATGACTCAAATGCAAGGCGGTTCGAGATTTATAGAACATTTAACCACACGTGAAATTTCGCATTAAATATTCAAAAGTCTTACGCTAAAAATTCCATAATTAACAATCAATAAAATAATCAAACAATCAATCTCCATTTTTTAGAAATTAGCCGACTAGCACGCAACTCATTATCACGCTAAGGTCTGTAACGGGTCCCATACTTAAAATGATCAATTCATATGCGTTCGATCATTTTACTCAAGGCATCTCTAAACAACATAATGCGTACACAAATTCATTATCAACATCTTTGAATGCATCTATCATCTATCATTAAGTCATCTACCGGTCATTGTTATCAATCATCATCTATCACATATTGTTTATAAGCTTAAAAAACTCATCCGTGATGATAGTAATTCTCGTGCCAAAACATGTATACCAGGCTTAGTATCATCGTCATCGTATACTCATAATGCACGTACGTGATCATACATATTTACATACATGCAATGCTGCACAAGTATATTGCATAGAGATATAGATGGCTAAAGTGACATACATTAACGTGTCCATTTTCCTCCAGCCGTTTCCCGAATGTTCTCGTTTCCACTGTTTAGAGTTGACCATGTTTGTCCCTCCGAGGCCGGTGTTGTAAAACCAAAGCAGCTCCTTAGGTTTGTGATCTTTCTTACCCAGCCTGAAAAGACACAAGGATACAACAATTCCTTATCAAATGACCATCCATTCTTTTATAACCTATCCTTCTGCCTGGTCGAAGTGTTTCCGATCAAGGTACAGACATTATTATTTCGATTAGTAGTATGTTGCGAGTTGTCTAGGGAGATAGAAATAAAGTAGGCCCCGAGTGTAAAAAATAGTATTTATTGAGTATAATAGGCAATTTACAGGCAAAAGCACTTAACTAAGTCCTATCTAGAGTCATACCTTTACAAGCAGTACGTAAAAACACCAAGCAGACACACGACCAAACGGACGACGGGTCCGAAACCAACATCCAGCAAGGAACAACCAACGGGGTCGAACAACAAACGGCGTCCAGCGGACCACCAAGCGAACCAAAACGGTGTCCTCACACACCAAACGACCACCAAATTAGATGCCGAGTAGAAATTCATTCAAAACCGCTGTGAAAAAAGTGTTCAGGTCCAAAAGAAAGCAAGCGGTGCCCCTCACGACAAACGGTGTCCTCCACGACAAACGGTGTCCTTCCTATCAAACGAGCTAGTCGTATTTATAATCGTCACAAGTCGTCCAAAGTTCTAGCGCGAACTGCCACTACTTTAAACGCACAGCAAACGCACAGCTGGTCAAGTCATGTCTAGTAAGAGGAGCATAAAATGTTAGATACACAAGATGTCTAACAAGTAGTAGTAGTAGTAGTAGTAGTAGTAGTAGTAGTAGTAGTAGTAGTAGTAGTAGTAGTAGTAGTAGTAGTAGTAGTAGTAGTAGTAGTAGTAGTAGTAGTAGTAGTAGTAGTAGTAGTAGTAGTAGTAGTAGTAGTAGTAGTAGTAGTAGTAGTAGTAGTAGTAGTAGTAGTAGTAGTAGTAGTAGTAGTAGTAGTAGTAGTAGTAGTAGTAGTAGTAGTAGTAGTAGTAGTAGTAGTAGTAGTAGTAGTAGTAGTAGTAGTAGTAGTAGTAGTAGTAGTAGTAGTAGTAGTAGTAGTAGTAGTAGTAGTAGTAGTAGTAGTAGTAGTAGTAGTAGTAGTAGTAGTAGTAGTAGTAGTAGTAGTAGTAGTAGCAGCAGCAGTAGTAGTAGTAATAGTAACAGTAGTATTACTTAGTAGCAGTTAGTAGTAGTAGCAGTAGCAGTAGTAGTAGTAGCAGTAGTAGTAGCAGTAATAGTAGTAGCATTAGTAGTAGTAGTAGTATCAGCAGTAGTAGTAGTAGCAGTAGTAATAGTAGTAGTAGTAGTAGCAGCAGCAGTAGTAGTAGCAGTAGTAGTAGTAGCATTAGTTGTAGTAATAGTATGAGAAATAGCAGCAGCAACAGCAGTAGTAGTAGTAGTAGCAGTACTTGCAGTAGTACTTGTAGTAGTAGCAGTTGTAGTATTTAATAATAATAAATTAATATTATTATTAAATTCAATAACACCGGTGCCATGCATGGGGCACTTTTGTCGACCCGGAAATAAGATGACTAAGACCTTTTCAAACACTTATTCTCACCAATGGATGATATTGAAGTATCTGGGCATCATGTACCCGGGAACATTTAAAAAAAACCAATTATTATTAATAAAAACGTTGACTTCTTACGTCGGGTCGTAGGCCAAGTCGAGGCATTTGTATTTGTCAGTGATCATGTGGTCGAAGCTCCATTCTCCTCCCATCCTAAGACGAACAACACATTGGAACACAGTCATGACAAGATGCTTTGTTCGAAACTCATAAAGAATCGTAACAAATATGTCCATCGTGCATCGCTCAAATTTAGTCATCCAAGTACTTATTAAGGTCAGATTTCGCTTAAGAACTGAACGCCAAATAAGTTGAGTGAATAAAAATGTATGACAACAGATTTATCGCTAAAGACAAATCGATAGAAGAGAAAACACAAATCATGAAAGTAAACTAAACTCGAACAAAGTGCATTGGAATCGTAACAAATTTTTGTGTGTCCAGATAATGACGATGATGATGATGATGATGATGATGATACTGATGATGATGATGATGAAGACGACGACGATGATGACGACGACGATGATGATGGTAATGATGATGATGATGACGATGATGGCGATTATACATAAATGTATTTCTACCCGATAGAATAGACGATGCATGGAGATGTGATGTTGAATGGTCCTGCGATACATGCATCCCATCCGCCATCTTCGACCCTTCCAATTCGTGTCTTCTGAGGACATCGTATCTGCAAAGTCCTTATGTACCTGGAAACAACCATTCAGAGTATCACCCGTACATCAGTTCATCCATCCACTCTTCCATCTATCCATCCATCCATCAATCTAATTACCAACCACTCAATCCACACACCCATCCATTTATCCATCCATTCATCCATCCATCCATTCATCTATTTATCCATCCACCCATCTATTCATCCATCCATCCATTCATCCACCCATCCATTCATCCACCCATCCATTCATCCATCCATCCATTCATCCACCCATCCATTCATCCATCCACCCATTCATTTATCTATTCATCTATTCATCCAGTCATCTACTCATCAATCCATTCGGTGTTTTTATCCAATCATTTGTCTGTCTGTAAGTTCATCTATCCTTCAACCCATCTACTCACATATCCAGCAAACCATCTAATTATCCATCGGTCCATCTATCCATCCTTCCGTCATTCATCAATCATCAATATCATCATCGTCATTATCATCGCCACCACCACCACCACCACCACCACCACCACCACCACCACCACCACCACCACCACCACCACCACCACCACCACCACCACCACCACCACCACCACCACCACCACCACCTCCACCACCATCACCACCACCACCACCACAACAACAACCACCACCACCACCACTACCACCACCACCACCAACAACGACAACAACAACACCACCACCACCAACAACAACAACAACACCACCACCACCATGATCATCATCATCGTTTAGAACAGCAACTTGTCGTCTCACTTGTAGTAGAGAGCTTCAGCGACGACTGCTTCCATAGATGGCAGCACAGGAGACGACTTCGATCTGTCTGACGTCAGCAATTCAAATCCAAACTTCAATTGAGATGGTAGCGACATCTCAGGAATCGAATCAACGACTTTCTGTAGTCGAGCAATCTCATCAGCTGATTTCGACCTAAAAAGAAACAATAATAACAATAATAATAGTAATAATAATAGTAATAATAATAATTGTATAATAATAATAAATAGTGATAATAATAATTGTAATATTAATTGTAATAATATTAATAATAATAATAATAATAATGATAATAATAATAATAATAATAATAATAATAATAATAATAATAATAATAATAATAATAATAATAATAATAATAATGATAATAATAATAATAATAATAATAATAATAATAATAATAATAATAAAAATAATATGTACTTTGGGGCAAAAAAATAATAATAATAATACGAATAATATTAATAAATAATAATAATAATTTTTTTTTTTTTTTAAATTTTTTTATTATTATCACACATTTATTTTTCAAAAGAAACTGAAAAGTCATACAGGCTAATGGAAATGCTCTATTGTTCAACATTCATAGTCATTCAGTCCAAGACCTCCAGGTGTCTTGACTGATCGAGTCTATTGTACCCAAAACGGACAACGAGTTCCCTATTTGTAGGGCGACTGAAAGGCGCTGAAACAGATGGCTCGTCTCACGCTGGTCACTTTTGGCTGCTGATATCTTTCTTCCTAGTTCTTGAACAAACTCAAGAGAATCAGTGTCCCAACTTCTTGCTGTTTCGACTGCAACAGCAGTCGAAACAGTTATTATTATTATTATTATTAAATATTATTATTATTATTATTAAATGATTATTAAATATTATTATAACAATAAAAATGAAAATAAAAATAACAATAGAATAATCGAGGCTGATAATGGTTCTCGTCTTCGCTGCCGGTGGTCGTTCATTGTTATCAGTCCGTTTGACTGATTTTAACCGTATAATATTATATGGTTCGCAATAGTCGCATGATCTTTTCTAACAAACAGCACGACAGAGGCGGAGTCCCGCTCTGGCCCCGGATGATCGGTTGAATTTTTGCACCTTTGGTTTGTTTGTTTTTGTGCATTTTCCTCATCCATTATCGATGGACTGAAAGGCATGCCAAGACGGTCCAGCCAATCAGCGACCGGACAATCACAGAACGACGCAATTGTAGGACAACGTGTAATAATCAAGGCAAGTGAGAGTGTAGCCGGTGGCTATCAGTAGTGGGATGACTGAGTAAATATGGGGTGAGGTAGAACTGTCAGTCATCCCTCTACTGGGACATCAGTCGGACAGTCGTGCATGGACCTCGAAATATCGCAAACCATCCACCCTTCCATTTATCCATTAACCCATCCTTCTATCCACCACATGGAGAAAGGAATCAGTGAATGGATGGATTGGGGAATGAATGGACGGATGGATTGATGGATGGATTGGGGAATGAATGGACGGATGGATTGATAGATTGGGAAATGAATGGACGGATGGATGGATTGGGGAATGGGTGGACGGATGGATGGATTGGGGAATGGGTGGACGGATGGATTGATTGGGGAATGGATGGACGAATGGACTGATGGATGGATTGGGGAATGAATGGACGGATGGATTGATGGATGGATTGGGGAATGAATGGACGGATGGATGGATTGGGGAATGGGTGGACGGATGGAAGGATTGGGGAATGGGTGGACGGATGGATTGATTGGGGAATGGATGGACGAATGGACTGATGGATGGATTGGGGAATGAATGGACGGATGGATTGATGGATGGATTGGGGAATGAATGGACGGATGGATTGATGGATGGATTGGGGAATGAATGGACGGATGGATGGATTGGGGAATGGGTGGACGGATGGATTGATTGGGGAATGGATGGACGAATGGATTGATGGATGGATTGGGGAATAGGTGGACGGATGGATTGATGGATGGATAGGAGAATGGGTGGACGAATGGATTGATGGATGGATTGGGGAATGAATGGACAGATGGATTTATGGCTGAACGGATGAACTGATGGATGGATGGATTGGTGGATGGATCAATCTATAGATGGATGGATGGACATATTCGTCCATAATTTCTTCGACATGAGAGGTTATTACATTCATGCAAACAATCATCGTCATAGTCATCATTAGCAACATAATCATCATCACCATCACCATCATCATCATCAGCATCAGAACGTGCAATTCTTACTTGTAGAAAGGACCTTCAACCAAGTTTGGTTTCATAGATGGCAGCAGCATCACATTAGATGTCTTCGATCTATCTGACGTCAACATCTCAAATGCAAACTCATTTTGATGTGGATGAGAATCAACGGTGATCTGTTGCTGTCGTCCATTCAAATCGTCCATTGAGTTCGACCTAAAAAGAAACAATTTTAACATTGATATTAATAATAATGGTACTGATAGCCATAATACTACTACTGCTGCTACTGCTGCTGCTGCTGCTGCTGCTGCTACTACTACTACTACTACTACTGCTACTACTACTACTACTACTACTACTACTACTACTACTACTACTACTACTACTACTACTACTACTACTACTACTACTACTCGACCTAAAAAGAAACAACTACGACTACTACTACTACTACTACTACTACTACTACTACTACTACTACTACTACTACTACTACTACTTATAATAATAATAATAATTGTCTGCTTCGGCGTGAAACACCGTTGCATTGTCCGCGCTGTAGCCGGGAGGGCCTCTGAGTACTGAACTTGAAGAGTCGCTACAGAAATGGATAAATAAAATAATAAATAAATGACAATGAGCAAATTGACAATGAGAAAATGACACTGACAAGATGACTCTGACAATAAGAAAATGACTCTGACAATGACAAAAATGACAGTTAAAAACTGAAAATCGCTTCACTGAATGGTCCTGGTGTCTGTGTTTCAGGTCAGTAACTGCGAAACTGTAGGCGTGCATTCTAGACATAGTCCGCACTCTGCACGCTCGACCGCCAGCAGCATCGCTCTCTTACAACCAAAGACATCTCTACTCTGATGCATGCATTTAATATACAGGGTGGCTCAAAAAAAATGTACCACCGGATAAAATGCGATAACTTCGCAACCGACTGACATTTTTCTGTGAAAATTTTCCAATTTGCAGGGGAATGAATTTCCAACAATCCCTGAAAGTTTCAGTTGAAACTTTTCATGTTTGCAAAAGTTACAGCTGTTCAAACTTAAAATTTCGTTTTTTCAAATATCCGGAGAATCAAGCTCCAATACAATATAATTTCATTAAGATTTTTTCAAATTACATCATAAGAAATGATGATGATGTTCTACGACCTCACTAAGAGCTGTAAAGAAGCTGTTTATGAAGCAAACTGTTGGTATTTAGTGATATTTTATAGATTAAGGACTCAATTCGTGAATCCATTACTGAACGTCAGGGGCAAAGTTTCTGCGGAAGATAAAATGGAAACTCGGACGCTGCGTGAACAGAGACTGGGACATCATAGCAAAATACCCAGTGAAAAGTGCAGCCTGAGCATATTGAAGGCTATCTGTAAACATGTTTATGTAACAAAGATCATATGTTGGAAGCGAGGCAGGAAGTGGTCGGTTGGTCTGATGGAAAAAATACGATTTTCAAGAAATTCGCTTGGTAATCGAAAGGGTCAAGTTTGCAAAGCACATCATGGTTTCGACATCAGATATGATGGCGTGTGTTACGGCTGCAAGAAAAGACTGCATTTAATCCCATTCAGTAGGTTAGATGTCAAACTCATCTTTGAACTCTCTTACCCAGACTCATTGAAGACCAGGTATGCTCTAGCATCTGGTTTTATTTTCCAGCAGGACTGTGCGCCTGCTTGCTCGCACGACAAGTTTGATTATGATGGCGCTACCTTATTGCCATCAACTGAAGTAAATGCATTGGCAAAGATGACTAACAAACTCGCCAGACCTTAGCCCTCTTGCTTATCACGTCTGGTGAGCTATTCTGGAACGCTGCAAGACATTTCATCCCAAGTTGGAGAACATTGGCCAGCTGAAGCAAGTCTTGCTGCTAATGTGGGGTCATTTGCCGCAGGACCCGACCAACAAGGCCATACTGAGCTTCACAAAAAGAAGTTGAGCTTGTGCTAAGGCAGGGAGTGGACACTCTTATTATACCTTACAATTAATTGCAAAACGAAATTCTGAGGTCGTAGTGAAAAGTGATATCATTTGACTTGGAGATCTACAAGTGGGGTCCATTTTCCGCGAAAATTTGAAAAAACGAAATTTTAAGTTTGAACAGTTGTAACTTTTGCAAACATGAAAAGTTTCAACTGAAACTTTCAGGGATTGTTGGAAATTCATTCCCCTGCAAATTGGGAATTGTTCGCAGAAACATTTCAATCGGTTGCGAAGATATCGCATTTTATCTGGTGGTACATTTTTTTGAGCCACCCTGTATATGCACGAGAGTTGACTATGGCAGTGCCATTTATGCGGGCTTAACCCTTTCACGCATTAATAAGTTACAATCTGTCCTTAATGCTGCAGCTCGCCTGATTGGTGGCATTCCAAAGTTTGGGCATAAATTATATCAAGTTTTATACGGGAGGAACTGCACTGCCTGCCTATGCAAAAACCTATTGAGTTTAAGATTCTAATGCCCATGCGTAATTGCTTAGCAGGCCAAGTTCCGATCTATCTTATGGAACTTTGTGTGCCTGTGCTATCCATTCCAGGCCGTAGATTCCTTCGCTCTGCAACGCATGGTGACTAGACCTGGGAGTGACTTTGGTCAGCTAATCTGATCCCACTTGACCCTAAAGTGACTTGAGGTCGACTTGAAGTCGACTTCTTGGAGTCAAAACGACTTGACTCGACTTGGCAGAAAACCAACCGACTTCCGACTTGAAGTCGACTTCTGACATGGTAACGGCCATTAGCCTAGGTATGATAGGCCTAATTTGTAATTATGTTTTCATAATTATTCGGCCACTAACATCATTCAAATAGCATTGGAAGCTCATCATCCTGCAGTAGACTACTACTATAGTAGCCTAGGCCTACTCACTGACAGTAAAGTCTTTCAATGTCCAATTAGCTCGTAAGGGCTACAATAGTTTTTCCGTCTGCGGCCAACAGTTACTGCAGATCGTAATCGTAAACTCGAAATTTCTAAAGCGCTACTTGAAAGCCAAGCGCGGGGCACCAGCTTATTGCAGCATAGGCCTACCAAAGTATCGCAAAACTATCGATTTATTATAGGCCTTGTAGATCACTGACCAATAGAAGTTCACTAGCCTGTTTGCTCATGTTCATGTCGAGATAAGCACACGTGCTAAATATTTTAGTAACATTTTGTTTCACCATGCCTAAGCGTGACGTTTTAGCATAGAATAACAAATTATAAGAATAGATCGGCAGACGGCAGACTGCACGATACCCTATGCCGGTAAAATAATCAGTAGGCAAAGTCTCTGTTTAGCAAAGGTCTCATTCATTATTGTAAACACACTACAAAAGCTGCTTAAATGTTGTCCTGGTCTCACGATCATTGGTTTGAAATGACAAATTTAACTATGTTTGTGTCTCAAGTCGGTTTAAGTCGACTTGTGATAAAAATAACTTGAAGTGACTTCTCTCTACAAAATTTGACTTGGGGTCAGTTGCGGTGAGCCGAAACGACCCGACTCGACTTGGGATGACCAAGTCGACTGGGGTCGACTTATTGGGGTCGACTCCCAGGTCTAATGGTGACCTGGTTGTTCCTATGGCTCGATCTTCCACAGGGCTGCATAGAAGTTTTGCTACGGTCAGAATAAGTTGCCTATTAGTCTCCGTAATGAACTTCTTCGTCTTTCTTTGCCCTTTTTCCGCACGCGTTTGAAAATCGTTCTTTTTTATTATGGTTTGGTGTCAGGTCGGGAGCGCCTATGAGGAGTTCTCTTGAAGTTGCGCTCATGGGCGCCCGCAGAAATTTTTGCAGGAGGGGGGGCAAAAACAATGGTCAAGGTAAAATAGTTTTAGCAAGAGCTTGAAAATGCAAAGCAGAAAATTAAGAACACTTTTTCCACAGAGGTTTCTATAATGTCAATTTCTCAGTTTTACGTTGTGAAATTTTGTTAACATTAGCGCTTTCATGCGAAGAAATTTGTTAAAAACCAAAAAGTAGTAGTTAAAAAATAGGAAATCGATTTTCCAACTTGCCACACCCCTTGCCCCTATGTGCGGGCGCCCATGGTGGCGCTATATAAATCCTCGATTACTATTACAACTACAATTAAAGATTATAGATCAATCGCTAAAAGCCGCAACCATGCTTATTCAATTGGTTATATACACCGTGAGGCATAAAAAACAAAGCTACTAGAAAAATTGCTATAATTTTAACAATATTCAAACAATGTCAATGAAATTCCGGAAAATTATAGCCAAATAGCAGTCAATGTAAATACATTTACAGTTTTTACTCTAACTGCCCGCCTTTTGCTTCTACGCATGCGCGAAGTCGCTTGCGCCATTCACGCACCGCCGAGTCAATAATTCGCTGGTCAAGAGCGTTCCAAGCTTGCATTAATCGCTTACGAAGATCTTCAACATTACGGACATTTGTTTTGTACACCATTTCTTGCATGCATCCCCATATTTTATAATCGACGGGATTCAGATTTAGGCTGTTAGGGGCCATGTTGCTGGAAAGAGAAATATTGCAGCCGACCGCCTTTTACGCACACGTCCGACGTTTAGCAAATCCCTGATGGAGCCAGTCGGTGTTTCTTCTCTGAGGCGCACGTCAATTTATTTTGTTGAACCGGAGGTAAAAATCAACGGCCAATACTACAGAGATGTTTTACTAATGGAATTCCTTCTACCTGAAATTCGAGAACTCTGAATTTTACATTTTCCAGCAAGGTGGTGCTCTAGCGCACGGAGCTCGAGAAACGGTGCATGCACTTCTGACGAATGAAGCTCCTGACTTCATAACTATTGCGCTATGGCCCCCTAACAGCCCAGATCTGAATCTCATCAATCATAAAATAAGAGGATGCATGCAGGAAATGGTGTACAAAACAAAGGTCCGTAATGTTGAAGATCTTCGTAAGCGATTAATGCAAGCTTGGAACGATCTTAACCAGCGAATTATTGACTCGGCGGTGCGTGAATGGCGCAAGCGACTTCGCGCATGCGTAGAAGCAAAAGGCGGGCAGTTAGAGTAAAAACTGTAAATGTATTTACATTGACTGCTATTTGGCTATAATTTTCCGGAATTTCATTGACATTGTTTGAATATTGTTAAAATTATAGCAATTTTTCTAGTAGCTTTGTTTTTTATGCCTCACGGTGTACATTATACATGCTTACCCTGGTACAGTAGTCATCGATTTCCGCTCAGTTCGTGCTCGTACGACTTTGCTTTCGATATAAAGTGAAAAGGAAGGGAGGTCAACCTCGTCAATGATGATGTAGACAGTTACGAGACTGCAGAGACCCAAGAGACCCACGCCCGTAATTAGGAAACTCCGCCTCAAATATGGATTCATTGTCTCGTCGCTTCAACGCCGGGCTACTTTGGACCTGGAAGCACAATCCGGTGTCACGAAATAGAGTATGCCCCGTATTAATCGTATCCACCAGATTAAAAGAAGTTGAAACAGCCACTTCCGCGTGTATTTAAAAAAAATTCCATCTGCCTTGCTTTTAACAATGACACTAGTAGGTAGGCTATGTTTATTCCTACTAGATAATTTTTTTTGCTTTGGTTTCAAAGCACTTGGAATATTTAGAACACTTAAGAACACTTAGAGTCACTAAATAAAATCGAGCTGCCTTGCTCTGAACATTGCTCATGACACTTAAAATAATTAGAGTCACTTTAAATTTCGATTAGAACATAAATATGTCAAATATACGCATTAAAAAAAATAGGGGAAATGTTTTATCCCTCCGGATAGTCTACACCGGTATATTCCATCCGGGGGATAGATTAACTCAACACCGGGTAGCTTTAATGGAGTATAGAATACCCCTTGACACCGTCCTAACACTGTAAACCACTGCGAAAATTTACCATGCTGTTTATCCATGCTGTTTATGATGAATATTAAAATTGGGGAGGGGCATGAGCATGGACGGCCCCACCACAAACATTGGGAGGGACCGTCACTCCCACCCCCTAAGTCTCCGCTCAAAGATAACACACTGTCATGGAGAACAGCAGAGCTGAGTTCGGTTCCCGAAGTCTCCGTTGGATAGACGTGCTTTGTAGATCAATAATTATTGCTATTATCGCCGTGGTATAGCAGGATTGTCTGTTCTGTTAGTAGCTTAGATTGATGTTAATTAAAATAACTGCGTAACTGTTACTGTATACTGTAACCAATTTCGTTCTGTCAACGGGATTTGAGTTGTTTATTTATTGCACACACACAAGTCAAACAGAATAAACATGACTCACTAAACAGCTCTAGTGCAAAAAGAATCAGAATAAGCTAACAGCTTATACAGTTCTTATCCCTAGCTCCATGACTATTTATATAGTGCAAGTTAGTGTTAGTAGTTGATTAATTAATTAGAACATAGCTGAAAGTAACAGGATAAACATACAATGTAATAATAATAATTAATAATAATGCTGAAAATAATTATATTATTAAATAAATAATAATAAGTAAGTAAGTAATAATACTAAGAGAATAATAATAGATTATTTATTAAATAATAATAAGAAGAAATATTAGCAACAACATATCATTGCAGCTGTAAAATAATCACAGACTACAAAGGATTATACATCAGAAACATCACAATAAACAGTCATAATTCTAACATACTAACATACAGTGTGCCTAGTAGCTGCGAGATAAATGCAGGTATAAAGACCAAAGTTAATCAACATTAGCAATAGTTTGTAAACAGAGCCTTTTAAACTTTTTTCTTGAAGGAATATACACTATTTACCCTCTTCACATCATCGCCGTGATATTGCAGGCTGTCTGTTCTGTTAGTAGTTTATATTGATGTTAATTAAAATAACTGCGTAACTGTATACTGTAACCAATTTCGGTCTGTCGGGATTGTTGAATAAACAAAAAATTATTATTTCCTATAATTTCTTATTCACGCAAATGGTGACAGGGAGTGAAAATTATACACGTCACTACGAACACTCAAGTCCAGTGATACAGCTCCTTGGCTTTTCCCCAAGATCTTGGCTTTTTCAATCGTATCTTGGGATTTTGGAATTTTTTTCAAAGAACCTTGGTTTTTTTTACTTGGCTTTTTCCTGCCCACTAAATAACAATAAACTTAGCAATAATCCATCAAATAACAAAAATTTAAGCAATAATCCACTAAATAAAAATAATCTTAGCAGTAATATAACTATGGCTCCATCTACTGACTAGTATTTATCCGACTTATTAAGTTATTATTATTCTCTGAACTGTTTGCTCTCTGCATATTAGTTATTTGTGACGTCCCGTGAAATTTTCCCGCACAAAATCATAAATAACTTGATAAAGATCAATGAAAAATTGATCACAGAATGACACAGATACTTATATTAGGCCTAATAACAGTAGACATTAATCTTAGAAATGCAAAGAAGTCAGATTTAATGGCTCACAGCATCACACAAAAATTTCTGAACTCAAGAAAACAATCAAAGTGAAGATGACGTCTATTTATCAAAACTAGGGCACTATGTTCAAAAATGCTGTTAGTATGTTAGAAAATCAGCGAACGCTAGCAATTATTAACAATTTAACATGAATTAATTTCAGGATTGATTATACATAATTTCGTAAACATCACAATTAATAGGATAAAATAGCTTCTTTTGAAATAAAACCGGTGACATGGTCCATAATTATCAACTTGGCTTTTCTTGGATTTTTTAAGACCCCATCTTGGCTTTTCTAAAATTTTGGAGGGGTATCACTGCTCAAGTCCAGGGTCCACCGTTGTAAATAGACGTAAGGGTGCGACAAATTGGTTGACTCGTTCGTGGGGATATTGAATTATAATTCTGGATTGTTATGCATGGGAATTGTAAATTTTAATAACGCGATTTTTATTGCAATTAGATATATAATTTATAGTTTCAGTACTCACGCGCAGTGTAGATTAGTTAGCGATACGCAGACTCAGTGTTGCCACTGATAAATAAACCCAGATTTCCTTCCAAAAAATCCAGAAAAACCCAGATTATTCATATAAGCAATTTTAGACCACCCTCGTTCAAATTAGGTTGGTTTTTCACTTGCTCGGAGGAGGGTTAGGCCTAACAAAATGTTCGTCATATGAGTCTAATAAAATGTAATTACAACTGTAACAAATCAATTGTCAAAGATGTCAGAGACTCGGCATCCATATATCGACAAAAACTCAATCAATTTTATATTCATATGCGGATGCGCAGCGAGTCAAGCCTACAAGAATTGTAGGAAACATAATACACACGTAGTTTTTTGGACTTGGACAAACTGCGAGATCCACAGGTAGAACATGACTATGCAGTCGAAGTTACCAACCGCTTCGCTGCTTTAAGCTGCGTCACAGAATCCAGTCCTCCCACTGACTTGTGGTCTCAGCTCAAAAATATCATCATAGAATCGGCGCAAAAGATTGTTCCCAAAGACTCGGAGAAGCGTAAAAACTGGATCTCGGATGACACTTTCGCGCTTATCAAGAGGAAGCGCGAAGCCAAGACGAAATCACCGGTGGAATATAAGACTCTGAGAGGAGAAGTGCAAAGAAGACTGAGGGAAGACAAACAAGCCGAACTTGATGCGCTCTGCTGCGAACAAGAAAATGCAAAGCGTGGAAACTGCAGACCGGTTTACAAGACAGTCAAAAATCTCACTAGACCGTTTCAGGCGCGTAAAATAGCTATCAAGGATGTCTCTGGAAAGAAGTTAGTTGATCCGGTGAAGGTTAATGAACGTTGGAAGGAATATTGTGAAGGACTTTACACAGGCAATGAAGACGAGATAACGGTCGAAATTACGGAAAGAGAACCGCCTCCACTGCGAGAAGAAATCAACCGCGCTTTGCTTAAAGCCTCTTTGCACAAAGCCTCGGGACCGGACGGAGTCGCCACCGAGCTTCTCAGATTTGGTGGTGATATGACTCTTACCATGCTACATAAGATTTGTACTGATGTATGGATATCTGGAGTCTGGCCCGACGATTGGACGCAATCAGTTTTTATCCCTTTACCGAAAAAAGGGGATCCGCTCTGTTGCGAGAACTACAGGACCATAGCGCTAGTTTCGCACGCCAGCAAAATTCTCCTAAGGGTCATCCTGGAGCGCATTCAAACTAAACTTGACAATGAACTGGCTCCTGAGCAGGCCGGTTTCAGACCCAATCGAGGCACTCGCGATCAGATTACGAACCTCCGGATCATCATAGAAAAGGCAAATGAGAGAAGTCAGAATCTCTACTTTTGCTTCA
The DNA here is from genome assembly GCA_945859605.1 of Lumbricus rubellus. Classification (NCBI taxonomy): domain Eukaryota; kingdom Metazoa; phylum Annelida; class Clitellata; order Crassiclitellata; family Lumbricidae; genus Lumbricus; species Lumbricus rubellus. Next base: position 1,013,154 of record OX243817.1, read on the forward strand.
TAGATTTTACGAAAGCGTTCGACATGGTGCAACACGGTCAACTGTGGTTGTCCATGCTGGACATGGGGTTTCCCCCACAACTTGTCCAACTATTGATGAACCTATACAAACAGCAGCGAGCAGCTGTTAGGACAGATAATATCACCTCTAACTGGTTCCGCGTTAAGAAAGGCGTTCGGCAAGGTTGTAACATCTCGCCTTGCCTATTTAACATCCTGGCAGAACAGGTAATGCGCAAGGCGCTTGATGGGTTCAGAGGGGGCTTCAGAATTGGAGGTAGGACCATCAGTAATCTTAGATACGCGGATGACATACTCTTGATCGCTACATCACCAGAGGAACTCCAGGAGCTCGTCAATCGTGTCGAATCCGCTGCCAAGGAGTACGGTTTAAAGATAAATGTTTCAAAGACGAAGGTTATGACCAATACCGAGAGGATCCTCAGGATTTTTGTCGCGGACAATGAACTCAAGCAAGTGGATAACTTTACATAATATTATCTATATATATAGGCAGCAAAATCTCAAGCGATGCAAAGTGCTAAGTCGATATTAAGTCCAGGCTGGCCATGGGTATGGCGGTCATGGTGAAGCTTACGAAGGTCTGGAAAAACAAGTCCATTAGTACTCAAACCAAGCTTCGTTTGATGAAATCCTTGGTCTGGTCAGTTGCAACCTATGGTTGCGAATCATGGGTGCTTAAAAAGGCGGAGGAAAAGCAGATACAGAGTTTCGAGAACAAATGTACCCGTAAGCTTTTGCGCATTTCTTGGACGCTCAAACTTACCACAGAGCAGGTTTATCGGCTTGCCGGAACTTCACCAGAGCTCTTGGGTTCCATTAACCTTTACCGCTCGGGTGTCCGGTACCAGCGGACATACAATAAACCGTCTTGCACTCGGCTGGCCGGTATAAGCGGACAAATGTCTATGACTAATCTGAGTGTGTATTAAGTAGACCAAAAGTTGCCATAAACAAACGAATTATGTACTGGGCTATTTAGAAACATGTAGGTCAGTGGCTGTGGTGTATAATATAAATATATATTGAAATATATATATATATAATGTGTCTATAGTCCTACATAGCAAGAGCAATTCAGCTTGCTCCAGTTACAGGCCAGTTGTAAGATCTGTAGTAGATAAATACATATATACACATGTGTATGTATGTATGTATGTATGTATGTATGTATGTATGTATGTATGTATGTATGTATGTATGTATGTATGTATGTATGTATGTATGTATGTATGTATGTATGTATGTATGTATGGACAGGTGATTGTCTGGACAGCGCGTGATGTCTAGACGAGCGTACGTTGAGTGTACAAGGAGGGAGTGGAAGTGAAGAAGGAGTGTTGTGTGTTGAGAGCCGTTGAGATAGGCTGTAATAGTTGTTGTTGAGTTGCGATAGAGTAGACTGATGAAGGTAGTAGTCGTGTAGTTGTTATGATAACGCAAGTGTAGTCATTGTTGTGTTGTTGCTGATCGTTTTACTTTACATCGGATTTTGGAGTATAATAAGAAGACTTAAACACGTCGTCGTTGTTGGTTACAAAACAGTGAAAGTCTGTAGATTCTTTACCTAGCCATTTAGCTAATGAAACAGTTATCTAGGGATAGGCCTATGCTACCACGAACTTATACGAAGAAGCTTCCGAAGAGACTGATAGGAGGAGGTGATCACAAGGAGGTTTATCACATTTGGTGTCGTTGCGGTGAGATAACGATCCAAGTTGCAGGAGAACGATCCTAGTTACGAACGGCGGGTCTACGTGCCAAGTTACGAACGGAGGGATTCTATCCAATCAACAGACGTTGCGGAGGAACGGACGCTGTGCATTTATTGAGGAGCCGAGCACACGTGAGAAACGACAACACAACGACTACGAGGTAGAAAAACTTGCTTGTCTATTGAAGCCGAAGAAACGTATACGATGTTCACGGCTAGGCTGAAGAACCTGTTGAATTATTATGTCCGAAGTAGACGAGTGGACAAAGACTACGAGAAGCTGTTTGATTTGTTAGTGGCGGATAAGCTGAAAGAATGTTTACCACCAGGTCCACTGCAGTTTGTCTTAGCAAAAGAGGGCACAGAATGATTGGAAGCTAGTAATGTTGCAGACCTCGCAGACATACATGTAAACAATCGGATTGGTGTGATGTTCCAAGACAAACCGAAATTTGAAGCATGGGGAAATAGCTCAAAGCCATTCAAGTGGAACAAGGATAGCAAAGACACCGGAAGCCAAGCCAAGCGTAATGATGCAAAGAAAGATAATTATTCTGGAAAGCAGTATTGGCAAGATAAGAAAGAGTCAACGTGGGACAGACAAGCCTACAATCGAACTCCGCCGCTGGGACGCCCAACAGAAAGTAATGCATCATACACGCCGTACAACAAGTGGGAGAACAATGAGCAAAGAAGTTTTATAAAGAAACGTTGCCACAACTGTCATTCTGACAAACACCTAATAAAACATTGCCAAGCACCAGGAGCGGCAAATCTGAGGAAGAACTTTAGCAGAAGTGCAGAAAATCTTCGAGTAAACCAGATACAAGTGATGAATGCACCAGACCAGTTTGAAGAATCGGACGATCGTGAAACAGAAGTGAAGTCGGTAATGAAGTGTACGCCGCAGTTCACCATACAGAAAGAAGCGATAAAGACTACTTCCATTGCAGAAATTTGTCGAGAAACAAAAAGTAAAGAGGAGTGTCAACGCATAAAGAAGATATCGTTGCAGCATGTAAATGTGGAGATACGTGGGACTGATGGGCAGCCGGTGCAAGTCGAGGCGTTGATTGACTCGGGGACCGAGATACCAGTAATCAACGAGGAACTACTGAAAGGAACGACAGTAGAAGAAATCGGCAGAGTTCATTTGCAATGTGTAGCTGGAGAGCCGATTCCAGCTAAGTTGGTGAAAATCGAAGTGCGGATGAGCGGTCGTAACGAAGGAGCAGCTACAGAGGACAGGACAATAAATATCGCGCCATATTTAACTTTAGTGTGTGCCAGCATTCCAGCGGATCTGTGCAAAGAAAACAGAGAAAAGTTCTTGCTACATCCGGAGATAATTGCAGAATTGAAAAAGATTCCACCAGTGAGTGTATTGCAAGGGGAACTACAAGCGAATGTGACTACAAGAGCACAAAGTCGGAGAGCAGAAGTCGAAGGCGGAGAAGATGAAACGATAAACGAAAGTTCGCAAGAAGATGACATGGACAGCGAAGATGAACTCAGCATTCAAGATGACGAAAGAACAACATCTGAGAACAATGAAACTGAAGAAGAGATGGCTGCATGTGAACGAAATGATAGTGAAGATTCCGGAAGCGACGCTGAACTGGAGACAAGTATGAGGGACTTGTTCACAGAGAATTCGAACGATGAAAGACAGCTGGAAGATGCGAAGAAATTCGAGGAGCAGCAGAGAAATGACGAGTCACTGAAATCGTGGTGGAGGATCGCTGAAGACAAAGGATCAGAGTTTAGCGTGGTGAATGGATTGCTGTATAAGAAGCATCACATGCTGGATCAGCTAGTGTACCAGTTGGTGTTACCGAAAGAGAGAAGAATTCAAGTAATGGAATTAGCTCACGAGTCAGTATTTGGCGGACACTTGGGAGAAGAGAAGACATGAGAAAGAATCAAGTTGTCCTTTGTCTGGCCAAAGATGCGTCGAGACGTGGTGACATTTTGTAAGTCCTGTGAGAAGTGTCAGCTGAAGGCACGAAGTTTGGTGATGGATCGAGTGCCGATTACACCAATTCCAAGGGAAGATGTTCCATTCCGACGGATGACTATGGACGTGGTAGGCCCAATAGAACCGAAGTCAGCAGCGGGGCATAAGTATTGCTTGTGCATAGTGGATTCGTGTACAAGATGGCCGACAATCTTTTTGCTGAAGTCATTGACTGCTAAGGCTGTGTGCGAAGCTTTGATGAAGCTATTCATTGACGTGGGGGTGCCGTCTGTGATCACCAGCGACAGAGGCACGAATTTTACAGCCAGTCTTACAAGAGAATTTTTGAAATTGATGGGATGCTGTCCACGATTCGATTCACCGGGGCATCCAGAGGCAGCCGGATTAGTCGAGAGATGGAATCAGACGTTCAAGAAGATGGTACATCATGTCATTGTGGAAAATCCAAGACAGTGGCATAAAATCATTCCGTTTACCGTATGGGCATTGAGAGAAGTTCCTAACGCAACGACAGGAGTGGCACCATATCTGCTGGTGTATGGAAAAATGCCAAGAGGACCAATAACTATCTTAAAGGAAAGCTGGACCAAAGAAATAAATCTACCGCCAAACATTGGAGTACAACCAGCAAAGTACCTGAAGAACTTAAGAGCAGACATGGAGAAAGCTTTGATATTTGCTGAGAATTGTGCAGAGGAAAAGCAAAAACAATACGCCAGTCAATACAACAAGAGGGCCAAGGATAAAGAATTCGAACCAGGAGAAAACGTCATCGTCCTGTATCCAACGTCAACCAATAAATTGATCTCACGATGGCATGGTCCATGTACAGTGCTACAAAGAAGATCCAAGTATTCGTATCTGGTGGACATGAATGAAAACGGCCGACGAATCGTCCATGCCAACAAAATGAGGATGTTCATCGCAAGAACATTATCGTGTGGTCTCATCGTGGAAGAGGACGACGAATTCGGATCAGTGGTAGAGCTACCATTGAAAGAAGACCATGCAGAGACGACACAGAAATCGCTGCAATTGGACTATGAACAGATCGGACATCAGTTCTTACGTGCGAGCAACAGAAACAGCTACTGGATGTACTGAACTGTTATACAGACAGATTTTCGGACAAACCTGGATTATGTACATTGGTAGAACACGAAGTGGTGCTGAACCCAAAAATCCTAACACTTGCTAACTAATTGATTGATATTTTTTGGTTTTTACAGACAATTTATTTGTAATTTTGCTGAAATTGCTAAACCATTAACAGATTTAACTAGCAAGCAGACACCTGAGAACATTGTTTGGACTGAGGACCACCAGAAGTCTTTTGATTCTCTTAAAGAAATTGTTTTATCAAATGTGATTTTATACATGTTCGAGGTTGGCAAACCATTTAATTTGTACTGTGATAGCAGTGATTTTGCTGTGGGGGCTGTGCTGTCACAAGTGGACGATGAGGGGATAGAACGTCCCGTTTCATTTATCAGTCAGAAGCTGACAGATACCCAGAGGAGATGGGCGACGATTGAGAAGGAAGCCTATGCAATCATATGGGCTTTAAACAAATTGAAAGAAATTATTATTGGTTCCAAGATTAATGTGTTCACTGACCATAATCCTTTAGTTTATTTGACTGAGTCAATGTCGAAGTCTGCTAAGTTAGTCCGATGGTCTTTATCATTGCAAAATTTTGACATTCTGTTGAACTATAAGAAGGGAAAGCTGAATGTAGTAGCGGACTGCTTATCGAGATTGTAGTATAAGATATTTTGTGATTGCATTTAGTATAGGAATTGTTTGTATTTAGTTTAAGCATTATACGTTCGCTAATTTTTAAGATTAATTAGCTCTCTTCAAAAGAAAGGAAGGAGGTAATGTAAGCTAATTTAATCAGTGCACGACGATTGTCGTACAGCGACGCAGGTAGGCCAACTGCAAATTGGCGCGCGGCGTCTGGACAGGTGATTGGCTGGACAGCGCGTGATGTCTAGACGAGCGTACGTTGAGTGTACAAGGAGGGAGTGGAAGTGAAGAAGGAGTGTTGTGTGTTGAGAGCCGTTGAGATAGGCTGTAATAGTTGTTGTTGAGTTGCGATAGAGTAGACTGATGAAGGTAGTAGTCGTGTAGTTGTTATGATAACGCAAGTGTAGTCATTGTTGTGTTGTTGCTGATCGTTTTACTTTACATCGGATTTTGGAGTATAATAAGAAGACTTAAACACGTCGTCGTTGTTGGTTACAAAACAGTGAAAGTCTGTAGATTCTTTACCTAGCCATTTAGCTAATGAAACAGTTATCTAGGGATAGGCCTATGCTACCACGAACTTATACGAAGAAGCTTCCGAAGAGACTGATAGGAGGAGGTGATCACAAGGAGGTTTATCACAGTATGTATGTATGTATGTATGTATGTATGTATGTATGTATGTATGTATGTATGTATGTATGTATGTATGTATGTATGTATGTATGTATGTATGTATGCATGTGTGCATGTGTGTATGTATGTATGTATGTATGTATGATTATATATATGTATGTATGTATTATTGTATGTATGATTGTATGTATGTATGTATGTATGTATGTATGTATGTATGTATGTATGTATGTATGTATGTATGTATGTATGTATGTATGTATGCATGTATGTAATATGTATGTATGTACGTAACGTACGTACGTACGTTTGTATGTAGGGTTTGTATTTATGTAGGGTGTGCATGGTGTCTGTCTGTCTGTCTGTCTGTCTGTCTGTCTGTCTGTCTGTCTGTCTGTCTGTCTGTCTGTCACTGTCTGTCTATCTGTCATATACCCCAAACGATACAAGGCATCCCCTAATATAAGCTACACGCTACCTGTCTGTCTGTCGCAATCTTTGCCACCGCCTTGGGGAAAATATGCAATATCGGAAATAACGTCAACTTTATTCCGAGCTGGGTGGGTTGGCGCGGAAAATTTATTCGAGGGGTAAAGGTTAAGGCTCGCAAACTCTCCTATTTCGGTCATACCATCAGGATTCCCCAGGATTGCGTGGAAAAAGCCATTATGCTGGGTCACGTGGCAGGTTGTCGACGCAAGGGTAGACCGCGTATTAGCTGGATTGACAACATTCTTGCTTGGTCCCGTCTTTCCGGATCCAATCTTCTCGCCGCTGCACGCGATAGGAGGCAGTGGAGAGCTGTAGTCCATGCATGCGACCAACCGTCGCGCAGCGACGTCGGTGATTGACATGACATGACAGTTAAAGTTTATGAAGTTTTAAAGTTGTCTGAAGTTTCCGGCCAAATTTTCTTAATACATCAGCAATCCAGCGTTTTAACCACCTAGAACAACTGCAACAACTATAGACCACTTCAGGGCCGTATTTAACGCCCATGAATCGAGAGTTTTATTGACATTGGCCAAAATAATGTCTTAAATTGCCAGTCTCAGTGTTAGGCCTACTTAAACCTTTTTTAACAAGATGATATCTTGATTCTATAGTTTAAACTTGAAATTAGTGGAAAAATTATATATCACAACCATTTTACACTGAATTTCACAGAAAATTCATGTGTTGTAAATACAAATTGTCAACTCACCAAAATAAACCCAAATTTTGCCCGAAAAACCCAAGAAACCCATACGAAGGCCAAAAAACCCAGATCTAGTGGGAAAAACCAGCTGTGGCATCACTGGGACTCCACACAGAACTGTGCGTCTGAGCAAAAGTGACGTCAGTAAGAAAATACCTCCATGTATTTGGCGCTGACTGTAAAATATGCAAATGTGAACTTTTATCCTCTGATTTTTTTAATCTTTAGGGAAGGCTCCGCGGGCCAGAAAAAATCGTCGGCGCCGTCGGCGGGCCAGAAATGGCCCGCGGGCCAGCTCTTTGACATCCCTGTTCTAAAGAAATCTTAACGGTTTCCGCTTATTACTGCTGAGAAAAATTCCATATAATTAATTGTTGTGCTTGGGGCAGCATTGGATGACACGCTGGCACGGAGAGCGAGAGGATTCGAGATCGCAACTCGTAAGACGGACATAGGCTTATACTGTGTGCCTGCAATAATCATGTCTGTTCTGTTAAAATGTAAGATTTATGTCTTCTATCATTTGCGTTCTTGTGAATTGTTTCAACTGCATAAAATGTACACAGTTAACCGGTTGCGGTCTGTCAACCGGATTGTTTCAATAAAGAAAATCTCATTATTTAAAGTTGTACTTGCGGCAGTAAACGATGTGGTAATTTAAATTATCATAATTATGAAACGGATTCGAAGACACCGACTCTTCGATAATACGTAGGCCTATAAGTGTAAGACATACAAAGCGATAATAATTAATGGACTAATTTTGGTCATTGTCTCGTTCTTGCCTTTCGTAATAAATTAATAATAATAATAATAATAATAATAATAATAATAATAATAATAATAATAATAATAATAATAATAATAATAATAATAATAATAATAAATTATTAAATGATTAAATGCGATGTATTTGCCAGAGGCAAATACATCGCATGGGATTTCACAGCCATCCACACGTGTGCTGTCTCCTATCTACATCTGTCATCTACTGTATCCGGAGGTGCTGCCGAACATGCTGCAGATCGAAAGTGCAACAAATACTCTACGCTTCCTGTCTCCCACGAATTTGTACCCATCGCAATTGAAACATTGGGTCCCATCAATAGCGCGGGTCGAGAATTTTTATTGGAGTTGGGCCGCCGTTGTGCCGCTGTTTCTGGCGATCCGAGGGAAGTAGTCTACCTCTTCCAGAGGATTTCTGTTTGCACACAGCGTTTCAACGCCGTGGCTTTTAGAGGAACTTTTGCAGGACACCCAGGAGACGATAGCAATGCATTCTATGCTTGAACACATTTCTGTTTTTAGTTTTGTTTTCTGCTTGAGTGGTTTTTTCAATAAATGTTAATTCATATGGCGCAGTAACACAGCCATGCCATTACAAAAGCGCCTTAGCCTAGTGGCTACAGCCTACTATAAACTTCCTCCGCTGGCTCCGCTTTCGGTTTACGACTCAGATCGCTTGAGCAAAGCGATCCCCGCGTTACAAGGCGGATAAAAACCCGTTTCGGTGACCGCGCTTTCTCAGTGGCCGGCCCCAGATGCTGGAACAGTCTTCCTCCCGTCCTGCGAGCGACTGACTCAGTTGACTCCTTCAAAATTCAGGACTCAAGACTTATTTATGTTTTAAATATAATATACATGTAGGCCTACTGCTGTTAGTTTTACGTGAGGCGCCCTTGTAACGGCATGACATGTGTCACGGCACCATATCAATTGTCAATGTTATTATTATTTTTTATTATCAACTTCCTTTATTGTAAAACAGACAAGACTATTGCCTATTCTAACATCTCTTCCGAAGAGTAGGCTAATAACTGCTGCTATGAAAAAGAAATGTAATTATTATTATTATTATTTCTATGCCCCGAGGTATTTAGGATCCCTCAGGGACTTCATGCCTGCCTCTCTCCGCCTACCATCCAACCACTAGTGCTTTAGGCATCGAACTGCAATGCCATTATTATTTTGCTATAATTAGGCTATTAATACGCGTTTACAGGAGGCATTGATACTTAATAAATAAGTAACAGTCGATGACGCTGGGCAATTGAAAGTGAAGAACTTGACACTCGATGCCCATACACAGATGTCGTTTCGAGGGAAGGAGCTTCAAACCGCTCAAGGGAGAAGCGAGGGCATCAAACAATCTGCTCCCAATGCCGAGGCCGTATTTATGGATCTGCTTTGGGTGCTTGAACCCCTCCCCCAGTGAAATAATGTTTAAATAAAATAATGCATGATGGCGGGTGAGGTTCTAGAATGTAGTACTTACACGGTAGTATCACGGTACTACCGTGTAACTGTAATGTATTGGCCAGCAAGGACCCTCTATGAGAACTCGCGATGATTCTCCAAACCCCTTAGTCGCCTGCTTCGGTTGCTTGTTCGCTTGCAGAAGATCGAGTAAAATAAATAGTCCCAAAACAAAACCGTGGTATACGGTTTTTATCGATTTTAGCTTAAAATGAGTAAAAATGAGTTAAATTGGATAAGAAATGCATTGATAAATATACAGGGTGGCTCAATAAAAAATGTCCCACCATGAAAAATGCAATATCTCCACAGCCAATCGAGATTATTTTATGAAAATAGCAGGATTTATAGAGGAAAGAATTTTCAACAATCCCTGGAAATCTCATTAATGAACTTGTATTACTTCAGAAGTTACAGCTGTGCAAAAATAGTTTTTCATTTTTTCGAATTTCCGCAGAATCACGTTCCAATACACGCGATTTCTTTAAGATTTTTTGCAAATTACAGCAATCAAAGTGATGATGATGTCATGTGACCTCACTACGAGCTATAAGGAAGCTGTCTATGAAGCAAGCTATTAGTATTTTGGTGATATTTTATATATTAAGGTCTCAATTTGTGAATCCCATACTGAACGTCATGGACAAAGTTTCTGCGGAAGATAAAATGGGAATTCAAACGTTGCGTGAGCAGAGACTGGGACATCGTGCAAAAGTGGAGCCTGAGCGCAATGAAGGCTATCTGCAAACGTGTTTATGTAACGAAGGTCATGTGTCGGAAGAGAGGCAGGAAGTGGTCGTTTGGTCTCATGGAAAAAGCGCGATATTCACGAAGTTCGCTTGGTATACTCGAAGGCATCAAGTTTGCAAAGCACATCATGGTTTCGGCGTCAAATCGGCTGGCGTGTGTTACGGCTGCAAGGAGAGACTGCACTTCATCCCATTCAGTAGGCTAAATGTCAAACTTACCGTTGAACTCTCTTACCCAGACTCATTGAACACTGAAGGTATGTTCAAACACCTGGTTTTATTTTCCAGCAGGATGGTGCGCCTGCATGCTCGCACGGCAAGGTTGATTATGATGACGCTACCTTATTGCCATCAACTGCAGTACATTTATTGGAAAATATGAATAACCAACAAACTCGCCAGACCTTAACTCTATTGATTATCACGTCTGGAGTGCTCTGCTGGAACGCTGCAACACATTTAATCCCAAGTTGGAGAACATTGACTAGCTGAAGGAAGTCTTGCTGCTGATGTGGGATCAGTCGCCGCAGCACTCGATACACAAGCCCATACTGAACTTCACAAAGAGTATTCGAGGTCATAATAAAGCAGGAATTGGACACTCCCATCATACTCTAAGATAAACTGTAAAACAGAATTTTGAGGTCGTAATGAAAGTGATATTATTTGGCATGGAAATCTACAAATGACGTTCATTTTTCCGCGGATATTTGAAAAAACGGAATTGAAAGTTTAAACAGCTGTAACTTTTGCAAACATGAAAAGTCTCAAATGAAACTTTCAGGGATGGTTGGAAATTCATTCCCCTACAAATTGGAAAATTTTCGCAGAATAATAGCAATCGGTTGCAAAGTTATCGCATTTTATACGGTGGGACATTTTTTTTTTGAGCCACCCTGTAGGTATTTGAATTGAATTGAAAATCTAAAATACACATAAAAGACGTTTTTCAATCACATAAACAACCTTTGAATTGCTTAAAACATCATAGAAATAACAAAGAGACTCAAAGAACACGACACAACACAATTCAGAAAGTGTCATTCGAGTGCATGACTTAATTTGCAAACTGTGTAACATCGAACATAATGAGTTCATCCTATAAAGTATAGAGTCTAGACAGACGCCTCAGTTGAAGTCAACAGCATTCTATTAAATTAAATAACGTGGAGCTAGAAAACGCTCAACCCACATTGTAAAACTTATCGGAAACCCGCGAGGCCCGAACTTCGTAACGGTAATAAATCAAACCGTTCTTAAAAAAACCTGCGAGGGCGAAGAGAACACACTGAACACACTGAACAGTCAATAATACCCATCAGGATTTTTAAACATAAACATATCTGACCCAAACAAAACAGCCTCAAACTATGAGAACGAGTGAGACCCGAACCTACCCATACAGATCACACCGCAAGGGTTCAGTAAACAGTCACGAGTACATATAGCATCAGAGTAGTGCTGTGTTGACAAAATAAACGTTAGCACAGCAAGGCAACTCTGCTCCTGTATGTACCGACTTGAAATGTCCAGTTCCAGTGGGTAGATAATGCCACGTCTTGAAGCCGAGCTTATCCAGTCCTCGTAAGATGTTCGAGTAGTAGGCGTAGTCCAAGACACTGCTGTCTACTCCCTGGTTAGACTCCATCGTGTGGAATTCCACCATCAGCTGTTTGACTTTTCGAAGGCTTCCCTCGCGTAGGATCGCTTCGAGTGACTCCCATTCGGCATACTCAATGTCGATTTTGAGTATGTCCACCGTCGTCTGCAAGAGAAACATCTGCTATTTATACACTGACGATTAATTAATTATTTTGCAAATCCTTATATGTCCACTACTGGCCTCGTTAGCTACACCCGTACACCGGTAAGCGAAAACGGCATTCGTCTGTTGGATACAACGGACTGCGGTTCAAACTCCGGGCTGGGGGGTTGACATTCAGAGATTTAGATTATCACGGGCTAGCACGTGTGGGACGCAGGGGTGCAAGCTGCTGCGGAGCGACCTTGGGCAAGTTGCTTACCCATCATTGTCTGTGGGGAAGGCAACGGGAAACCACCTCACTCAACTCATCCCCAGAGGCGTAAAAAGTCAATGAACCTGCCTACGGGCAGATCACCATCGTCATCATCATCATATGTCCATTGTCCACTGTGCCTAACTTATTACATTGGCTTCCCGTTAAAAAAGATCATGCCCCCAATTGCAAGGTGTTTCGAGATTTATAAAAGATTGAACCACATTTGAAATTTCGCATTAAATATTCAACAGTCTATTCGCTAAAAATCCCATGATTAACAATCAATAAAACAATCAAACAATCAATCTCCATTTATTAGAAATTAGCCGACTAGCACGCAACTCATTATCACGCTAAGGTCTGTAACGGGTCCAATACTTAATACGATTCATATGCATTTGATCATTTTACTCAAGGCATCTCTAAACAACATAAGAAGCTACATAAATTCATTATCAACATCTTTGAATGCATCTATCATCTATCATTAAGTCATCTACGGATCATTTGTTATCAATCATCATCTATCACATATTGTTTATAAGCTTAAAAAACTCATCCGTGATGATAGTAATTCTCGTGCCAAAACATGTATACCAGGCTTAGTATCATCGTCATCGTAAACTCATAATGCACGTACGTCGTACGTGATCATACATATTTACATACATGCAATGCTGCACAAGTATATTGCATAGAGATCTATGGCTAAAGTGACATACATTAACGTGTCCATTTTCCTCCAGCAGTTTCCCGAATGTCCTCATCTTCCACTGTTTAGAATTGACCATGTTCGAAATTCCTAGGCCGGTGTTGTGAAACCAAAGCAGCTCCTTAGGTTTGTGATCTTTCATACCGAGCCTGAAAAGACACAAGGATACACTCCAATTATTCTCATCCATTCTTTTATATAACCTATCCTTCTGCCTGGTCGAAGTGTTTTGGATCACAGTACACACATTATTATTTCGATTCTAATTAATATTATCCTTTTAAGTAGGCCTACTATAAAGTTGCTATTGCAGTAGTAATAGTAGTAGCAGTAGTAGCAGTTGCAGTAGTACTTGTAGAAGTAGTAGTAGTAGTAGTAGTAGTAGAAGTAGTAGTAGTAGTAGTAGTAGTAGTAGTAGTAGTAGTAGTAGTAGTAGTAGTAGTAGTAGTAGTAGTAGTAGTAGTAGTAGTAGTAGTAGTAGTAGTAGTAGTAGTAGTAGTAGTAGTAGTAGTAGTAGTAGTACTTGTAGAAGTACTTGTAGTAGTAGCAGTTGTAGTATTTAATAATAATAATTCAAAAGTAGTAGCAGCAACAGCAGCAGTAGTAATAGTACTAGTAGTTGTTGTTGCACTTGTAGTAGTAGCAGTTGTAGTATTTAATAACAATAATAATTTATTAATATTATTATTCAATAACACCGGTGCCATGCATGGGGCACTTTCGTCGACCAGGAAGTAAGATGACTAAGACCTTTCCAAACACTTATTCTCTCCAATGGATGATATTGAAGTCCCTGGGCATCATGTACCCAGGAAATTTTAAAAATAATACAATTAATACTAATAAAAACGTTGACTACTTACGACGGGTCATATGCCATGTCGAGACATTTGTATTTTTTGTCCGTGATCATGTGGTCGAAGCTCCATTCTCCTCCCATCCTACAACACACAACACATTCCAACACAGTCATGACAAGATGCTATGTCCAAAACTCATAAAGCGATGATATGTCATCCATCGTGCATCGCTCAAATTTAGTCATCCAAGTACTAGTTGTCAGATTTCGCTTAAGAACTGAACGAGAAATAAGTTGAGTGAATAAAAATGCATGACAACAGATTTATCGCTAAAGAGAAAACAATAGAACAGAAAACACAAATCATTTAAGTAAACTAAACTCGAACACAAATTTCTGTATGTCCAGATGATGACGATGATGATGATGATGATGATGACGACGACGATGATGATGATGACGACGATGATGATGACGATGATGATGATGATGATGACGATGATGATGATGATGATGGCGATTATACATAAATGTCTTTCTACCCGATAGAATAGACGAGGCATGGTGCTGTGATGTTGAATGGTCCTGCGATACATGCATCCCATCCGCCATCTTCGACCCTTCCAATTCGTGTCTTCTGAGGACAATGTATCTGCAAAGTCCTTATGTACCTGAAAACAACATTCACAATAATTCCCCCCGTGCATCAATCCATCCATCCATCCATCCATCCACTCTTCCATCCATTAATTCATTCATCTATGCATAAAAAAGAAATTATCATCATCATCGTCGTCTTCGTTGTCGTCATCATCATCATCATCGTTGTCGCCATCATCATCGCCATCATCATCATCATCTCATCGTCATCATCATCGTCGTCGTCGTCATCATCAGCAGCAACTTGTCGTTTTACTTGTAGAAAAGAGCTTCAGCGACGACTGGTTCCATAGATGGCAGCACAGGAGATGACTTCGATCTGTCTGACGTCAGCAATTCAAATCCAAACGTCAGCTGAGATGGTAGCGACATCTCAGGAATCGAATCAACGACATTCTGTAGTCGAACAATCTCATCAAAAGATTTCGACCTAAAGAGAAACAATAATAACAATAACAATATACCTCGGGGCAAAAATTTTTTTTTAAAAAACAAACAATAGCAATAATAATAATTGTAATAATAATAATAATAATAACAACAACACTTAGGCCTAGGGCGTAAGTCCTCGAGGGATCATATGTACCTCGGGGCATAAAAAAACAATACGAATAATATTAATAAATAATAATCATAATTATTATTATTATTATAATAATAATGATAGTAAATATAACAACAATATAATCGAGGCTGATAATGGTTCTCGTCTTCGCTGCCGGTGGTCGTTCATTGTTATGAGTCCGTTTGACTGCTTTTAACCTATAATATTATATGGTTCGCAATAGTCGCAGGATCTTTTCTAACAAACAGCACGACAGAAGCGGAGTCCCGCGCTGGTCCCGGGTGATCGGTCGAATTTTTGCACCTTTGGTTTGTTTGTTTTTGTGCATTTTCCTCATCCATTATCGATGGACGATAATAGGAATGAAAGGCATGCAAAGACGGTCCAGCCAATCAGCGACCGGGCAATCACAGAACGACGCAATTGTAGGACAACGTGTAATAATCAAGGCAAGTGAGAGAGTAGCCGGTGCCTATCAGTAGTGGGATGGCTGAGTGAATACGAGGTGAGGTAGAACTGTTAGTCATCCCACTACTGGTAGGCCCAATAATTATATCAGTGGGACAGTTGCACCAGCGTGACGGCACAGTTCGCCTGCATGGACCTCGGAACCGCCTATAGATGCGCTGGGTCGAGGCAGCCAGCGCTCACCTAACCGAGACAAGTGATGGGCGCTGTGAAGGGACAACGACCGGGTTCTGGGGGGTTTGGGGTAGGGTATCCGAGAACACAGCGCAGTGGCGAGGGAGTAAATCGACATGAGAGGCATGGTGGAATAATAATGTATATCCAGAAGGGTGCACGTTTCCATCCATCCATCCATCCACCCAACATGATTCATCCATCCATCATACATAATTTTCTTAGACATGAGAGGTTATTACATTCATGCAAAATATCATCGTCGTCGTCGTCGCCCCAACCACCACCACCACCCCCACCACCACAACCACCACCACCACCACCACCATCATCATCATCGTCATTATCATCACCATCATCATCATCATCACCATCATCAGCAGCAGAAGCAGCAACATCAGCAGCAGCAGAAAGTGCAATACTTACTTATAGAAAAGACCTTCAACCAATGATGGTGGCATAGATGGCAGCAGCATCACAGGAGATGTCTTCGATCTATCTGACGTCAACATCTCTTTTGCAAACTCATTTTGATGTGGATGAGAATCAACGGTGATCTCTTGTTGTCGTCGATTCAAATCGTCCGTTGAGTTCGACCTAAACAGAAACAATATCATAACAACTATGTTAACAAGAATGGTACTGATAATTATGATGACAACGACAATGAGAAAGCGATAATGACAACGACACTTACAAAATGATAGTAGTGTCAACGACAATGTGAAAATGACAGTGACAGTGACAAAATGACAGTTCCAATGACAACGAGAAAATAACAACAACAATTAAACTGACAGAATGACAGTGACTAGTGACAATTATTGTGGGGGCGCGGTGGTGTAGTGGTGGCGTCGGTTTGGAACCGGATGGCTCCAGGCTCGAATCCACCTCAATCTGCCGCGTAGGGACCATGAGCAAGTCTTTCACTCGCAATTGCGCGTGCACTTAGCCATGATACACCGATGCAGTGTATGCGCTGTAGCCGGGAGGGCCTCTGAGAACTGAGTTTGAAGAGGCGCTACAGAAATGGTTAAATAAAATAATTAATAAATGACAATGAGCAAATTGACAATGAGAAAATGACTCTGACAATAAGAAAATGACTCTGACAATGAGAAAATGACAGTGAAAAACTGGAAATCGCTTCACTGGATGGTCCTGGTGTCTGTGTTTCAGGTCAATAACTGCGAAACCGTGGGCGTGCATTCTGTACAAAAATAGTCAGCACTTCTCACGCCGGGCCGCCAGCAGCATTCTCCTTTAATACAGACATAGATCAATCGCTGAAAGTCACAACCATGCTTTTTCAATTGGTTATATACATTTTACATGCTTACCGTGTAGTCATCGATGGCCGTACAGTCTGTGCTCGTATGCTTTTGCTTTCAACATCCAGTGAAAAGGAAGGGAGGTAAACCTCGTCAATGATGATGTAGACAGTGACAACACTGCAGATACCCACGACCGTAAGGAAATTCCGCCACAAATACAGCCTCATTGTCTCGTCGCTTCAACGTCGGGCTACTTTGGACCTGGAAGCACAATCCGGAGTCACGAAATAAAGTATGCCCCGTATTAATCGTATCCACCAGATGAAAAGAAGTTGAAAAAAGCCACTTCTGCGTATATTTATTTTAAAAAATTAACTTCCATCTGTTTTGCTTTAACAATGACACTAGTAGGTATGTTTATTCCTACTAGATAATTTTGTTTGCTTTGGTTTTAAAGCACTTAGAACACTATATAGTCACTAAATAAAATCGAGCTGCCTTGCTCTGAACATTGCTTATGACACTTAAAATAATTAGAGTCACTTCAAATTTTGATTAGAACATAAATTTATCAAATATACGCATTTTTAAAAATAGGATAAATGTGTTATCCCTCCAACTACACCGGTATATTCCATCCGGGGTATAGATTAACTCAACACCGGGTAGCTTTAATGGGGTATAGAATACCCCTTGACACCGTCCTAACACTGTAAACCACTGCGAAAATTTACCACGCTGTTTATCCATGCTGTTTAATGTATTTATGATGAATATTAAAATTGGGGAGGGGCATAAGCATGGACGGTCCCACCACAAACATTAGGGGAGACCGACCCTCCCTGTTCCTCCTAAGTCTTCGCCCATGGATAACACACTGTCATGGAGAACAGCGGAGCTGAGTTCGGTTCCAGAAGTCCCCGTAAGATAGACGTGCTTTGTAGGCCAATAGTCGCTTCATTATCGCCGTGGTAATGAAGGCTGTCTGTTCTGTTATTAAACTTAGACTTGAACTTGAACTTGTTTATTGATCCCAAGAATATCAAACAGACAATAATATGCATTCATAATAGTACACAAAGTGATTAATTACAGTTAACAATTGCGATAGTGAAGCTTAATGTACAATCATTACTGTGAAATGTAGGGAGCAATAGGCTACCCGAAGGGAGTGATCCCACTACTGGAGCCTATTTACCAACGAAAAAGTCTTCATTATAATATGATAAATGATAGATCAGGAAACAGATAGAAATGGGAGTATTTTTGGAATCAATGAAATATTAGCAGTGGGATACCTTCCCTCTGCTCAACGTAAAAAATGGAAAAAATATAGATTAAAATGGGTTGTTCATTTTACATTTTTTAATGTGTGTGCACGGATTTGGGATTTAAAACGAGTGAGACTCCTGGATGCACGAATATTTTCCGACCGGTATATTATTCCATAAGAGAGGATCCTGATACTTGATAGAAAACTTTCTAGTGTTCGTTTTTGCAAAGACACTCGTGTATATTCTGTTATTTCTAATGCCTTTAGTATATAAGTTAGGTCTAAAATAGGATGAGAATGCAAGTGGAAGAAGGTTATTGTCATACTTAAATTAGTTTAGATTGATGTTAATTAAAATAACTGCGTAACTGTGTACTGTAATCAATTTCGGTCTGTCAACGGGATTGTTGAATAAACAAAAATTTTTTATTTCCTATAATATCTTATAAACACAAATGGTGACAATAGAAGTAAAAATAATTATACATGCACGTCACTAACACTCAAGTCCAGGGTCTAACCTTCCACAGTTGTAAATAGACGTAAGGGTCAGTAGTGTAGTCCTAAAAAATGAAGTGGGGGAACGCTCTTTATAATAATATTATTATTAGTAGTAGTATTACTATTATTATTCCATTATCCCTGGAAAAAAGTGGGGGAACGGCGTTCCCCGCGTCCCCCCCCCGACTACACCACTGGTAAGGGTGCGACAAATTGGTTGGCTCGTCCGTGGAGGATATTGAATTATAATTCTAGATTGTTATGCATGGGAATTTTAAATTTTAATAACGAGATTTTTATTGCAATTAGATAATATTTATAGTTTAGTACTCACGTGTAGTGTAGATCTTAGCGATATGCAGACCAATTTTCATAATATTAGCATAAATTCGTGACATAGTTTTGATTGAATAGCTAACGCTCATTGGTTGAGTATTAATTGATGACTGTCTGTCATTGGTCTGTAAAGAGGTCATGTTTAAGGCTGACGTCAGTCTTTGCGAATTTCATATTGCGTCACGAGAAAGTTTATAGCGCAGTTTTTACAGGCCTATGTTATTTTATTAAGTAAGTAAGTAAGTATGTGCTTTATTGAACCGCCTGCAAACGCACTGCGGGAATTAGCCTCGTAAGAATGGTTATCTATTTTAATAGTTAAATTAGCCTACAATCTAAACCGAGTTCAATTTTTATTTTAGGACAAAACAAGATAAAATTCGTCTTTGAAAAATTGAGCGATAATTTGTGGGCTTTAAACCATTCGCCAGGAAGATTTATTTCATTTCATTAGGCTATTCATCTTTTTAACTGATAACTTTGATAAGCCTAGTATGTCAATTATCTGTTGTCCTTTCTCGCAGAGCCCTTCGCTCTGCCTCTTACTAGCGGTAAGCTTTTGGTCCCGCGTGTTGAAACATCAACCTGTCAGCGTCGTGCTTTCTCAGTTGTAGGTCCTTCTGTCTGGAATAGTCTCCCGTTGCAGATGCGCTTGCTGCCTAGGGTCGACTCGTCAGTGTTCTACAAGCTCCTTAAAACTTTTTTGTTTCACCGTGGTTGGACTGGGAGCGCTTCTGAGTGGATTTCTTGAAGAGGCGCTATATAAATTCCTGAAATGAATGAATGAATGAATGAATGAATGAATGAATTGACTCGTTTGACATGAACACATTGGTGTCGTCAGCTAACCTAATGATAGGAAGCAGCAGGCCTAACGAAGTGGGGGGCTGAGTCTTGTGAGTGGAGGTCTTAGCCTACAGTCATAAGCCTGAGGTCTCAAGGGAAGGAGTTTCAAACCGCTCAGAGAAGCGAGGGGATAAAACCATCTGCTTCTAATGCTAGCTCCTTGTTGCACTCCGCCTTGTATATAGAGGTCACACCACTATTTTTACTTTCTAACTTAAAAACCGCCTTATTTAGGCCTAACCGTTGTTGGACTGGAAGCGCTTCTAAGTAGGCCTATATTACTTTGAAGGTGCGCTGCATAAAAAGTCAATAATAGTAGGCCTAATAATAATAAAAATGATCCAAACTGGACACAGAAAGCTTTGAGATGCAACATGTTAATTTAACTTCAACGGTGTGCAATTAAAAATCGAAAATACAAAAACCACTGTGAACACAAAAAATGTTGTTGCAATCCCATAAACGAACTTTGAATTGCTTACAAGTTACAACATAATATAAAAAAAACTGAGACGAAACGCAAAGATCAGAACACAAATCAGAACGTGCCTCGAGTGCATGGCTTAATAATCGGCAAGACTGTCTAGTGTGACTTCGATGGTAAGGGGTTCATCGTAAAGTCAACAACAGTGCTCACTCAAGTAAAATAACGTGGTGTTAGATGCTTGCTTACCCATCATCCTACCTATACATGTAGATGCCAAAATCACTAAAAAATCTTTAAAACCGAGGGGCTGAAAGCCTGAAACCCATTAATTGTAATTGTAGCCGAATTGTAGCCTAATTGTAATTGTAATTGTAATTATTGAACATTTATATAGGGCCGCTCATAGATTAAGTAGCAAAATAATTTGTGGGCTTTAAGCCATTCGCCAGGAAGATTTATTTCATTTCATTATTATTATTTTCTGCTTAGTGGTTTTACCCTGCGTCGAAATCATTTCTCCTTGCCTCCTTTCTTATTTCCTGCACTGCTTGAGAAATAATTTGGCACTAGAGATTAGAGATGGCGTATACCCCGATGTTCAGTTGAAATGGAATGTTGTACGGTCGGCTGCAACGTTGCAGTTGCCTTTGCGAGAAACACAGAGTGCAAGTAATATTGTTCATCCATAAGACGCCTTTTAAAATGTTGTCTATTGTACAGAGGCGCATCGTAGCCTAAATAAGTTAGTCTCACATTAACTCCGTGAGCAAGTTCACCCAGACAAATATAGAAACTGCATCCACTGCGGTGAGGTTGTCACTTAGACTCTATCTCACTCTGTCTGTCTGTCTCCGTCTCTCTCTGTTTCTCTCTGTGTGTTTTTCTCTGTCTGTCTCTGTCTCTGTCTCTGTCTCTGTCTCTGCCTCTCTCTCTCTCTCTCTCTCTCTCTCTCTCTCTCTCTCTCTCTCTCTCTCTCTCTCTCTCTCTCTCTCTCTCTCTCTCTCTCTCTCTCTCTCTCTCTCTCTCTCTCTCTCTCTTTTTCTCCCTCTATGTCTAGTAGATGTCTTTTTAATTTTCTGGATGTCTTTTATTATTTCCTGAGGGGGGGTGCTCGGGGGTACAGTGGATAGCGCGCTGGACTGTCAACCAAGAGGTCTTTTATTATTTCCTTCCTAATTCATCATCTTCGCCTTTGGGGGTCTTTTATTACAGAAGGTATAGACCAGTTAAATTCCTCTCGATCAACAGGAAAACCCTAGCGTACATTCTTAGTAATGTAAATAAGCAGCTGTCGAATTCACTGCTGTTATAGCTGACCTGCGTGTCGTACTATATATTTCGGATAAACTGTAGTCCTACCTGTAGGCTAACGGTGTTTCAGATTGAGAATTAAACGAAGAATTAATTTTCAAAACATCGACTCACGCTCATTGTTCAATCAGCTATAACAGCAGGTGTTGACACGCATGGCCAGCTAGCATTCGCTCGCAGCGTTGGCCTAACAAAGCAGCAGAATCCGTCCCGTGACAACAAAATTGGTCACGGCCGTGACAAGATTTTCTTCGGTCACAAATTCACGTGACTGAAGAACATTCTCGATCATTCTCGAAGCTGATGCCACGTGTACATTCACCATTGGCTACTGAGGTGGCTGCAGCCGTAGGCTTAAAACGGATGTAAACAATGCACGCTGAGTATGGTGCGTCATGGGATAAAACGGCTTGCTATTAATAGATCAAGCGTTCGAGAATATTTCGTCATTTGATGCGCAACGCATCCAGTCAAACAGATCTGATTGTATCCAATGCAATTTGAACAAACAAACGTCCTTAGCCACACGCGCGCGCATGAGCTGGGCAGCAGAAATAACACCACACAGCTGGCACAGAATGGAAGATTTCTCTGCGGTACATGTCAATCAACGATTAGCATAATATATTCCCGTGTTGGGGATCAGCTCAAAATAAACTTCAACGACGGGATCGGTTCAAAATGTTTTCGTGATTCCGTGATTAGTGTTTCCGTGTTTTCGTGTTTCGTAGGCCTATATATATGCAAGAGCAATGTTTTCGTCTATATAAAATAATAGGCTATAGCTTCGAAAAACGATCGTATTAATGGAACTCGTTTAACATACAACCTGTAGCCTGTAGGCCTATCCTACGATCTTCCATGCATAGTTTAGAGTTTTCGGAAATGACCACAACAGCAGCGAAACGAATAAGCTTACAAGAATACTTAACTAAACTTAGGTCATGTTAAATGTTAGCTGAAGTAAAACAACTGGAGTTTTAGCCGAGAAACAAAATCAACAAGCAACACGACGTTTGCAAAAACTTGACAACGCCCCTAGGCTTAGGTCTATATAGATAGGCTACAACAGAAGCCAGTTCTGCTTCGCACTTAGTCAAGCATATCGCTGGCGATCCGTAGAGAATTCTCCGTTAAAAATTATCCTCCCATCATGTAATAATATTAATAAATATTAAATGACAAGCAAACAGACCTCTTAAAATTTTTGTCTAATACTTGCATATCGCTGGCGATCCGTAGAAAATTCTCCGTTAAAAATTATCCTCCCATCATGTAATAATATTAATAAATATTAAATGACAAGCAAACAGACCTCTTAAAATTTTTGTCTAATACTTGCATATCGCTGGCGATCCGTAGAAAATTCTCCGTTAAAAATTATCCCCCATCGTGTAACAATAAATAAATATTTATTAAATGACAAGCAAGCAGACTTCTTAAAGTTTTTGTCTTATACTTGCATATCGCTGGCGATCCGTAGAGAATTCTCCGTTAAAAATTATCCCCCATCATGTAACAATAAATAAATATTTATTAAATGACAAGCAAGCAGACTTCTTATAGTTTTTGTCTTATACTTGCATATCGCTGGCGATCCGTAGAGAATTCTCCGTTAAAAATTATACCCCATCATGTAACAATAAATAAATATTTATTAAATGACAAGCAAGCAGACTTCTTATAGTTTTTGTCTTATACTTGCATATCGCTGGCGATCCGTAGAGAATTCTCCGTTAAAAATTATACCCCATCATGTAACAATAAATAAATATTTATTAAATGACAAGCAAGCAGACCTCTTATAGTTTTTGTCTAATAGGCTACTTGACAAGTCTTTATTATGAAGGCTTCTAAAATTAAGCCATAAGTCAGTTAAATCAGTTAAATTCACAATGATATCAAGTCTTTATTATTAACCCATGAATTGAATGAATCATCATAGCCTAACCATTTAACCAAAGACCGATTTCCTCTTTTTCTTATAATCTTTTCTATTTTAAATGTATCTTGCGTTGTCGATTGTAACTCAGCTTCATAAAATGTCCCTTTTATTTCTTCTCCATGATAGTCAGATATTTTATAGGTTATAGGATCTGTGTATTGGATTTGTGTTATTGTAAAAACTTCCTGTGTCCAACGATTTGTGTAGCCTTTCTCGAATGTCTTTTTCTTCTTAGAAATTCTTACTCTATCTCCGACTGAAAATTTAGGTTTGACAGTTTCAGGTACAGAGTCACCATATAAATTCATCCACACAACCCACTCGTTTGCTTTGATGCTCGCTTTAACAGGAGTCATTTTAATGGAAGAATGTCTTGTGTTGTTGTATAAATTAACCATATTATCTAAAACATCGATATATCTCTGAGTTGAATTTGCTGTAAAATATTTAAACATCTTCTCTTTTACTGTTCTATTAAATCTTTCTACGATACAAGATTTCTCTTCGTTCTCAGTTGAGTACAACTGCATACCTAGTGATTTTACCTGTTTATTATAGAATTCTGTTCCCTTATCGACCCAAAGTTTTTCACCCCTTCTTTTGCTCGTATTAAATATTTTAACGAAAGCATCTGCCACAGATTCTCCACGCTTATCTTTTATCGGAACAACCCATCCATATTTGGAAAATATATCGATGACGCTTAACAAATATTTCACACCAGAATTAAATTTAGCATAAGCCTGCATGTCAATCAAGTCAGCCGCCCAAACTTTGTCCACTCCCTGAACATAAACAACTCGCTTCCTGAACTTCCTGACTATAGGTTTATGTAATTCGTCAGCAAGCTGGTCTGTCCATCTCAGAGCTTTTTTTTCAACCCCATTCCAAAATGGGTTTTCGTTGATAAAATTGGTTTAACTATAGATCTTTCAATTCGTTCGCGGAAAGTAGGATTAGATATATTATTTAATTCATCTATCATAGCTCTGTCAGCGACGTTTCTCCCTGCTGTATCAGTATGTTTAGCATAAGCCATGTCATGGCGATAGGCTGCTGCATCAACCCTATCTACTGGTTTACTCCAGTCTTTTGGCGTCCCATCACTATTCAATCGCAAATCCAATCGAGTTCCTGGACCCGTGAAAGAATGTCCTGGAAGATGCATTTCACCCGGGTACTTTGCCCATGGAAGTTTAATATTAGAAGTAGCAGAATTGAGAGCTGAGACTAAATCACCACCTTGTACAGTAGTAGACATTTTAGTAAACTGAGTTTTTCTAGCGCCACATTCAACGCATATACCTCTAATCATAGGTCTGCCATTCTTACTGACAACTCGTTGAATATCTTGGGATTGAGTTTGTCGCTTACATTTTACGCAATACGAGCTGTGCTCCATTTTAATATAATATAATTAAAATGGAAGTCCAAGACCTATCGTGGAATGAAGAATCAAGTAAACGCTTTAACAGTCCTCTCCTACCAAGAAGCATCAGAGGTTTGATCGTCGGTAAGTCTCAATGCGGCAAGACAATATTACTACTTAATTTATTACTGAGACCTGGTTGGTTAGACTACGATAACCTGCAGATCTTTGGCAAAAGTTTATTTCAAGCAGAATACAAGATCCTTAAGAAAGCATTCGAAGAGAAATTACCAAAGGAAGCAATTATAAGACTTTTTGATAATCGCGATGAGATAATGAAATTAAATGTATCACCGACTGCAGTTGTCGAGGAGATGTCTAAAAACATGGAAAATAAATCCGATATTGACTGCAAGTTCTTTGAAACCTCTGAAGATGTTCCAGATCCACGAGACTTAAGTCGAGATAAGAAGAATCTCATGATTTTTGATGATTTACAGTTAGAGCGACAAAATAAATGCGAATCGTATTATATAAGAGGTAGGCATAGTAATGTAGACTGCTTTTACCTAGCACAAAATTATTTCAAGCTGCCTAGACAAACTATAAGAGAGAATGCTAACTTTATATGTCTATTCCCTCAAGACCTAAAAAATATTAATCATATCTACAGCGATCATATAGGCGTAGATGATATGACTATTGAAGAATTTCGAAAACTATGCAAAACTGCGTGGGATGAAACGCATGGTTTTGTGGTTATAGACCTTACTAGTAAAACAAATAAGGGCAGGTACAGATCTGGATTAGATACATTTTACATTAAATAAAAGCAATAATAAAATGATAACAAAATTTAAGATTTTATATTCTAGGTTTAAAAATAGCTATCTAAAATGGAAACCCTTCTTGACGAAATTTTATCTAATACTCAAACGATTGCACGCAACACAGAGGCTAAAGAATCCTTTTGCATTTTGTTGAGCGAAAGGAGCACACGAATTCGAACGAAATTTAATCCACTAATCGAACTGGATAAAAGTAAAAAATATGAAATGGCCCTTGTTAATCTTGAAACGTACTACAGTTTTCCTAATATAGACGAAACAAATAATAAATTCGTATATTCGTCAGATAACGGTGTAACGTGGAAAGATTTAGACATTCCAACCGGTTGCTATGAAATCGATGACTTAAACGAATACATACAGAGAATTTTAAAGGAAGAAGGTCATGGTCAATGTATAAAGTTGCGACCAAATAACAATACTTTGAAGGCTGTTTTGGAAATTGATGAGAACTATAAAATTGATTTTAGAGTACCAAATTCAATTAGCACCGTTCTAGGATTTCAGAGTCGTGTATACTCCGAAGGATATAACGAATCCGAGCACATAGTCGAAGTAAACAGCGTGAATAGTTTACGAGTTACGAGTGATATAATAGGATCATCGTATGCTAACGGAACTACGGAGAACATAATTTATTCTTTCTTTCCATCGGTCGGGCCTGGTTACAAGATAATCGAATCTCCTCACAATCTCGTATATCTTCCAATAACGCTATACTCTATTTCATCGATGGAAACAAAACTAATAGACCAAAATGGAAAACTAATTAATTTAAGAGGTGAGGAATTGTCGATACGATTTCACATAAGAGAGGTTTAATTTAAAGTTTATATTTAATATAAGATGAGCGCTTACGCTAAGGTCAAAGTTAATATTTCTGAAGGGCAAAAAGAGAAGATTAAACGAGCTGCTCAAGTAGGAACTGGAGTGAGTATAAGACTTTCTCATGGAGACATAACTGGTGAGCATGTATTAGCTCTAAACCAGAGGCAAATCAACAAGTTAACTAAAGCGTATCAGAATGGAACTGGAGTGACAATTAAAATGGGTAAAAAGCAATTAGAAAACAATGCGAGAGTCGAAGGCGGATTTATTGGCGCTATTCTACCGTTCTTAGCAACAGCTGGAAAGTTTCTACTGTCTAGTGTTCTCCCGAGTTTAGCCACAGGAGCCTTAACAGGATTGGGTTCTGCAGCTGGTTCCAAAATTGTCGATAAAATTAGTGGATCTTCGATCTCACACCCGATAAGTGGATCAGGCGTGCTCTACGTAAAGAAAGGAGGAATATGCTGTAAGATAAGACCTGCTGGGGAAGGTCTTTTTCTATCTCCGTGGAAAAAGGGTACTTCAATAACGGGTTCTGGTTTGTTTATGAAAAGAGGAGCAGGATATATCAGCGGTGAAGGTCTTATACTTGGTCCCAATTCACCATTTAAAAATATTCCTATTCTTGGAATGTTACTTTAAACAATCTCTTATATAAATGTCTGGATACGGTCACCCAATACACAAATTTATCACCAAACGGAAGCCTCATGTGAGTACAATAATTTGGTTGCCTAAAGTGGTCACTCATGCTCCTGCAAGACAACGAGCAGGCGACAGATATGAGATTTTTGCTCAGCAAGCGATAACGATTGAACCAAAGACAAATATTACAGTAGAAGTAGGCCTTGGAGTCCGAATGACCAGTGGAATGTGTCTAGTCTCTCTTAGACAGAAGTTGAAACAACTCAGACTGAGTCTTCAAGATGGTACTGTCCTAGAGGACGCAGAGGATATAATAATTACAATACAAAACAACTCCGATTCACCAGTTACTATAAACGAAAAAGACTCCATATGTTATGTTAATTACTACGATGCATAACGTGTCGTTTTACGTTATGTTTTACGTTATGTTTTACGTTTACGTTTTACGTTACGTTTTAAACATTATACTTATAATAAAAAATGTCGCTACTGAAAATTAGCGATCCTGCAAAAAGAGATTTTATTATCGAAGAGTTTTTAAAAACGAAAAAAAATATTAAACAAAACTTTCTTTCAGAGAGAATAGACGATCTTGGACTTCAACGAGAATTAACGAAAATCTACAAACCAATAGTCGACTCTCAATCAGCAATTTCAAAAGAACAAAACGCTTTGCTGTCGACAATAAAAGATAACTCTGCAGCAACATCACTCGCTCTAAAATCACTTCCAGATTCGTTGAAAACTATTCAATTTCCCCAGTATCCGTCTATAGAGGCGTACGATGACGATGACCCAGTAGAAGACATTAGAAGGTTAGAATTAGGAAATATTGCAGTTGAATACCTTAAAAAATATGCTTCTGATAAAAGACTTGTGGATACAACATTCGGATTAAGATCAAGAGATGGAAAATTCTACATCGGTGACAGCGAAGCCTCAATCCAAGGAAATGATATTACAGTTGGAACCACAACTTATCAAGGAACTCCAGGATTATGGAAATTGTTAACGTTAGCTAGTCCAAACAGTTCAATTTATGATAATCGTGATCTCGAAGAATACGCCGAGATTCTAATTAAAACGAATGCCATGAGTCAGCCAAATAAACCAAACAAACCTAAATCGTCTAGAAGTGTAAAATATGCAAAGATAATAAAACCCATATGAGACGATTACATGAAGTTAAGAGGTAAAACAGGAAGCGGAATAATTACCATTCCTTCAGATCCTAACGAATTAGTAAAACAACTCGAGTTGCGAATATATAGCTACAAAGCGGGAAATACGGGTGTAAGAAATGAAATTGTAGGTATGACGGATGAGTTACTAAGACAAAGAGTGATAACCAAAGATGAATATAAAAAATTGATGATCTAATTTAAAAATTGATGATCTAATTTAAAAATTGATGATATAGAAATGCTGGTCGTTGCGAGAAGAAGTTATAAAAAAGTACACGTTGTCGGTGGAGCAGGAATATTCGATTCCATTGCAGGATTTCTCAAGAGACTACTAACTTCGAATGCAGCCAAACAAATTGCGAGCACAGCTGTCAAAGAGATTGGGGGTGTTGCTAAGGATAAGGCGATCGACGTTGGAAAACGATTACTCAATAAGATACTCCCTAAAGCTCCCGTTCAGCAGCCGATAACTCAGGAAACTAAAGTCATTCTAGCTAGATTACTAGGATCGAATCCAGAAATGACGGGAGGAGCTATTAGAATTCAAGATCTCGTAAAACGCTTAAACGGAGGTGGTTTGAAAATGGCAGTTTAAATTTATTTTGCTTAAGTTTATTTTCTTATTTAGGTCTAAAAATTTATTTTCTTATTTAAAAATATATGTATAATAAAATGCAATCCGATATTCTAAGATTCACAGAGCAACCATTGATCGATGAAGGTATCGAGCGATACGAATGGCACGAGTACGAACCTGTAGCGAGAACTAACCTTAACAGTTCTGGGGAAATTAGAATAAATATTGAATTACAAGACTTATACAGTCACCCAGCAGAGTCATATCTGCAATTCGAAGGAAGACTAATTAAAGCCGATGACACCGCATACGTTAATGCCGATTTAGTCGCTCTTACGAATAATGGGCTTATGTATCTATTCAGTCAAATATCCTATCAGTTATCTAATCAAGAAATCGAAACGCTATTTCATCCGGGTCAAGCTACAACGATGCTCGGTTTACTTACGTATCCAAACGATTTTCAGCTGACTCAAGGCTTAAATCAGCTGTGGTATAAAGACACTGCAGCGACTGCTGTTATTGCGGACAACCCCGGATTTGCCACTAGGCAAAGCTTTCTCATTCGCAAACCAAACACTAAAGGAATGTTCAGCTTTATTGTTCCGTTGAAGCATATTTTCGGGTTTTGCGATGATTACGACAAGATTATTTACGGCTTCAAACAGACGCTGACTTTAGTTCGTAAAGCGGACGATGATGCCATATTCCGAGATAACGCTGCAGCTGCTGGAAAAGTTGCGATAAACAAAATTTCATGGTTTATTCCACACGTTATTCCTTCTGATATGGAACGAATGCAGTTGTATAAGACGATTGAATCGAAATTAACGTTGCCAGTTGCGTATAGAGCTCGTCAATGCGACACGATAACAGTTCCTCAATCGACAAGTTTTAGTTGGCGTTTGAGCGTTAAAACATCACCGGAGAAACCTAGATATATCATCGTAGGATTTCAGACGGACCGTAGCGGTAATCAGGAAAGTAATCCGTCGCTATTTAATCACTGCGATCTCAAGAACATTTATGTGATGATGAACCAGGAAAGATATCCAGCTGTCGACCATAACCTGTCGTTTCCTAATCAACAATTCTCCAGAGCGTACAGAGACGCGTCCTCCTTTAGTCAAAAGTTTTATGGTATGGATAAGTTGATTACGCAAGGAAATATAACACCTGTAGATTATAAAGAATTATATCCGTTGTTCGTGTTCGATGTAAGCAAACAATCCGAGCGTTTGAAATCGTCAGTCGTTGATATACAGATTAAGGCTCTTTTCAATGCAGCAGTGCCAGCCGACACAGAAGCGTATGCTGTCGTAATTTCAGATAGGTTGCTGCAGTTCCAATCGGATGGGCAGAAAATGAGTGTAGTGTATGGAAAATTGATTTAAAGAATACTTATATATTATGAAGCTACCAGAGCTTAGAATGTTGGCCAAGCATAACAATGTTACAGGCACTTCACATCTCAACAAACCTCAAATGATAGCTGTATTGATTGAAAAGAATATTCTTCCGACGGACTACAAGTCTGTGTCATATCGACATGACACGCTGGGTAGTATCAGGAAACAACCGAGAAGAGTAGATATTATAGATCGAGAGACTGGCGTTGTTACCTCGTATCCATCGATGTATAAAGCTGCTAAGGCGTATGGTCAGAGTGCTGGCATAATAGCTTATCATAATGGAAATGTCTGGAGAGATAGATACGAAATTAAAGTGTATGAGAGATAGAATGATATGAAATTAAAGTGGATCTTCGATCTCACAGATAAGTGGATCTTCGATCTCACAGATAATGTATTAATATTTTTGCGTGGTAAAAATAAAATGGATTTAAAGAAAAGTAGTTTAAGAAACATGAACCATGTTGAACACTTGCTCGACTCATCGGTTCCTGACATTAAGGTTCCTACGCTTACACCCACACCTGGTAAGTACAAACCAGTAGCGCCTAAGAGAAAATACAAAAATAGGGTTAGATCCAAATTAAATGATTTTGCGGATTGGCTACTTAGTTATGTGCCTGAACGAGACACTAAAGTCGTAAATGAAAAACTCGAATCGTTGAAGTCAACTGTTTCCAGGATATTTGATAAAATTAAAATTCTAGAAACGGCGTCGGCTATTAAAGGATTCACGAAGCAGTATAGAATAGATGGAATTAATGGAATGGATGCCTCGTCGTTTCTTAATTTCGTCAGACCGCAGGTAGTAAATCTGTTATCGAGTAATCGCCAAACAAAGGTTAATCTAGTTCTTACTTGTACTATGGAACGAGTAGATATGAAATCTGGAATAGTGACTTCTGAGGATATACCATTCGTTTCCAGGGCAGAAGTTATTTTAGAAGCAACCGACTTGAATGAAATATACAGCAGAAAGAAGGATAAAATCATGGAGTCTATTGCTAGTTTTCAGATGCAAGGAAGTAATTGGAGATTTAAAGCTGTTGTAAAATTAGATATAAATACAGTAAAATATACCCCCTTAAGAGGTAGTTCTTACATTCCACTTCCCAGCTTCTTAGCTAATAAAAAGGCTATTATAAATATGAAAAACGACGACGAAGAATGTTTCAAATGGTGTATCACTAGAGCTTTGAATCCGGTTGTGAAAAATCCGGAAAAAATAACGAAAGCTTTGAAAGAACAATCGAAAAAACTTAATTGGAGTGGTATTGAGTTTCCAGTTGCTGTTGATGCTAATATGATAGGTAAATTCGAGAGAAATAACAATATTAATGTTAATGTATTCGGTTATGAAAAAGAAGTATACCCGCTTTATCTGTCTAAGTGTGAAAGTAGTATTGATCTTTTGCTTATATCTGATGGAGAAAAAAACATTATTGCTGGATCAAGAATTTTAACAGATTGATGAGATTTCGGACTAATTCGATGTATTATTGTAAAAGGTGTATGAATGGTTTCACAACGACAGGAGCGCTTAAAAACCATAATGAGTACTGCAAACTCCATAACGCACAAAAAATAGAAATGCCACCACCAGGAACTATGCTAAGTTTTAAAAATTATAACAATTCTATGAGGGTTCCGTTTATAGTCTACGCAGATTTCGAATCTTTTGTGAAGCCAATAGACACTTGTCAACCAAATCCAGAGTTGTCGTACACTAATAAATATCAAAAGCATACTCCTAGCTCCTTTTGTTACCACATAAAATGTTTCGACGATAGTGTATATTCTCAAGATCCTGTGACGTTTACAGCTGAAAGCGAAGATGATGATGTTGGTCAAATATTTGTAGATAAACTAGAAGAGAATATAAAACAAATATATAATCAATTTAAATTTCCTAAGAAGATGATATTTACAGAAGAGGACAAGAAGTGTTTTGATGGAGCTACTATATGTCATATCTGTGAAAAAACGTTGGGCGAAGACCGAGTGAGAGATCACTGTCATCTTAGCGGTAAATTTCGAGGGGCTGCTCATAACATTTGTAATTTAGACTATAAAGTCCCCAAGTTTTTCCCTGTAGTGTTTCATAATCTTTCCGGGTACGATTGTCATCTGTTCATTAAGAAACTGAGAGGTAATAATGGAGAGAAAATTAATTGCATACCTAACAACGAGGAAAAGTATATATCGTTTAGCAGAGAGGTCGTTGTTGATAAGTTTGTAAATAAAGAGGGAAAAGAGATTACCGTCAAGCGACAACTGCGTTTTATCGACAGTTTTAAATTTATGGCTTCTAGTCTTGATGCTTTATCGAGGAACCTAAGCAAAGACCAGTGTAAAAATATTGGGAAACGATATACTGGAAAGAAGCTCGATCTTTTGCTGAGAAAAGGCATATATCCTTATGACTACGTCGATTCATTTACTACCTTTAATGAAACCGAACTACCACCAAAATCCGCTTTCTATTCTAAGCTAAATGATTCGAATATTAGCGATGAAGACTACGAGCATGCACAAACGGTATGGAAAGAATTTGGATGTAAAACATTCAGAGAGTATCACGATTTATACAACGTTTCGGATGTTTTGCTACTTGCCGATGTTTTCGAAAACTTTAGAGATGTGTGTATGAAGTACTATACGCTTGACCCTGCATGGTTTTTTACATCTCCTGGTTTAGCTTGGGATGCCGCTTTAAAATTGACAGGCGTGAAATTGGAGTTATTGAGTGATTACGATATGATTCTGATGATTAAGCAAGGGATGAGAGGAGGAGTGAGCACAATATCAAATCGTTACGGGAAAGCGAATAATAAATATATGAGCGATTTCAATAGCAACGAAAATTCTACATTTATCACTTACCTTGATGCGAATAATCTATATGGATGGGCTATGATCAAAAATTTACCTACTCACGGGTTCAAATGGATGAACGAAGATGAATTAAAAAATTGGAGAAGTATTCCATGCATATTGGAAGTTGATTTGGAATATCCTAAAGAGTTACACGACCTGCATAACGATTTTCCGTTAGCCCCCGAAAGCATTGAGATTAACAAAGTCAAAAAGTTAATTCCAAACTTAAACGATAAAAAGAAGTATGTGCTGCACTACGATAATCTGAAGCTGTATGAGAGCTTGGGTTTGAAAATAACAAAAGTGCATAGAGGTGTACTATTCGAAGAAAGTGATTGGTTGAAAAAGTATATCGATTTAAATACAGCTCTTAGAACGAAAGCTACTAATGACTTTGAGAAAGACTTTTTCAAATTAATGAATAACAGTGTCTTTGGAAAAACTTGTGAGAACATTGAAAATCGTGTTGATGTAGAGTTAGTGTGTCAAGAGGAGAGGGCTATTGAACTAGCCGCTAAACCTAATTATGAGAGATGTACTATTTTCGATGAAAATCTAATAGCCGTTCACATGAAAAAAACTAAATTGTACTATAATAAACCTATATATCTTGGCATGTGTATATTAGACTTGAGCAAAACGCTGATGTATGAATTTCATTACAATTACATCAAGGATAAATACGGAAATAGAGCTAAATTATTATTTACCGATACAGATTCTTTGACATACGAAATTAAAACTGAAGACTTTTACTCAGATATCTCAGAAGATATTAAAGCTCGATTCGACACGAGTGAATACCCGAAAGATCATCCGTCTGGTATTGAGATTGGAGTAAATAAAAAAGTTATTGGAATGTTCAAGGATGAAACTAGTGGGAAACAGATAAAAGAATTTATCGGGTTGCGAGCAAAGTTGTATTCTTATAAGATGGCTGCTGGAGATGAGCATAAAAGGTGTAAAGGTATTAAGAAGAATGTTGTCCAGAAAACTATCACTCACGAAGATTATAGAGACTGCTTATTTACCAAAAAAGAACAACAACGAACGATGAATGTTATTAGATCTTATCATCACGATATTTATACGGAAGAAATTAATAAAGTTGCATTATCTGCAGATGACGATAAACGGGTAATAATGGAGGATGGAATTAGTACGTTATCTTATGGTCATTACTCGTTGAAAATTTTTAATTAATGTTTATATTAAATAAATGAGCGTCAAACAAATCGATGTTTGTGGAGTAGTGCTACCGAATATTGCTTTATCGAATGTGGATCTAATCGAAGCGGCTAAGAAGCTAAATATTCCGAATTTTAGGGGTGTGTTCTTACGAGACGAGCTACCGAAGAAACCTAGACGGAATGAATGTGGAATATTGAATCTAGATGGTTCTAATGGGGTGGGCTCGCACTGGTGCTCTTTCTTAAAGAGCGGTAATGAGAAAATATATTTCGATAGTTACGGCCTTCCTCCCCCTCTAGAACTGATAAAGTATTTACGCCGTCCAGTGTTATATAACAGCGAGCGAATACAACCCGATAACGAAGTGTTTTGTGGTCATTTATGTTTGTATGTGACGAAGATGGTGGGTGATGGAATGAATTTCCAAGAAGTTATAAACGGCTTGCATTAAAAATTATTATATATAAATATATATATAAAATGCCCGTCGATAAATTTGGTCGCACCGCTGCTGGAGGAACATCACGAAGAGTAATCGCTGGAGGTGTTACTCTTAGCCAAGTAAATGCTAATTTTCTTCGATTGGATGGGGCAAATCTGCCGACTGGAAATCTAAATATGAATGGATGTGTGATAAAAGGTCTCCCAGTAACGAATACTTCGACTGCCGGAATGGATGAAGCTTTAAGTAGGGGGCAAGCCATTGATTTGATAACGAATCACAACGATTCTCCGTCCAACGATAATCATTTGACGAATAAGAAATACGTTGATGAACAAGTTACAAAGTACGTCGATAAATCTCTGAAAAAGTGCCATGTTGGATATATTCCTCCCTTGGAAGCTGATGTAAGTGTGACAGGATTCGTTGCTAGTGCCAGTGAGTGTTTATCCGGAAGCAAAGCCTACCATGCTTTCACTAATCTCAAGGACGATGTTAACACAGCTTGGAATTCAGGTCAAGTAATGGCTTGGTTACAAATTAAATGTCCTGAGCCAGTTAAAATTTGGAGAATTGCGATGAAAACCATATCTGTATCTTATTTCGATTTTGACGCTAGCAATGATGGAGTAGTGTTTGAAAAATTACCCATATTCCCTTCTTCAACGAATTCACCGGCTGTTCCGAGATTTTGTAATATTACTAGACCTATGGGTGCGTATCAATATTACAGAGTTACATCAACGCAAGTGGATGATTTTTCTCCACGAGGGATTCAGGTAATGCAATTATATGTATACGATGACTAATCTGCATTAAAAATTATTATTATATATAAAATGCCTGTCGATAAATTCGGTCACACCGATGTTGGTTCATCACAAAGAGTAATCGCTGGAGGTGTCACTCTTAGTCAAGTAAATGCTAGTTTTCTTCGATTGGATGGAGCAAACATCGCGACTGGAAATTTAAAAATGGGTGGTCACAAAATTAAAGGACTACCAACAACGAAACCTTTGACAGCAGCAATGGATGAGGCTTTAAGTTGGGGTCAAGCCATTGATTTGATAACGAATCACGACGATTCTCCGTCCAACGATAATCATTTGACGAATAAGAAATACGTTAATGAACAAGTTGCATCGAAGGTGGCTAAGACTGGTGATACAATGACTGGTGATCTATTCTTAAACGTTGGCTCCGATCGTCTGCGTTCAATGGGTTGTAAGGACTTGAGAGGAGATAATAAAGAATTCACTATTTTCTTAGGTAGTATACGAAATAAACTACAATGTTCGTTAAACAATCCTATTACATTACAATCGATGGATGGATTTCGTTTTAGAATAAACAATGAAATCATGTTAGAGATGGTTAAGTCACTCGATGGCACTCCTCCGTCTAAAATAAATGTGTATAAGTCCATCTTTATGCATGATGCTTACATTACAGGGCTACACGAACCCAACAGCGTCAGCGATGCAGCTACGAAGCAGTATGTAGATTCTATCTCAATCGGTCCCGCGCTTAGCATTCATTCTTTAACTTGGCAATTCTTAATCGCTAAAACTCACACAAGAGTTACTTTCGATAGTGTAAGATTCAAAACCGATGGTGTTATAAGTGCGGGAATGACCCGTTTCACTCCCGGTAAAGCCGGATACTATTTCGTTTCGACGTACATAGAATTTGGTAACAGTAGTACCGCTCCTGGTAACGTCTACCTGTATAGAAATGGGGCGAATTACATGCAAATTGCGGGCGGAGGGGGAACGGGAGCTGCGTTTAACAATTCAACCGGTAGTTGCATAATTTTCGTAACCAATACCGATTTTCTCGAGATATTCGCTTATTCGCACATCGCACTAAATATATTAGCTAGAGACTTTTCGGCAGTATTCTTACGACCTTAATTTCCTTGCTGATCGAAATAATAAAAGGAGCTGGATGAGAGATGTGAGAGTTGAAATGATGAGAGATGTGAACAGGAATCAGTAAATAATAAAAGACCCCCAAAGGAGAAGAGGAGGAAATAATAAAAGACCTCTTGGTTGACAGTTCAGCGCGCTAACCACTGTACTACCGAGCACCCCCCTCAGGAAATAATAAAAGACATCCAGAAAATTAAAAAGACATCTACTATGTCTCTTTTTCTCCCTCTATGTCTCTGTCTCTGTCTGTCTCTGTCTGTCTGTCTGTCTGTCTCTCTCTCTCTCTCTCTCTCTCTCTCTCTCTCTCTCTCTCTCTCTCTATTTTATCTCTTGCCTCACTTCAAGACCCATAATATATTAATTTTTTAGCCCAATCCACAGCTTCAAACCTATGAGAACCATTGAGGCCCGAGTCCAGTATCAATGCACATCTAAACCCCATGGATGACACAATCACCCGTCATCACCCCGCGATGGTGCAGTGAACAATAACGAGTACACAATCATCAGATCAGTAGTGCTGTGTTGACAAAATAAACGTTCGCACAGCAAGGCAGCTTTGTTCCCGTATGTGCCGACTTTTAGTGTCCTGTTGGAGTGGGAAGATAGTGCCACGTCTTGAAGCCGAGCTTATCCAGTCCTCGTAAGATGTTCCAGTAGTAGGCGTAGTTCCGTACGCTGCTGATCTTTCCCTCGTGAACCTCCATCGTGTGGAATTCCACCATCAATTGTTTGACCTTTCGCAGGCTTCCATCGCGAAGGATCGCTTCGAAAGATTCCCATTCGGAATATTCAATGTCGATTTTGAGTATGTCGACTGTTCTCTGCAAGAGAAAAAAATCTGCTATTATCCCTTATGATTCATTCGTTATAGCAACTGTGCTGTGAAGTCTTTGTACTGGCTTCCTGTTCATTAAAGCATACAGGCTTCAATAATTGTGGCGAATTATTTATTAAACGTTTAATGAATCCTGGTAATGGACATCCCTTAATGATCTTAAGACAAAACTTTTGAATCTGCTGGTAGACTATGAAAGGTTACCTCTCTATCATAGCGTACGCTTTGATATTTTGAATGTTGAACTCAGTGTGCCATTGGGTTGGTGCCTTAGACATTTGACAGCAACGTAACAGCTGCTACTAATTCCAATTACAAATCAGGAACCTACTCTTGTAAATATCCTGGATGGGAATTCCTTGACCGGGTTCTTCGTTTGGGAGGGAGCCTGCCATCTGTGGACTTCCTGGTTAAGCTTACCTGATAATGTTTACAAACTATTAAACGCCTGCAATTATCCTACTTTATATCGTTTGGGATGGTGTGGAGGCAAATGCAGGTCTGAGTGGTTTTTCTCTCTATGCTATAATTATTATTTATATCGCAGTCTCATTTGCAGAGTGATGCGAAACAAAACTCTGAAGAGAATAATTCATCATGTACATCTCTCGTTTATCCCAGTCCATCATCTTCTCTTAACCTGGATTCAACCGTCGGCGCCGAGGCTTTGCTCTACAAGTGTGAGGGAGCACACCTGCGGGGACTCTGCTGGTTGTATGTATGCAGTGGGCCTACATCATTTTCAACAGATAGTTATTCGTCCTTGCATGTTGAACTTATCAACATTGCTTATTGTTGTCTTGGAAACGCTATTCTAATCTAATATCTAATCTAGTAAAACATTTGTAAAGCGCTTCTCTCAGCAGAGCTATATTCATAAGCGCTTTCAGCGTGACAGACCCATGAAAAGAGAAATTCTTAAAGCAGCGCAAAGATACAGGTGAATTTCCTACCAGAATCCTGCCACGAATTCCAGATGGAAGGTGATTCCAAACTAAAGGACCAACAATAGCAGAAGCCCGATGCTGGGTTAATGAGGTTCTTGATCCAGGTACAAATAGATCAAGGCGGCTAGTGTGACATATTGAAGAGACGCATATTTGTATGCATTCTGTCATCCATCAGTAGGCCTAAGTCATTTTCCGATCATTAAATTTTGTAGTCAATCATCATCTATCAGTCTATCACATAATTATTGTTTATTAGCTTAAAAGACTATTTGCATTCACGATTATACTAATTCTAGTACTTATAGACTATATAGAGGTCTACGTGTAGGCCTATAGGCTACTATAGTCTTAGTATTGTCGTATGCTCATGAGCATGTATGCAAGCATACAAATTTGCATACGTGGATACTTAGCACATGTA
The DNA here is from genome assembly GCA_945859605.1 of Lumbricus rubellus. Classification (NCBI taxonomy): domain Eukaryota; kingdom Metazoa; phylum Annelida; class Clitellata; order Crassiclitellata; family Lumbricidae; genus Lumbricus; species Lumbricus rubellus. The sequence goes on from OX243817.1 coordinate 1,052,282, forward strand.
GGCCTACATTGCATGGTGATATAGATGGCTCAAGTGACATACATTAACGTGTCCATTTTCCTCCAGTAGTTTCCCGAATGTTCTCAGCTTCCATTTATTCGAGTTAACCATGTTTGAAATTCCTAGACCGGTGTTGTAAAACCAAAGCAGCTCCTTAGGTTTGTGATCTTGCTTACCCAGTCTGAAAAGCCAAAATTACAATCTTCAATTAATTGTAGTAATTCTCTTCCATCAACTACATGGGCCTTTTTATATCAACAATCATGTAACACAATAAAAACTCTAATGTTGCATTTATTTGAATCCCGGGCAGTTACCAAAATCTTCATTTATAACGAAATGCCACAGTAAAACTAGACGTTGGATGGTGATGATGCCATGGTATTGATGCTAAATTATTGCAGCAAAACTAGACACTGGATGTGTGATCAAAATACTAATATTTGAAATAGTGGCCATGATGGCCATGCAGCCAATACTTGTACTCATGTTCTTTTTTGTTTCTTTGGCAATAAATAAATAAATAAATAAATAAATAATATACATTGTGCATGCATGAAATATACATACACAATTATGCACATACAAAGTATTGTATTGCGTTTATAAATTTATATAGCTCATCTGGCAGTGCACACTAGTCAGAGGTGCTCCCAGTGTGAGAGACCAAGAGAGAAAAAAGTTGCCTTGAGACAGCAGAGACAGAACTCGAATGCCAACCAGTTAAAAATGGGGAAACATGTCAAAGAAGGAAGTTGGTTGCATGGTACAGCAGAACCAACAAGAGCAAAGTCTCACGTTTAGACATGCCTGTCCTCTCATTTACATATTATTTACATATATTTACATACGAGCAAAGGCGTGTAAAAATGTGTACGCACACATTTAAAAGTCATTATCCCTAAACACATACGTAAATATAGGCCTACACAATTAAATACATGGCACGACATAATCATTGGTTTTTAATCTCTGCATCGATTAAGTTTATTCGTTCCAGACATGGCTCACGCAGCGTGACGCGTCATTGCTCAGCCGCAGACACAGGTGCGTGGCCATGTGATTAAGTAGCCTATAGGGTTCGTCTAACACGAATAAAGACAGGTAAAAAGACTGTCAGAAGGTTCAGGATATAATAGGGAGAACTTGTCTACGTGTCTAGGCGTGTTGCTTTCGCGTGTGTTCCTCTGCTCAGCAATAAAAAAATTTATGCAGTTGTGAAGGCTAGAGGTCACATCGATCATATTCTA
>OX243817.1:1057971-1065471 GCA_945859605.1 Lumbricus rubellus
CGTTGGGCCTGGCTCGTCCTAAATCGTCTGTCTTCTGGAACCGTGACTGATGAGCTACGAATCGTCGTCATCGTCGTCGTCATAGTCATCATCATCATCATCATCATCAGCAGCAGCAGCAGCAGCAGCAGCAGCAGCAGCATCATCATCAGCATCAGTAGCAGCAGCAGCAGTATAGGCCTAATTTATTAAGTATTGTCGTTATTAGAGAAGGCATTGACTACTTACGTCGGGTCGTAGGCCATATCGAGACATTTGTACGTGTCAGTGATCATGTGGTCGAAGCTCCATTCTCCTCCCATCCTATTCGACGAACAATGCAATACATTTCAACGTAATGTTCCAATGGAATAATTTTTAAAGATAATGTTACAATGTAATTTTCTGTTGGAATGTTCCAATGAAATAATCCAATGTGTTGTGCTAATGGAACGCTGGAGTCTAACGTTGCAATGTTCCAGTGAAAAGTTAAAAGCCATGGAAAATAATTATTGTCTATAAAACAAATATAAGTTTGTTGAGCCTCGAGGTATAATTCACGAATACAATATCAACTGAGAGAACAAGAGTCGTCTAAAATATCCAAAAGTCAACACCGCTCTCTATCCAACAACCGAACTGTAGCCTACATGAACTGGTCAGTAATTTTTCTGGCTATAGAACGAAATCTTGAGAGTAACTGTTTCTGACTTAAGCTAGTCGCTAAGATAATCGAAACGTGCAATACAGGATATTGAACACTTAAGAGAAAGTCTATCAAAGTGGTGGTCACTTTCTTCGCCACTTTAAAACTGATGGTGATCAGAAACTAAAAAAGTTATGACTGAGGCTCTGAAGTAAGAAAAATCCAGTTTTGCATCTTATCGAAAAGTATGTTTCTTGATCGTACCCGATAGAATAGACAAGACACGGCGCTGAGATGTTGAATGGTTCTGCGATACATGCATCCCATCCGCCATCTTCGACCCTTCCAATACGAGTCTTCTGTGGACATTTGATCTGCAGCGTCTGGATGTATCTGGAAAAAACCCACAAGGTCCTCATGTATCGTGTGTCCATTCAACCATCTATCCATCCTCCATCCATCCATCCGTCCGTCCGTCCATCCATCCTCCATCCATCTATCCACCCATCTATCCACCCATACATTTGTACATCCGTCCATCCTCCATTTATACATCAGTCCATCCTCAATCATCATCATCATCATCATCATCATCATCATCATCATCATCATCATCATCATACGCATACGCTGGTCTTTCTTCACTCAACCTCTCGAAACTTCAGTCAATACTAAATGCTGCTGCTCGTCTAATTGCTGGTCTTCCCAAGTTCTCTCACATTTCTGTCTTTATTCGAGACACTCTTCATTGGCTTCCTGTATCGCAACGCATAGAGTTTAAGATTTTGACACTTATGCGCAATCCTCTTCTTGGAGTAGCTCCCTCCTACCTCTGTGCTTTCTGTAACCTGTATACCCCGCAGTCGATCGAGTCGATCGATCGAGTCGATCATAACTCGGCCAAGTCGAGTCGATCGAAAAATCGTCGACTCGATCGACTTGCAAGTCGAGTCGATCGTGAGTTTTTTCGATCGACTCGATCGACTTGCGAGTCGAGTCGATCGTGAGACATGCCAAGTCGAGTCGATCGAAAAATCGTCGACTTGCAAGTCGAGTCGATCATTGCTCCGTCGACTGGACTCCACTTAAAACATTTATCTTAGGCCTACTATTTCTTGAAGTCTCAAAGTGAACTACGTGATATAATGACGTAATTCAGTTTTTCCACACGAGTGCAGCTATTTGAACCTTTTGGCAGCTGACGATTTCGTGTTTGTGGAACTGTGAAAGTTGATAGACGTACGTTTTCGATTTGAGTTCAACCAGTAGAGGCGATACAGAAATATTTGACGGGGGGGGGGTCAAATTTTTTGGTCTTGGGCCGACAAAATTTTTTGTTGGTCTTCCGTGGAAAAATCCTTCTTTTAGTCTTTCGCCCAAAAAACTTCTAAAAACTCGTGGAAACTCCGGTTACTTAAAATCTGATGACTTTTTAGTCATGTGCTAGTTTCTCTCTCACCTTCCGGTTCCCGTTGCGTTGATTTACAGCTTCTTGAAAACTGATGGGAGGAGGGTTCGAATGGAGTGGGGGCATGGCCGGATTGCCCTCTTAGATTCGCTCCTGAATGAGCAGGATACATTTAGGCCTGTATAAATTATTATATGTAGGCCTAGATGGTAATTTTGAGAATATAAAACATGGCCTTTTATGACGTCACTTCGATCAGGATACAGATCTACTATCATATAATTTCATTCATTTTGAGAATACAAAACTAGACCCATGCTTATTGTGACGTCACTCTGATTATGATGCATATTTTTTAATATTATAGGCCTATTACAGGTTCATCTCGAGAATTAAAACAACTAGGCCTAGTGTGACGTCACTTCGATTATGATACAAAATGTAATATTATAGAAGTGCATTTTGATAATATAAACAAGGCCTACTGTGACGTCACTTTAATTATTATACATATCTACTATTAAAGAAGAGCATTTTGAGAGTATAAACTAGACGAATTGGGACGTCACTTCGATTATTACGCAGATCAACCGTAATAATTTTTGAAACTCATTAATTTTACAGAATCTAAACGAGGCCTATCGTGACGTCACTACAATTACAGTGCACATCTACTATAAATTCACTGAGAATACGAAATTAGGCTTAGTGTGACGTCACGCAGATTTCATTTTGAGATCATATAACTGCAGGGGTGAGCAAGAGACAAAACTAGGTCAAGTCGACTCGAAGTCGATCGAGTCGATCGTCGGCCGAGCCAAGTCGATCGAGTCGTGAAAAGGTCGGCGAGTCGACGAAGTCGATCGAGTCGATCGTCGGCCGAGCCAAGTCGATCGTAGCCCACGACTCGATCGACTGCGGGGTATAGTAACCTGGTATCCTCTCTCCCTGGTCGCTCTGCTCTTCGTTCAGCAGCTAATGGCCTCCTTGTGGTTCCTCGCATGCGTGGTGCTACTGCCCAATCCAGAAGCTTTGCCTATGTTGGCCCACCTTGCTGGAACCGTCTTCCGCACAAGCTGCGTCTTGAGCTTCTCAGTCTCTCTCTCCCTCTGTTTAGGAAACGCCTGAAGACTATACTATTTGTTAGGGAAAGTGCTAACTAGGGTCGGGACTCGGGAGCGCTACTGAATCTGTGAGCGGCGCTATATAAATGTTCAATTACAATTACAATTACAATTACAATCATCATCATCATCATCATCATCACCATCATCATCATCATCATCATCTAGAACAGCAACTGATTCTCTCACTTGTAGAAGAGAGCTTCAGCGACGGCTGGTGTCATAGATGGCAGCACAGGAGATGATTTCGATCTGTCTGACGTCAGCAATTCAAATCCAAACTTCAATTGAGATGGTAGCGATATCTCAGGAATCGAATCCACGACATTCTGTAGTCGAGTAATCTCATCAGCTGAGTTTGAACTACACAGAAACAATACTACTACTATTACTACTACTAATAATGATGATAATGATGATGATACTGTTGATGATAGTGATGATTATGATGACAGTGACATTGAGAAAATAACAAGGATAATGACATTGACAAAACGACTGTGCCAACGACAATGATAGAGAGGCAATGATGATAATGACAATGGAAAATGACATTGTCAATGACACAGAGAAAATGACAATGATAATGACGACCACAAAATGACGAGGGACATTAACAAGATGAAGATGACAATGACATAATGACGACCAGGAAATCACAATGAAAGTGTTGTTGACAGATTGGTATTGACAGTGACAAAATGACAAAGAGGAATTGACACCGACAATTGTGGTAACAAAACGCCAATGATAATGAGAAAATGACAATGACAATGAAAAAATGACAATGAGAAAATGACAATGACAGTAAGAAAATGACAATGACAATTATTATTGATTTATTAATAGTTAAAATCCTTAGTCCTACTTTCTCCCTTTGTAAAACAATCTGCTTACTTTGCAGTCAGTGTTTGCTTTACAGCTTCTGCTCCTATATTTTTCCCTCCGACATCCGACGGTGATGAGTGAGATAGATACCCTTCTCGGAAGCTGATATAGAAAGCGACAACGATTAAGAAACCGAGAACCGTGAGGAGATTCCGTCCTAAAGGTAATCTCATCTTTGCGTATATCGCCTCAAAGGCTGACCTCCGCTTTTGATCTGCAAACACAAAATGGCACTTTTAAGTATTTTCATTGACGTTAGACCGGTATTGTATTGTATTGTATTATGCTGCGTTGCATTGTATTGTATTGTATTGTATTGTATTTGCTGTATTGCATTGTATTGTATTGCATTGTATTGTATTGTGCTGTATTGTATTGTATTGAATTGCATTGTGTTGTGCTGTATTGTATTGTATTGCATTGTACTGTATTGTGCTGTATTATATTGTATTGCATTGCATTGTGTTGTGCTGTATTGTATTGAATTGTATTGCATTGTATTGTATTGTGTTAAGCCATTTATACAGCGTATTAATTTTGTTCAGAACGTTCCAAGTGAGCTAGGCCTCGAGTGAACAATTTTGGATAAGCGAAAATGAGGAGGAGGAGAAGGAGAAGGAGGAGGAAGAAAAGGAGGAGGAGGAGGCAGCAGAAACGGAGAAGAAAGTTAGATAATGATCAGTGATCAACTCCTTGCCCTTTTACAAAACCGCTTTAATTAATTATCTTACGCAGGTGAACCATTGCTAACATCATCTCCCACCTGAACGCACTTTGTTCTCGTACCGCATAGATTACCATTCTGACAAATCGAGAAACATTGGAGGCCTAGAACATAATAATATCGACTCTTCACGAATCAATACCAGACACGAAAGAGAGACATACAGACAGAGATAGACAGAGAGAGCAACAGACAGGCATACCAACAGAGAGCAACAGAGACATACAGAGAGTGTTCGACAGAAATACAGAACCGGTGACGCACACCGATGACGATTATGGGAAAAGGTATAACAAGAGCAAAACTCCAGAATTATTAACAATATAATAATTATTAGCTCGTAATCAACACAATAGAATAGCAATTCTATTGTTTTATTGCTGTACCGGAAATTTACATGCCGCTGCATGTGCGTGCTTGTGGAGCCAGATCGATATAAGCAGAGGCACACAGGAAGACAAGCAGGGAGACACAGAGAGTGTGAAGCAGTGAGAGACAGCCAGAGGGAGACAGAGACAGAAAGAGAACAACCGAGAGACAGACAGACAGTCAAATTGATCGTCTTATGTGCACCTGTAATAGACTATTTCTGCAGACGAACAAAATTATCTTCATACATGCATGCATATATACATACATACATGCATGCATGCATACATACATACATACATACATACATACATACATACATACATACATACATACATACATACATAGTTACATACATACATACATACATACATACATACATACATACATACATACATACATACATACATACATACATATGCATGCATACATACACACATTGTATGCATACATAAATACATAAATGCATACAAAACACATGCACACACGCATATCTGCATAATATGTGCATTGAAACAATGACACCCACGAACAGATTACAGAGATATTTTCGCAGAAGCAACAGATAACGAAACATCAACAGATACGTATAGATAAATCGAGACATACAGACACACAAAAACACACTGACAGACAGCCACAGTGACGCACACACACACACATACACCCTCCCCCTACCCAGACACTCCAATACTCCCTCCAGCGTCACGAGACTATAATTATTAGTGCTGCAAAAGCCACTGAGCCATGCATGGGCGGAGAAGGGCATTGGCGCTCTCTACACGCACCTGTCATCCGCACAGACTACATACATGTATATCTAAAGCGCTCAGCAGAGGCAGGCATCATTTTCACCTGTACAGTGGTGTACAGGTGTAGAGTCTGTTACAGTAGAGTCGTCTAAAAAATTATGGAAGCAGCCGTGTGAAGAAGCAGCAACTGCTGTAGATGAAGTGAAGCCAACTACATGCATGCCTGCGGCTTATTATGCAGATCATTGAAACGAAATGAACGGCAATGCAGTCACAATATACATGTATAATGTTATGCAGATCAATACAGTGTACAGTGATGTGGAATGTCATTATAGATTATACAGCTACATGTATGCTCATAGCTGTTCATTACCAAGATTAGCCTACCAGCTAGCCTACTATTAGCTCCACCATTAGAAAGATCTTGGTTCAATACTATGATACACTCGATATAGCGCATGTATGGTATGTAGGTATGTAGGCCTATTATACAGTGCACACTAATATACACACACTATGTATACACTAATGTTGAAGTATAATATACAGTAGTACAGTTCAGAACAGTGTGATGTAATGAGGGTGAAAGGACATTAAACCCCTAAATGAATGAACACCCTACGGTAGGACTTAATTATTGCGCATATTTGTACATGTAGGCTAAGCTTACGATAGACATTAAAACTAAACATAAAAATCAATCTAAAAGAGTTTAAATAACTAGTGAAATAAAACCCAAAGTTTCTCATGAACTATACAGATATATTTATATGCCAAAATGTCCAATTAACGATTATGGCGGATATTTTAATATTTGTATAGACCTACAACACAAAGTATGCACTAAAGCTATACAAAATTTAGCTTGAAGGGAAGGGGTGCTATAGAAATGGATAAATAAATAAATAAAACTGAACGAAATACGGCAAATGAAATCAGACGTGTTCTGACCCCAACTTTTCATTCCTCTCCCTTTTACATAATAATTATAGGCCTATAGGGTCAATCTGATCGATGATATCCATTCGTTGGCTAAGTTTGTAAATACAATTTTGAATGTGAAAGACATTAACGGCGGACATCCAAGTTTAGACCTAAATGTCATTAATATTTAATTAAGCTTAGTCTTAATTGTAGTCTAACTAAAACCAACAAGTAGCCTACTAGCTTTATATTGGAATGACTAAACGACATGAACAAATTTTAAGTCAACGTCTGAATGTGACAGTGACAGGTGTTTACCCGTATGGTGTAATACCCGTATGGTATAAACAAGTTGACCGTGCAACGAAAACTTAACAATTAAGCATTGTCAGTAAACTGCATAAATAGACTATTTGCACAGTAGGGAGGGGTGATATCCTGGAGGAATATGGCCTGGGCAAAATTGAGGGGATTTTGACGTCAGCATTATGTCCTACATCCGTATTGAGCTATACAATAGTTATACTGCAATATACTAGGCCTATAGTGATAGCCATCGCAAGCTATGAGTAGAATTATTCTCATAGCAGAATTACTGAGTTGGCCGCGGAAAATTACAGGTATAGGCCTATATAGGCCTAACTTTTGACGGCAGAAACATGGAATATAAGAAACGATGATAT